>CM064919.1:41229123-41709123 GCA_032727855.1 Quercus ilex subsp. ballota
TGAAGAAATTAACAAAATCCAAAGCACAAGTAATTATCATCATTAAAAAAAAAAAATTGGAGAGAGAGAGAGAGAGTACTCGATGAAGAAGATGATGAGTTAGGTGAGGAGAGAGAAGGGAGGTAGTGGAGGTGCGGAGGATGAAGTAGGAGAAGAAGGTGAGGAAATGGGAGAGATAATAGGGCTCTGACACCATTTGGTTCAGCCATTCCATCGGATCTTTCCACTATTGAATGCTTATTATCCACTCTCTCTCTCTCTCTCTCTCTGTTTGATAGATCTTCTTCTTGGCTTTGTTTTGAGTTTTTTGTTGTTGGTTTGTTAGGGTTTCAATGACACAATAAGTTGCAGTATTTTTCTTCTGAAATTGATTGCTAGTGTTTGTTTGAATCTCGAGATTCTGTATAGTTCGATCGTTCTCACTTCTCTTTCAGACTCTCTCTGTTGTTTACTTACAGCGTCTTCTATTTCGGTATTTCCAACCGAAACACAACCGGAAAGCAGGGTTGTAAGCCAAGCCGAGCCGAGCCAAAAATAAATTGTACTCATTCATCTTTCTTTTCTTTTTTTTAATGAGAGAATCTGGAGGTTTTAATTAAGCAATAAGCCCTAACTCAAATTTGGGGGGTTTTAATTATGAGAAAGTGTATAAATACAACTTTTTTATTTTCATAATTTTGATATGTGTGTGGTGTGAGTGATGGATTCATGTGATTACAATTGGTACATATTTATCAAGTTGCGAGTCTTGTGACCAATGGTGTTAGGGGCGGCTCTATGTTTAAGTGAGAGTGGACACAGGACCACCCAATCTAACTTATAAAAAAAAATGTATATATGCACTTACAAAAAAAAAACAAAAACAAAATTATGTACTAAACTAACCTATTGTGATAATTATAATAAAAATGTTGAATACCCTTACTTGAGAATCACAAAAATTTGAGTTCAAGAAAAATAAGAGTAATATTACATCCATAACATTTTTACATTAATTTTACAACAAATCATATGTGTTAAGTTATTATTAATTTTAATTTAGACTCAATACTAGCATCACTTTTTTTACTCACCAATAATAGTTTTTCACATAAAATTTATTGTAAAAATGTTATGGACCTAACATTATTTCAAAAATAATTAATGCAAATATTGTAACTTCTATATATAAAGTGAATAACTTTAAAAATAGTGTCAAAGTTCGTTAATATTAAATATACAACATGCCAATCATGGGTAATGCCTTGCTTGACAAATTGACATAAGTTTCAGAAAACCTCTCTCTTATATCACTTGGAAATTGGAATATGAGCGAGTTACTTGATGAGACAATTATAGAACATACTTGGCCAAAGGATTTTAGGCTTTAGAAGTGAAAAATCAGCAATATAAAAAAGAAGTAAGTTTGAAATTAATTGAGCTTTTACACTTCATAAACTATGGGTTTTAAAATGTAATTTTCCCTTTGTAAACTGAAACAAATTCCATGCCTAGACTATGAGGAAGTTACACTTAGGATGCCTAGGCTGGTTCGGTCATGAGATGCATATTCTTCTGTGAAAGGTTGGTTGCCTAGTTCTATTCAAGTTTTCCACAATCATGCAAGATTTAATTCTTCCTCTATTTTTTCCTTAAATTAAATTGTTTATTTGAATGTGTATCCTCCAAAGACAAGAACCTTTGAATATGACAAATCCCTTATGCTTTATCTAACAGTCACAATTGCAAAATTTCCAGAGACTAGCAAACTCATCACAACATAGGTAATGTTGAAGGCCAAAATTTCACAAGAAAGCCCATTCTATGAAAAGTAAGGAAAGACCATGGGTTTTAACAAAAGAAGGCCCAATTCATGCAGCAAGAAGAATCGACATTGAGGCCCTATGCATGTTCAAATTTCCAGCAAAAAAGGCCATTAAAAATCCAGCAAGATCCAGTGAAAGAACTGGGCCGGGATCCCCAGAGGCTGCCAGAGGCTCGGGATCCTCAGGACGTGCGCAGCTAAAGTGGGATTGAGACAACTCAAAATGAGTACCACGAAATACAAGAAATAAAGAACAGATATGTCTCTCTCAAGCACCCAGTGGTGCAGCAAAAAATCAGAAAGCTTGGAGAGTAACAATTCGTGAACAAAAGGCTGGTACCCCGGGAAACCCAGAATGAAGAACTATAAAAGGAAGTGGCTGGAAAAACCTTCAACCCAGCAGGAATGGGTTCTACTCACTTGGGAAAAACGACAGCAAGATGGACAGCCAAAAAGCTAAGTCCAAGAGGTAAAAGGACTTGAAAGAACAGAGGGTAAACGTCAGCTATCCAAAATGGAAAGTCAGTAAGTGGCTTTTAGGAAAACATGACTAAAAAATGAAAACTATGAGAAACAGAGAAAGAATCAACGGTCAGAAATGGTTGGCATAACAGAGGCTCTGGTACCCAAGGAGCCAAGGGGGAAGAATCAATGGTATTCAAACCCTAAAATGACACTATAAAAAGGGGGAAGTAGCCAACATTAAGGGGCATGATGCAGAATAGAAAAACCAGAAAAGAATCTTTAAGATAACTCTGTAAAACTCAAGAAAAACAGAGGACTGTCTCCCGGTATCCCAGAGACAGCCACTATAGCACATACTCGGATTCAACAAATTCAAACTTTGCAAGTCTTAGAAGCTTGAATAGCTATCAAAGTCTGTAATTTTTGAACTTAGTTGAACCTTGTATCACGTGAATATAGAACTATAGGAAAAGCTCTGTAAAATCAAAAGAAAACAGAGGAACCGCTCCCGGTATCCCAGAAACAGCCACTATAGCACATGCTTGGATTCAACAAATTCAAACTTTGCAAGTCTTGGAAGCTTGAATAGCTATCAAAGTCTGTAATTTTTGAACTTAGTTGAACCTTGTATCACGTCTTAGTGAGCGTATTGTAACCCACAATCAAGAAAATAATGAAATACCTCATATTGATTTGAGGATCTCTAACAATTACTTCGTGTATTTCTTTATTACATTGTCTTCCTTTACTGTTTCTTGCTAAAATCCCTTTCACCTAACTATCTTGGAAAGCAAAGCCCAAGCAAAGCCACTCGGACTTGAGTTCCAAATCTCACAAGTCTTGTGCAAAAGCACCAAGTCTGTGAGAATTGGGGCCAGGATTCTCGTGGCAGAATCATCCTCATGAAACTCATTTACATATATGTATATGTATTAAAATGTATATCCTAATCTAAGAAACTAACAATTATTTGGAGATATGTGTATTGTATAGAGTGTTTTTTTATGTAGCACCCATAGAGGTAAAGAGAGAGGACAAAGCTCTATTGCATAATAAACATGGAAAAAGACCATATAGTTCAGAAAACCAGAGATTCTGGGTTCTTACAGGCCTAGTACGCCCCGGGATCCCACGACAGTATGCCCGGGATCCCACGACAGTAAGCCCCAGGGTACTAAGAGGAATTGCATTTTTCATCTTGAGGAGCTTTATATGACTTGCGCACAACTTGGTTCGTAATCAGCCCCATTTAGCTGCGGTGAATCAAGCCCAGTCCACCAAAACAACAAGTATTTGGGCCCGGGATCCTTATCTCTACTTGGGCCTGTGTGCTAAGAAAAAAAGGCACTCTCACATTTTGGCGACTTCACTGGGGACTGGGAAAAAGGAGAGGGAAAAAGCAGTCCCTTCGCAAGCATGGCTCCAAAGCTAGGAAACACCTAGAGGAAGGAAAGTTTCTCTTAGTATGTTCAACATCAAGATCCCAAAAGTGCGGGTTCCTCCAACAAACGTCCTACCAAGGGACTCTATATGAAATTTTGGGGAACTTCCCAACACAAGATAAGTTTTATGCATCATTATTTTCTCCATTTTATATTTTGAACATAATGGACTGAAGTTTATGGTTTTCAAATGAATAGCTATCACTGTATTGCATGAAAGCAAAAGCATTGTATTGTTTAATAATAGATGTAGACACTTGTTCTACACAATATAGAATCATAGATAAGTTTAGTTGTCATACTCATCCTCCAATTAAATGGACCTCATTTAAAGATGTTCATAAAAGATAACTGCCCAGCTGAATCAGTTAGTTTTGAAAAATAATAAATAAATAAAATGAGATCCTAAACTTTGATTAGCATTTATGCAGTTAGTTTAGTCCAAAACTTGAAGATTCTTGTTAAATGAGGTATTGGTGGTGTGAAACTACTTTGTACCATTAGCCTCCAAAGGCAACTCACCGATCTCATAAAACTTAACTAATACTAAAGATGTTTTGAGAGTACAGCCAACCTATATAGTACAACCAAAAAGTTGAAAAATAAATGTTGAACTCAGCTAGAAGAAACAAAATCTTGTTTCTCATGAGGATTCTACTCTTTACAAAAGGGGGTAAGAGAGGTCAAGTAATAATATTTTAACAATCAAAACGTTGTCTCATTGCTAAAAAAAAATTGGAGAAGTGAGCAAATAAAAAAAAAAATCAATGAAATAAAGATTGTATGAGCTACATAATAAGGCAATGGCCCTACATTTGGGGGTTGATGTATTTTCTTTAAACAAGAAAAAAAAAATTTATGATATTGTTTCATCTGTTTTAAAAAAAAAAAAAAAAGAGAAGTAAGCGAATCAAAGAGGCTTGATGAGATGTAAATTACATAGCAAAGCAATTTCCTCACGTTGTGAGGCTAAATAATTTTGCAGCAACTTGATAATAACATCATATGGCGCAGGTTAACAAAATGGACAAGTTCCTTGGCTCCACCCATGGATTTGGCAAAATGGAGTAGTTCCATGATCCCAACAAAGCTGAGGAGATCCTTTACTCCAGCAAGGCTGAGTACACCCGCGATTCCAGCAAAGCCTAGGAGATCCTTGACTCCAGGAAGTAAAGCCTGGGAGATCCTTGATCCCAACAAAGCTGAGGAGATCCTTGATTCCAGGAATGTAAAGTTTAGGAGATCCTAGATTCTAGTAAAAAAAAAAAAAAAAAAACTAAGTGGTTCCCTGGTTCCAGACACGAATCCAACAAAAAAGAGTAGCTCCTTGATTTCAAAGAAGCTAAGTAGTTCCTTGGTTCCAGCCATGGTTCTAGCAAAATAGAGTTTTTCCTTGGTTCCATAAAAAATTCGAGTTGTTCCTTGATGGAATAGTTCCCTGGTTCCAACAAAATTGAAGTACTCCCATGGATCCAGCAAAGCAAAATGGTTAAAAAGAAAATAGAGGCATCAGAAAAATTGATAGAAGTTCCACAATAGCATCAAGAGAAAGTGGATCAAGCATGGTTCAACAACTGCCTCATGTCCTGAGGGCTAAAGCCTATTGTGCAGCGGACCTTGAATACATTTTGAAGAAAATCAATAGAAACACTACATTGCAAGTCAGCAGCAAAATCAACATTATTGAAAGCTCAACAACTATACAGTACATCTATCATTTCTTATAGCTCAACAATTGGGCCCACCCACAGAAATAACAAGATTTGGAGGGGATACAGAGACCATTGAAGGACACCTACAACTAGCTCTGAAGGCCAACCACGACATCACAAGTATTGCCTAATCCCCTCAATGTACCACTAGTACATGAAAGAGGGATTGAATGGGAAGTCCACAAAAGTCACTGCCAATCCTAGTCCTTTCATCCAGCACAAAGTAAACTTTGTGAAAAATATACTTTATGATGAATTGGCTCCAGCTGAAGAATATCCTATTGTTAGGATCCCGGGGGCTCCCATCTCGAGGATCCCGGGGGGGGCTCCCATCCCAGAAGAAGGAAACAATACCCATGGTTTGAAGGATCCCTCAGACAGAAAAAAAAGACAGAAGAAGGAAGGCCAATATACTGCTTTTGAAGATCCCGGAGAAACTTATGGATATGGAAAGGAAGGCATAAATCCTACCAAAGGAAAAACTAGAAGAGATGAACTTGGGGGCTGACCCAAGGAACCTGGGGCCTATCCTAATCAGCAATTAGTTATTAGTACAAAAAAAAAAAAGAGCAACTGGTGGGGCTATGGAAAAATATGAAGATTTATTGGCGTGAACTCATTTCAAATTAAATAAGGCACGTCCAAAGGATAAAATTCCTTTGCCTAACATCGATCTCCTCATAGATCCAGCCAAGGCAACAATAATATCAACCATAAAGAGGCATACCATGGTCAAGGAACTTAAGAGCTTCTTGGAAAGAGTTTTTTACATTAGGAAGTTCACACCAAGACCAGCCTTGGTCACTAGTGGACTATCCAAACTGTTGAAAAAGGAGAATGTCCTCATATGGGGAGCTGAGCATCCAATCATAAAACTTCAACATGAGTCATTCGCCTACCTTATGGGTACTAGTCCATGGCAAAATCATTATTGTTGTACCTGGGATCCTGATCCCAAGCATACAGAGCATTAAAGGAAACCGAAATGAGGTATCCCAACATAGAAAGAGCGCATTTGACGGTCATGCATCTCAACAACTGAATCATTACTTTTTACCACCAAATCCTATTGGTGATAAGCTCTCATCCAATAAAAACCCTCCTCCATCAGCCTTTGCGATCTTGAAGAGTGGCCCAGTGGCTAATATTAATTTCCCAATACAACATAGGTCCTAAGGATCCCCAGAGCTGTCAAGAGCTAAGTTGTAGCAAACTTACTGGTCTGGTTCCTTGAAGAAGAGGAGTACCTATCGAGTGAGAAGATCTCTAAAAAAAAAAAGTAGTAGCGGTAGAGATCCTTGTAAAGAAACAGACTATGAGATTTGTGAAGATACTATGAGATTTGTGAAGACAGCCTTCAACGAGCATGCCTAGAGGAATCCTTCCTCTTCCAGGATCCCCGTAAGAGGATCACCCACTTAAAGAAAACACCATGACAGAATCATCTTGGTGGAGCTCCTGGCCACCAATTCACCAGTGAAAGCAACCTTAAATGACTCATAAAAGAAGTTTATTTTCATTCACAGCCAAGAGAGGATATTATAGAAGATCCTTGGAGAAGGAAACAAATCCTCAACCCTTTAAAGAAAAGAAAAGAAATCAGTTCAGTGAGTCCACTTGAGAACGAGGGGCTACGAAGGAACTTCCTCTGAAAATTGAAAAAATTCAATGGTCATGAACGAATTTTCCAAGTAGCATGGCCTAGGACTTGGGAAAGGGAAAATTTCCCATGTACCTAGCCCAGGACTTGAACAAAACAGAATTTTCCAAGTGACATGGCCTAGGACTTGGGAAAGGGAAAATTTTCCATGTACCTAGCCCAGGACTTGAACAAAACAGAATTTTCCAAGTGACATGGCCTAGGACTTGAATAAAACAGAATTTTCCAAGTGACATGGCCTAGGACTTGGGAAAGGGAAAATTTTCCATGTACCTAGCCCAGGACTTGAACAAAACAGAATTTTCCAAGTGGCATGGCCTAGGACTTGGGAAAGGGAAAATTTTCTATGTACCTAGCCCAGGACTTGATCAAAACAAAAATTTTCCAAGTGACATGGCCTAGGACTTGGGAAGAGCAAACTTTCCATGTACCTAGCCCAGGACTTGGCCTAGAACAAATTTTCTAAATACATGGCTCAGATATTGGCCAAGACCAAAAGTTTCCAAGTACAACCAAGAAAATGGTCAAAAGCAAAAGTTTATGGGTATAAGCTATAGCATGTACCAACAATAGGTACAAGTGCAGATTGTAAGCATATCCCAATCATGGCTGCAACTTGTAGCACGTACCAGCAATAGGTACAAGCCATAGCACGTCCTAGCAAAGGGTGCAAATTGTAAGCAAGTCCCAACGAGGGGTACAAAGAGAAAGAGCCTCGAGTGGGTATGAAAACCCAAAAGTGGGTGTATAAAGTACACAAGATTAACCTCCTTGAAAGAAATTGGCTCAAGGGAGCCTAAGGAAACAAGGAAAAGCATGGATACTTTTGCAAATTTCTATACAAAGAGGTTAGTCAATGACATTGCAAACCAGCTAGTAACATTTCCCTCCTCCTACAAGGTGTAAACTCACCAAAGGCTTGGAGGTACTTCAATTCAACAAAAGAAAGGTACCATTTCGGTAAGCCCACTCATTAATACCATGTTTGAATATATCAAAACACTACAGAAAGTTGTGCAAGAGGTATCACCCATGCACTAATACTTTATGCATATAAATTAAAGTGAAAATTCTAATATTTTGGTTTTTCTTACTTGACCAATTATCAAAAATCAAAATTTGGAATTCTTGTGTGGTTGAAATCCTCACATGGTTTCATATACATGAAATAATTTTATTGCTATGTCTTATTTGGCAATTGGCTTTTCCAGTGCATACACTGGGGGCTAAGATAAGATTAAAAATTTTCATTAGACATATCTTTCACTTGATAAAAATTGAGAAGCTTAGTGCAAACTTTACTATACTAAAGTTCAACCACTGTTATTTTCTTTGGCTCATGAACTATATGGTATATAGCAATATAATTGGTGGCATGATATGTGAATAATTTGCTGCAATTTGAAATATTATACAATCTCTCACAATTTGGAAAAAAAAAAAAAGGCAAAGATCAAGAGCATCCACAAGAAGAGCAAGGTCTTTGGAGATGTTCTTAAGCATTCTAAGCCATGTCTTCAGGGAAGTTTCTATCTCTTAATACATTGTGAGAAGAATAGCTAGCCTTGATTAGACTTTAAATTAGCATGTTTATATGATTCAATGACTTATTATATCATGGTCTCATTGGTAAGTCACTATTCATGGACTAAAATCTCATGTGGCAAACATTTGGGTGTTATTCACCTTAGCCATAGCAAGCATATACTACAATGCATAGAATATCTTTGGCCAAGTTCATGGGGGCTGCCCTCACTCAACCTATTTTGAAAAACAAACAAAATCTTGTTGACAAAGCGATGCTATTTGATATTGAGATTTAATTTTTGTATGCTACTTTCAAAAAGCATATCCTAGAATTACTAGCAAAAAACACTAGTGCTAAGAAGTATACTCTTGGCATCAAATACAATACCAATATAATTTTGGTTGAATATGAATACTTCATTGTCAGCCTGACAAAATTGATTTGTTTTATGGAAAATTGAATACCAATCTACAGCTTAATACTAACATGAAGGTGAATTCTAATCTTTGGCAACATGTTAGTTCATTCCATGAAGGAAGTGTAGCAATTCATTTGGAGTTTCCCTCAAAAATTATTTGATCTACACATTGGTTCTAAAGTATCCAAGAACAATTTATTTTCTCGCGCGTGGGCTACAGGTAACCCACGAGCTCGGGGGGCTAATGTTGAAGGCCAAAATTTCACAAGAAAGCCCATTCTATGAAAAGTAAGGAAAGACCATGGGTTTTAACAAAAGAAGGCCCAATTCATGCAGCAAGAAGAATCGACATTGAGGCCCTATGCATGTTCAAATTTCCAGCAAAAAAGGCCATTAAAAATCCAGCAAGATCCAGTGAAAGAACTGGGCCGGGATCCCCAGAGGCTGCCAGAGGCTCGGGATCCTCAGGACGTGCGCAGCTAAAGTGGGATTGAGACAACTCAAAATGAGTACCACGAAATACAAGAAATAAAGAACAGATATGTCTCTCTCAAGCACCCAGTGGTGCAGCAAAAAATCAGAAAGCTTGGAGAGTAACAATTCGTGAACAAAAGGCTGGTACCCTGGGAAACCCAGAATGAAGAACTATAAAAGGAAGTGACTGGAAAAACCTTCAACCCAGCAGGAATGGGTTCTACTCACTTGGGAAAAACGACAGCAAGATGGACAGCCAAAAAGCTAAGTCCAAGAGGTAAAAGGACTTGAAAGAACAGAGGGTAAACGTCAGCTATCCAAAATGGAAAGTCAGTAAGTGGCTTTTAGGAAAACATGACTAAAAAATGAAAACTATGAGAAACAGAGAAAGAATCAACGGTCAGAATTGGTTGGCATAACAGAGGCTCTGGTACCCAAGGAGCCAAGGGGGAAGAATCAATGGTATTCAAACCCTAAAATGACACTATAAAAAGGGGGAAGTAGCCAACATTAAGGGGCATGATGCAGAATAGAAAAACCAGAAAAGAATCTTTAAGATAACTCTGTAAAACTCAAGAAAATCAGAGGACTGTCTCCCGGTATCCCAGAGACAGCCACTATAGCACATACTCGGATTCAACAAATTCAAACTTTGCAAGTCTTAGAAGCTTGAATAGCTATCAAAGTCTGTAATTTTTGAACTTAGTTGAACCTTGTATCACGTGAATATAGAACTATAGGAAAAGCTCTGTAAAATCAAAAGAAAACAGAGGAACCGCTCCCGGTATCCCAGAAACAGCCACTATAGCACATGCTTGGATTCAACAAATTCAAACTTTGCAAGTCTTGGAAGCTTGAATAGCTATCAAAGTCTGTAATTTTTTAACTTAGTTGAACCTTGTATCACGTCTTAGTGAGCGTATTGTAACCCACAATCAAGAAAATAATGAAATACCTCATATTGATTTGAGGATCTCTAACAATTACTTCGTGTATTTCTTTATTACATTGTCTTCCTTTACTGTTTCTTGCTAAAATCTCTTTCACCTAACTATCTTGGAAAGCAAAGCCCAAGCAAAGCCACTCGGACTTGAGTTCCAAATCTCACAAGTCTTGTGCAAAAGCACCAAGTCTGTGAGAATTGGGGTCAGGATTCTCGTGGCAGAATCATCCTCATGAAACTCATTTACATATATGTATATGTATTAAAATGTATATCCTAATCTAAGAAACTAACAATTATTTGGAGATATGTGTATTGTATAGAGTGTTTTTTTATGTAGCACCCATAGAGGTAAAGAGAGAGGACAAAGCTCTATTGCATAATAAACATGGAAAAAGACCATATAGTTCAGAAAACCAGAGATTCTGGGTTCTTACAGGCCTAGTACGCCCCGAGATCCCACGACAGTAAGCCCCAGGGTACTAAGAGGAATTGCATTTTTCATCTTGAGGAGCTTTATATGACTTGCGCACAACTTGGTTCGTAATCAGCCCCATTTAGCTGCGGTGAATCAAGCCCAGTCCACCAAAACAACAAGTATTTGGGCCCGGGATCCTTATCTCTACTTGGGCCTGTGTGCTAAGAAAAAAAGGCACTCTCACAGGTAACACTTCATTCAAATTTTATGGCAAGCATTATCAGGGAAAAGAATATAATTGGTTATCTACTAAGAATAATTGCAGTTCAACCATAGAAGATAATTTCACAATCAATATCAATGACACAAGGATAAGACTATCTTGTAAATCATCAGCCAAATACCCAAAAAAAAAAAAAAAGACCATGGCCAAAAGTGAAACTTAAAATATACATGACAAATGTCTTCCTAACAAACTCTATTTCTATCAATCAAGTACTTTCTCCTTAACAACCCCACATGCAATTACTTCAATAAGTAGATTGAGGTTTCTCTGACCAGTTCTTGGGTGAATTGCATCACATCCTCTGTATATTCTTCCAAAACCTTTATCTCCCCATCCCTCACCCTAACTGTTTTTAATCCACCAGAATTTTTTCTTTGTTATTGGAGTAGTTCCAAAGCCTGTAATTACCACCACATGTGCAACAAAATTTTGGTCTCTAGCAGTTGCTTCATAGACCGAATATTCATCATGATTGTATTCTTCTAAGTCTCCAAAAATTTGAATTGTTGCACATAGGCAAAATCTATCACTTAATATCTTCGGCATTAATTCTTCATTTTCTTTATTAATCACTGTGCAGTCTTGAAAATATGTCATTGTCATCCCCTACAAGATTAGAATTAACACATTATGGCATCAAATATCATTTTTTTTATTGTTATTTACATATATGTTCATCACAAAGAAAGAAGAAAAAAAAAAACTTACAGGATTAAGAAAGACTTCAACAAACGATTTGCACTCAGATTCTTTTGCTACTCCATGTACTATCATCCAGCGAAATACTTCAAGCATTGGCACCTCATAGTCCCCCTTCCAAGTGCGCGCATCATTTTGAAGAAGATTCCTAGCAAGTAGGTGGGCCTGCAGGGTTAATCATTGCCAGCATATATTTCATTGCCGAAAGAATGCCAAAGCCCAACAAATGGAACTTGGGCCTTGATGTCGAACCCTATGAAGGACAGGGTCCCAAGGTCCACACCTCAAATCGCAGTTGTCATGGTCCTAAATAATCAAATCCAAATTAAGAAAACCATAGTTTGTATCCAAATTAAGATTATTAAAAAAAAAATGAAAAAACTTACCATGATTTTGATAAACACTAAACCTGAAACAACAAATTTAAAGGTTAACATTTAAAACATAATAATAACAATTGTGATTGTTTATAATTGTACCGTGTATATGCACGAAATGACGAAACTACACACTAATAATACTAAAATATAATATGGAGGGGAGAGCATGACTAGCCCAAAGGTCCTTATTAAAAATGTCCCATACCCTCATAAAAAAGGTAGCTTATTGATTTTTTTTTTTTTTTTTTTTTTTAAGATGATGGTGTCACTAGCTAGGAACAAAGGGTTAGATCACTTCTAATTGTTTATTTAGTTGTTATATTTTTGTGATAATTAATAATTATGCAAAGCAGACAAAGAAATATTTAGTTCATCTATGAAAAAAAAATATAGAGTCATGAGGCTGTGGAATAAGTTAACAAAAAATTAGATTAATAAACATTAATTTAGAATAGGGCGGCCTTGCAAATGTGTGTATATATTATTCTAAATGTTGCACGGGGTTTAGTTAAGACACTTATAAAAAAAAATGGAGATAAACATATATAGCAATTAATGAAACTATTTATTATTTTGTTGACACTGATTTCAATGAAAGACAAAATTTAATACAACTTAATAGAAAATTTAAGACAACAATATTTTTTTTTTTTAATTTTTATTTTGACACAAAGACAAAGACAATGGGGTGACAATTATCAATGGTTTACTCTATCCATGTGGCTTTCGCTTCTTGAGTTCTGATTCCACTTGTCTTATTCCAAGCATTGTTGCCGAAATTAATAACTATTGTGTCGGATAATCGCCATATTTGCGTTTCTCATACTTTTTTAATGTCGCCCTAAGAGCCTTGTAACTTAATTAATTGTAACAGATTTCTAGTGGGGATGGGTAGGAATTGTAGGGGGATGGAGTGACTACCACGAATTAAGTCAATTTTCCTACAATTCCTATCCATCCCCATTAGGAACCACTAGGTTCCTAACAAGTGGTATCAGAGTCGTCGATTTTGAGATGACCGAATCTATTGCAACTCATCAAACTTTAATGGAGTTTTATTTCAAATGCGAAGATCCTTTTCGGTGGCTTGTCAAGCTCCATGAATTCTTTGCTCTAGACAACACACCATCACATCACATGGTTTCCATTGCCACTTGTTACATGGAAGGAGAAGTGTGAGAATAGTTCTAAGATGCAGAGGCATCAGGTTTGTGCACAAATTGGGTGCATTTCATTTGCGCCCTACAAGAATGGTTTCGAGCGCCAATCCTTGATGCATCAATAGAGAGTACCACCCAAGAATCTAAGATGCAAGAGCCCGTGGATTTCATGCCGGAGGACCAAGAACTAATTCTTGATGCACCAATCATGGCTCTCACTCAAGAGTCCATGATTCAAGAATTGGCAATCCAAGTGTCGGTGATCCAAGAATCAAAGATGCAAGCACCAACAATTCAAATGGTTCTAGAATCAAATAAGGTCTTGAGGATCTAAGAACATTCCAAGGTCCAAAGAATCAATGAGACCTTGAAGATTGAAGAACTATTGAAGGCTCAAGAATTTGAGAGTTTGAAGTTCTACAAAGAAAGAACCTTCATGTACACGGGAGTGCTTGTCAAAGAGAAGTGCATGAATATGGTGATTAAAATGTCACTAAGGTATATTGATCCATTGGAAGATCTCCTTTGATGAAGATGCCAACCACAACAACACCTTGTGAAAATGCAAGGTGTTTTGAAGGGGAGGGAAATGATACGAACCCCAAATTATGTCATATGTCTTGTAATCTCTTCATAGTTGTTGTAATTCCTTTAGTTAGTTAGTTAGTTGAGATTAGGATGAGTTAGTTAGGATTTGAGCACATGTAGCTCATTTAACACATGACTTAATTCATAGAGCACATGTTGAATTAACTAGCCAATTATCTTGAGCCATGTAAACCAATGAGATTAGAGCTAGTTTCTTATAAATACATAATTGTAATTCAACATTAAATATCTATGAAGAATAAACCAATTGCTTAGTGCATCTCTCTCTCTCTCTCTCTCTCTCTCTAGAGGTCTAGGTCCCCTTGAAGTGGCCTACAACAACTACTATTCCAATTGACTATTCTTACTTTTTCACAATTTATATTCATATTCTGGCAAGTTCTTAGTTTTTCAGTGGCAGGGTCAAGCTATGGAAAATGCTACTTGGGATTTCCTTTTCAAGCTTCAACACTAGTTTCCCCACCTTATGGGCAAGGTTCTTTGAAGAGGGGAAGGGTGATAAGAAGACCTTGAGGACAAGGTCTTTTAAGGGGGAAGGATTGATAGGAGATTGATAAAGGTTGTAGAATGATAAGCTGAAGTGATAATCACTTGCTGGTGTGATAAGCATTGGCAGTTAGTGATATTGGCATTTGGCCTTAATTGCTGAGTTGGCTGCTTAGCTAGTGTTAGTTAGTTAGGAGTGGTTACTGGTGTAATAGAATTGTACTATAAGTAGCCAGAAGTGATTGTAAAGAGGGATATCTAAAATAAGAAAGTGCATTACTCTCTCTCTCTCATTTTTGTATCCTTTTTCTACTCTCTATTCTCTCTATTTTCTATTCTCTGTTCTCTATCAGACATCTAGGATTCAAATGTCTCCTCCTCCAACCATCGAATTATGAACAAAAAAAAAATGCCATGCCCTTATTTTGTGACTTATTGCTGGCAAGATTGAATTTTATTAAACAATAGTCATTCCTTATACATAATGATAAGTTATACTAAACCAATTTATGATGATATTTATCATTAGGAGGAAGTACCACGTTACTATATTTTGTAAAGAAAAAAATTTTAGGTACCACGGGAATACAGCAACATGGTAATCCATCTTTTTAATAGTGAATTCTTCAATGAAATTAATCAATAAGAATTACTATTATATGATATGGTGAAATACTACCTTGTTGTACTTATAAAATATTGAATAAATATTCCTATGAAAAATCTAATAATTTTACGAAAAGGGAGAAATTTATATAATAATATATAAAAGTTGTAGTGTAACAATTAATGTTGCTACGCTTTCCGTTGAGTCATATCACCATTTTTTTTAATATTAATTTGTTCATATAAATTATTGATAATATTAAATATATTAAACCGTCCAAGATATTATTAGTAGGGGTGTCCAAGCAGACTCGGAACCTAACCAACCAGGTCGACCCGGCCAAAAAACTGGCCGACTTGACACCAGTGACAGTCGGCAGCAGGAAAACACGAGACCGGCGGGTCGATTGACGGGTTTGAGCATGAAAAACTGATTTTCAACCGACCCGACCGGAAAACACATCTGAAAATGGTTACATTTGTTTTTCGTCGATTTTACACTAAGATCTCACCGGATCTCTTTGAGATCCGGCCTGATCTCGTTGAGATCTACCGAGATCTGGTCAGATCTAGCAAAAACCAAAGATTTCGGTGAACTCCAGCGACGATTTCTGCAAAATCCGGTGATGATTTACACTGTCCGAAACCGACCGATACCCGACCGGCGAACCGTTGACATCCGACCACCCGAACCGCAGCCGTCGACGGGTTGGCGGCGGGTCCAGGTTTGGGAGACCTGATTTGGTCAGGTCGGTTCCAGGTTGGGCACAAACCCGACCTAGACCGACCCGTAGACAGGCCTATTTATTAGGAAACAAAATCATCTAAGGTGAATGTGTAAATTAAAATAGTTAATATAATTAATATTATTTAAAAAATTAGAACAAATCAATTAAAAAAAAAGGCGATGTGGCTGATGATTAGGTTCACTTTGGTCTATTCTGACCATTTTGGTCCACCTCGGTCCATTTGGTATATTTCGGTCCACTTTGGTCCAGTCGGTTAATGTTGGTCCATTTCGGTCTACTTCATTTCATTTAGCCCAATTAGGTCCATTTCAGTCTATTTATCTACTTCGGTCCATTTTGTCAAATTTGGTCCTCTTCAGTCCATATTGGTGCACTTAAAAATGGGAAAAGACGAGTTTGAGTTGAGACTTAAGAGTACACATTATAAATCTGAATTTATTATAAAATATAAATTATAAAAATTAATATTATTATTTTTAATTTAAGGACTTGTGTTATTATCTTTCTTTACGTTCTTTTTCCCCTTTATTTGATATTAGTATTTTAGTTTTTCAGTGAATTACACAATTTTAGTGTTTTGATATGATACAATTTGAATGTAAAAATCAATTTCTAAGTCAGATAGAAATTAGGAGATTGCTATAACTATGATGAAACATGAGCAAATGTAAGTTTTTTCTATTGACATGTGAAACTCATCTTGTAATGTATAAGTTATTCAATATACTATGATATAAAATCCTTTGTCATTTTCATTCTCTAACAACAATAATCATTTTTTAATAGGAACAATAATCATATATATTTTCATACAAATACTCAAAATAGTTAATATGACAAAATTAAACCGCACAAAGCAAGCTTTTTACGTTGATAATTTTTCGTTTTCGTGTTATTGGAAGAAGTACCATCAAATTTAATGAAAAAAGAAAGAAAGAAAGAAAAATATCAACATAAAAGTTTACTACTAGTAAAGTCATAAAAATAGGGACATTGTTCACTCAAAGTGGGAATAAATGGTGTAGGCTAGACTAGTGACCGCCCATCAAAGATGAGGGAGAAGAACGCACGTGCATTGCCCATAACTCACGTGACTGCGTGGGGCACGTGCTCTCACGATATCGTATAAGCTAATAAAAACAGAGAGTAATGTATGTATGATGTATGATGTATCTGCATCTGCTACTACCTCCACCTCTCCCCGTCGAAGCATCCCAGAAAAGGCAAAGGCGCAATAGATTCTCGCCACGTGTCATCTGACCACCGTCAGTTTTGGCTTTTGACACGAGTGAACCTCTCACACATGCTTCCCTGACACCCTATCACGTGCATTTCCGAACCCATACATCTTAAATATTGCTTTAATAATAACAATAATACTAAAATTACAATATTTAATAACAACTAGTAAAAATCTAATAAAACCCACAAAAAATTTTAAAAAATAAAATAAAATCTCTGAAAAAATGGAAACCTCCACTCCAAGCAACGACCCAGGTACCCTCTCTTTTTCAGGCTTTCCTTTTAATTCAAGCAAAAAAAGTAAAAACTTATATAATATATATATATATATATATATAAGAAAAATATCTCATGGTAGTCATAAATTGGTACACTAACACCTTATCCGTTATTCTAAGAGGACTTGCATAGGGATTGATGTAATCAATTCGGGCCCCACTTAATCAGAATCACTACTGGACGTTTGACACGTGTCAATAGCGACTTCTACAGGGGTTTAACTTACCGACGGGTGTCTCACACATGACACATGTAAAGTCTTATTAGGTTCCTAACTTAACAACTTGCAATCGGCTTAACTTTAAGAAAAATTCTGTTGTCACACTCAAAATCACAATTTTGGCCACAACTCACTTATGTGGTGAGTTATAGTGGGTGGAAGTGTGTTTCTACATATATTCATTATTATCCTTCCAGTAACTACAACTTGCCATATAAGCGAATTGTGGACAAAATTGTGATTTTGAATGTGGCATCAAAATTTTTCAAACTTTAAACAATTCTTAACTTTTGTAACTTGTATGCGGTGGTTTGATTATCCCTAATTTCATTTGAATTAACATTAGTTTTCTAAAAAATTGGTTGAACACCAAGAATTTGATAAAACTTACTTTTTTTTTTCTTTCTCAAATTTGTGACATGATCAGCCCACAATTTTGTTCTTGAACATTGTCTTATTAATTGTGTTTTCAATTCACAGAATTTTACGATATATAAATCACAAAAGCAAGGAACAAGGGTATAGCAAAAACGCTTTAAATTTTGTGCGCACAAGTTGTTTGAACATGCTTTTATTTAGATTTTAAGTGTAGTAAGCTACAAGGGTCTTTTTGCTTAATTACCTCAATAAATTTAATACTTAACACAAATTTGAGTATTACATTGAAGTAGAAGGTAGGATTTTTTTTTAGATTTTTTTTTTATTGTACCAATATAGTCCGCTAGACTGGTTTTTATTTTATGTAACTGGGATATATCACACTTCTCTCATGATACGTAATACCTTCCCCCATTAGACCCTAATAGAGCATATTATTAAAAAAAAATTAGGAAAATTATTGCTTTACACTTTTTAACATACATTCCAAACACTAAATATTTACACTTTTACGTCATATGTCCATATTTTTAAGAATAACTATATTTAACATACGATGACAAAGATGCATACAGACAATATATATTTTGCGTGTGAGGCAATCAAAACCCTAAACAAAACTTTCGGAAAAATTCCCATGTTCTAAATTCTAACATTACTCTTCTGAAATATGAAATTAAGCTTTTTATTAGTTCGACGTGGCAAGGGGTGAAAAGCAAAAATTCTAAGACCTCATAAAACACTATAACTTATGTCAGAACTGTCCACATGACATATTGTAAGTAGTGAAAAATAGTAGTGAGTTCATGTGAAAGTGATAAGTAGTCAGTTACAGATGGACACATGTGATAGTTGTGGTTTGTGGCATTTTTTATGTGGTACTATAGTCTATAATTAATAAGTAATTATAAGGTGAAAAGTGAAAAATTGAAATCATTGAATGGCAATGGCAGGGTCTGAGAAGAGGGGGACACGTTGGGAAAATCCAGACCCGGCAATCTTACCACCAAGTGAGCTGTACCCATCGTGCTTGCAACTGGGGTTTTGAATATAATAGAGAATTAAACAGTGGGTTAAAAATATTTTAACATATTTAATATTAGTGTGAATATCAGACTCAGAGGAAAAAAGAGAAAAAAACGAAAAGAAAATATACTGCGTGTCTCCCGATGAAAATTAAAGCAGAGGAATCGGGCTGTGCTGCAATTGTTGGAAGCTAATGCACAAGCCTCAGCGACAAACCTGCTAGATCGGTTCCTATGGGGTTGAATTTTGAACACTTTATTATCATTATTATTGCTTTAACATGTTAATAATCTAATCTATATTCTCCAATTATTGGTCTAGTAAGCTACTTACCCAGTTATTCACTCACTTATAAAACATTATTGGGTTAACATTTTTTTTTTTTTACCCTAATATTATTTTGCCAAGACTTTTGTTACATAATTGCCCATATTGTCAATGGCTGGTATTGTAAGCAAAGGTACAAAAATATTATGATGCATTTTGGGTAGTAATGATTAAAATTTTATCCATGCTGCTGTGATTATTGTTTGTACAAAATTGGTTATCATCATCACCATCATCAACCAATCCACGTGTGGTGTGGTGTGTGTAAAAAAAAAAAAAAAAAAAAATTTATGGTTTAGACACAATAGGAGGACCCCACTAAATAATGGAGAATGTGTAGGGTTTGTTGTCCTTAACAAACCTGTACATATTCTATACCCAACGAAATTAGACTCACCTGCAATATACACAACTGATTTGAACATTTCAACCGTTTTGATCGGTTCCCAAGGAGGGGTTAAACTGAGCACATCGTTTTACCTATTTTGGATTTTGATGGTTTTTTTTTTCTTCTTCTTCATTACTTAACAGTTTTAAATTATGTATATTTACCGTACTCGCCTTCTCTAATATCTTAAACTAGCTGTCCTTCTTATAAGAAATAGTAAAAACTAAAAAAGAAAATATACCACTCTCCATACAGTAGTTGATGTTTATTTACGTTAATACAACAACCATTATGCCCCTAAATAGCGTTTTTAGCAAATTACATAACGCCACTTCGTAGAAATTAAGTTAGCTCTTGGGTTTCATTAATAGGGGGGGGAAATAAATGGAACAGCAGCTCATTAAATTGCTATAGGCCTAAAGATAACGTGGACCATAACACCACATTCAACATTCTCACACTTACCCCATAAAAATTCAACCATTTCCCACTTCCCAAACCCTTAAAAAGGACAAAACTATAGTAAGCCAAACATTAATTCCAAAGTCAAAAAAATTCTCAAATAGATATTTTATAACTATTAACATGATAAATAACATGGTAAATAATAATACGATCTAATTAATTTAAATAAAAATTTATTAACTCAACTGTTGTAAAAAATATTTAAAAAATTATCGTGTCTGAGGTATCTGTCACATGCTAAACATTAGAAGGTGTATAGTAAAAAAGGGTACCGAAGTAACTTCTCAAAATACTTCCCTCTCGTTTCTTTTAACACAATTAAAGCCTCTTTAAATCTATATTTTTTTATAGTTTATTTGTAACTTTTTTTTTCTTTTTTAATTATTTTTTAATATCTCGAAACTTTAGTTTTTCTTCGTCAAAATCCTCCATTTTAGCTGTCTGCCTGTCCCCTTCAAACGCAAATAAACCCTCTCACTCCACAAAACCACAACTTCTTCACACGCACCTCTTTCTTTTTTTCTGTTTCTCTCCCTCTCAACCCGTACACTTTTTCGCACTAAATTCCTCCCTATCTACTCACACAACTCCCATATCCTTAGCTAGCTTATAGCCCCCTCTTCTTTTTTAATTCTGGAAAAGACAAAAATGGAAGCACCTGAATATCAGAGCGGGTTTTGCACACAATTCGTGACCGAAAAGCGCCACTCAATCGACAATAAAGCAACTGGCGGAGGAGGAGGAGGAGGAGGAGACCATTTCATGGTGGAGGACCTCCTCGACTTTTCCAATGACGACGATGCAGTCATTGCTGACACTCCTTTTGAAGCCGCCGCCACCACCACCGCCGGCGGAAACTCCACGGATTCTTCCACTGTCACCGTTGTCGACAGCTGCAATTCCTCCTCGTTTTCGGGCTGTGACCCCAATTTTGTGTCCGACATTGGGTGCCGGAATTTCCCTGACGCCAACTTTTCCAGCGACCTTTGTGTGCCGGTAATTCACTAGCTTATATGAGAATTATTAAACTCGCCTCTAACTAGTAAAACTGATAGATAATAGTTATCCGTCAGAACTAGTTATTGAGTAATTTAAGATTATTCATTTTTAACGGGTTAAGCAATTTATGCTCATGCTCAAAAGGAGAGAGAATTAACTTTAACGTTTGAAACCAAAGCAATATATTTGAATTCTTTAACGCAAAACTAAAGCAACATGTTTGAAAATAAGTTAATTCACTCTCTTTACCAAAGAATAACAAACCCTTTATGCTATTCTTTTTTTGAAAAGTAATTCTGGGACTAATTTTAATGTTTAATGTTGTTGTTGTTGTGGTTGTTACAGTACGACGATTTAGCTGAGCTGGAATGGCTATCGAATTTCGTGGAGGAATCGTTCTCAAGCGAGGACTTGCAGAAACTGCAAATGATATCCGGCATGAAAGCCCGAACCGTCGACGAAACGTCCGAAACGACTCCACAACACGAGCCGTCGAACCGAAACAGCAACAGTCCGATATTTCGCCCCGAAATGTCGGTGCCAGCCAAAGCCCGAAGCAAGCGGTCACGTGCGGCGCCATGCAACTGGACGTCACGCCTTCTCGTTCTCTCTCAACAATCCCCGTCGTCATCACCATCGCCGCCGCCGCCGCAGCAGCTGTCACTGCCGCCGTCGGACCAGGACATCGCCGTCGCGAAGAAAACGGTGAAGGTGGCGGCGTATTCGAAGAAGAAAGACGGAGTCGATAGCGGCGGAGACGGGCGGAAGTGCCTGCATTGCGCGACGGACAAGACGCCGCAGTGGCGGACGGGGCCCATGGGCCCAAAAACGTTGTGTAACGCTTGCGGAGTGAGGTACAAGTCGGGTCGGCTCGTACCCGAATACAGACCCGCTGCGAGCCCAACGTTTATGCTGACTAAGCATTCGAATTCGCACCGTAAGGTCCTTGAGCTGAGGCGCCAGAAAGAGATGATGAGGACCCATCATCATCATCATCATCATCATCAGCATCATCAGCATCAACATCAGGAGCAACAGTTTCTTCATCATCATCATCAGAATATGGTGTTTGATGTAACCAACGGTGGTGATGATTACTTGATTCACAGCCACGTGGGCCCTGATTTCAGGCAGCTGATCTAGTACTGGTGTCTTTCATTTGGAGAGAGGAGCTCAGGTTAATTTAGTTGGACAATTTCATTAGGCAATTTCGTAATTTTCCTAATTTTTATTTTCTAGGGGGGGTAATTTTTTTTTTTTTTTTTTACCTAGCTTAATTTTTGAATTTCGTAGACTGTTTTGATGTTTTTTCCTTTTACAAACCTTTGCCTAACTTGGCAAATTCTGAAACCCAATTTTTCCGTAATTCAGTTACTATTTTTTTTTTTTTTTATATATAATTTTTCCGTAATCCAGTTACTATTTTTTTTTTTATATATATATAACATTTTTGTTTTGTTTTTACTTATTTTAAGAATTGCATGGCTTTCAAAGTGGTAACTCACATGAAACCAGCAATTAGTAAGAAAAATAAGTAGGTAATTCATGTTAAACTAGCAATTAGTAAAAAAAATAAGTATTAATCTAACTTATAAGTGCATCCAAAACAGACACTAAGTAGAAGAGTGATTTCTAAAGCTAGGACCTTGCCTAGATTGGCCTCGCAACCTTTGTTATGTTCTTCTTCTTCTTTTTTCTTTTTTTTTTTACCTAGTATTCAATTTTAGAAAAATGAAATAATAAAGAAACATTGACCCTCTAAATCAAGGATGTGACTTAATAAAATGTCAAGAAAAAAAGCCAATTGTGGCCTTAAGTTACTGTTGACTATTATAATCATGCAATTACGTACGTGGAGATCCTTGTATCCATTTTAAATTTATGGGTAGATTTTCTCCCCCTAATTCGATTTATAGTCTACTCATTAATTAGTCATTAGGTCACAATTCAAATGTTCTTTTGATACTTAGAAAAAACATGTGCTCTTGATCAAATGAATTATGTAATATTAGTCATGTGTTGTTTAAATTACTTAATAAAGTCATATGATTAAAATAAACTTATTTTTTTTTTAGAGGAAGATGGTTAAAAACTTAAAAACTCATGTATCTCGGGACACATAATGGTCATATGTGTTACACTCATATTCTTTAGGCTGAAAATGGAAAAACAAATGTAATTCCCTTAATTTTTTTTTATAAAAATGTAATATCCTTAATTAATAAAGCACTTGTTACGTTGTCTTTTTCTTTTCGTGTGCACGAAATGTGTCACTTCATATATTAACTCCTCTACATTGTTCGTGGCAATATGCATGTTTGATATTGGACATATTAAATCATGCCGGTGGACAATGGGTTTCATTTTCATTTAGCCAACCATATCTGTTTGCTGCAATCAATTTATGAAGTGGAGTTTTGGGTTTGTGAAAAGCCAAAGAAATAAACTCAATTTTGGGACCATGTTTTAGCATGTGTCAAACTGATATGGATTGTTTATGGAAAAAAAAAAAAAAAAAAAAGGAAAATCCATTTAATTAAACCTTTTTATTCTTAAAAAAAAAAAAAGCCCAAGCATTTTGTTTTTAATTAAAACAACTAACTTCTTCTTTAAGTTTTTTTTATTCTAATTATTGGGCATTAAAGGTGTAGGGGAGAAATTTGTTTCAGCCCCTTACAAGCTCATTGTCCTCTTTGGGTAGCTAGGCCCGCAAGGTTTTGTCCTCTTCGGCCGAGTGCAGGCAAGCCAAGGGGGGTTTCATAGTCTCAGCCCCAAGACTTGGAGTCCCACATCGGTTAGAGAAGCGCCCCACATGTGAGTAGTGGTACACTAGTGCAAGCTCCAGAAGCATATAAAGCACTAGTGGGGCGCTTCTCTAACCGATGTGGGACTCCAAGTCTTGGGGCTGAGACTATGAAACCCTCCTTGGCTTGCCTGCACTCAGCTGAAGGGGACAAAACCTTGCGGGTCTGGCTACCCAAAGAGGACAATGAGCTTGCAAGGGGCTGAAACAAATTTCTCCCCTACAAAAGGCATTTAATGAAATAATTATTTATTGTAAGTTATGTATTCTATTGAAGTTGCCTTGTTTGAAACATCAATTTATTTTCATTGTTATAACGAATGTACTTTTTTTTTTCTAAAGTATAACATTTTTTTTAACATATACCACTTATATAATAAATTAAGTGTTGAAACTAAATTCTTGAACACTCATATCAGTCCATGTATAATAATGCACAATGACTAAATTTTGCAAATCCAATTCTAAAAAATTACCCATATTAGACTATATAAAGATGTGTAAATATAGAAAAGCAATAGTATCGTGTAAATATATATAGTTATTGTAGTTGTGTAAAATGAGTATTTTATTAAAATTCTTCTCTCTCTAGAAGAATATAATGAAATATTGAAGGAAATAATAAAAGTAAATATTATATTGAAATAAATGTTTAGAATAGATAATCTAATATGGGTGGTTTTAAAGAGTTATTGTGTAAAAATAGTAAATTTGGTTTTTATACTAAACTAAACATAAATGTTTGCATGAGTTGATACAAATGCTATTACCACGCTCATTTTTCACTATCAATTGAAGAAGTGATAAGTTGATGAATGCCTAAAGGTATTGGTTTAGAAAATATTTTTAAAAAAAATTTATAAAAAAAAAAAACCAATTAATTCTTTTATTTTATATTTACCATAAAAATAGTATTAAAACTTTTTTAAAATTTATTATTAATATTTACACTAATAGCATTCATTAATTCAAAACACCCCAATGTCCATTTTACCTTTTGTAAGTTGCATGTAACAGAGAAATTTTACTATCTTTTCAATCCCCAAAAAACAAGTACTAATTTTTGTATTCCAAAGAGTGCATACATAGCTTATTATATAGATTGGATTGAAGCAAAAGAGAGCATGTATTGGCATTGACTTCAAAATTGAAATGCGTGAGCAGATTATTATTGTATTAGATATCTACATGAATTTCAGTGAAAACTCACTGTAGCCTGTGGTGATGAGCTCATTTCATTTCAGAGAATGTTAGCGTATCTCTGAAAACAATGGCTGATTCGTTAGCTTTCCACATCGATTTCTGCTGCTCGAATCTGGTAGGTAGTTTTGTTACTGCTACCGTCCTTTTTTGTACAAGTTTCATGGACCAAAGTGGTTTTAGTTCCACCAATTATTTTATAATTTTAACCAACATAACAGATTAAGTGGTTGCGTATCATTTATACATAAATTTATTATTTTTTCTTTACTATTTATATTCTGTTACATCACAATTGTAGTAAATAAATTGTGTAATAATTTGTAGTACTAAATATTTTTTCTTTTCTTTTTGGACATTTGCAAAATTAAAATATATAACAAGAAGACCAGTTTCATTTTACAGCGCATTGAAATCACTTTATTTTTTTAGCAAATTTTTTATAAGCTGAGCAAAAAAAAAATTACTAGCACTGCCTCTTCTCATTTAGTTTTGGGTCAACAAAACATAATTTTGCCACACAAAATATATATATATATATATATATAGTCGATTGGAAATGTGTTTCATAGGAGCTAGATCAAGGTGTTATTAATTTATCAATAGGTGTGTAAAGCATAGGATACGATCCAAATAAATAAATAAATTCATACAATTCATCTTGAATTTTGATTCGTGGGATTCAGCATTTTTTTTTTTTTGGTGTTGAAAAAATTAATGCTATAAGAATAATTATTTATTACTGCATGCACGATCCTAGGCAACGCTAATCCATAGGTTAATTTTTTAACAATTCAACATGTTGGGAGTGAATTATTGCTATGTCATGTCAATTATTGTCCAAAGTATATATATATTTTTTAACTTTCTTCGTCTTATTAGCTATATTTATTGATAAAAATAGGAATAAATAAGAGTTGGAATATCAGAATGAGAGGAAGTGATGTTTGCGGTGGTCACATGTAAATCCTCCATGGCCTCATGCACTCTTTGCCCGTACCCATTGGTTTTTTTTTATTTTTTTATAGAGAGTTTTAACCTATGGCGTCCGTTTCTGATAATAACTCTTTATCATCAGACCAAGACACCAATCAGTTTTTGGTGTAGGCAAAGATTGAACCCCAGATTTCTTATACAACCATCAGAGATTTTACCAGTTGAGCTAACTGAAACCCACTTATTTATGATGCCATCACTAACACAAACCCACGCAAGTTTGTGAAAAAAAAAATGTCACGTACTCACATAGTGCTCAATATTTTAATGTGTTAATAATATCTACAAAATTCTATTTAAAAACAAAAATAGAAAGAATCAAATCGTCATTTCCTTAAAAAATCGAAGTGTAAATGTGGACTAATTGGTCAAATTTTGTGGAGACATATCAGTGAAAGAAGTTATATTATTAGTAAATTTAATGAATTTAAGTGTTTTTTTTTCTTTGCTGGATCATCTAATGCATGTTATGGTAACATTTCATAACTTGATTTTGGCCAACAAATTAGTTTTCTTCCTTGAGCAATTTTCTAGTTAGAATTTTATTTGTGGTTAACATAATAAATTAAAATAAGATAGCCAAGAAAGACAATATTAAGCTTCTAAATAGTGAGGAAATTATGATATAAAAGTTTGTTTCTCTGTGAGAAATTGTTTGAGAAAAATATTTAAAAGTAGGAGTACTTATTAGTATGGTAAAAAAATTGTACTCCCTAATGTTTATTTGGAGAGAATAGTAAATTCTCGTGCATATTTTACTTTCAAGGTATGTTTGGAACCAACGGAGATGGAGAAGAGAAAAGGGAAAAGTGTTTGGAATATATAATAATATTTTTTATATCTGTTATTTCACTCAAAAATATTTATAACTTTGAGGAGAGTTTTTAAGAAAAAGTTGGCCTTATCCTTAATTTTCTTATTTTTCTTCTATTTTTTGATTGGTCTGAGTCTTATCTTAGGATTATGGCTGCTCATCTTATTTATTCACTCTTGTATATTTTGTAATTGAGTGACAGTAAGCAAACACCAACCCCATGGGCTTTGGAGATGATTTTCCATGCTCGTAGAGTAATTCCTAAGGAAAAGAAAAGCTTTTTGTTCTTTTTTAATGATTATTCAAGGGCATTAATTTCCAGAATTCTGATGATTTGTTGAACTAGCTTTCATGGAAGAAAAAGCAACTCCACTAAATAAATGGATGCCACCCTAATAAGGTAAGTGGTACCATGCATGCTGTTTGCTTTTATTTTTTTGAGAATGATGCACGCTGTTTGCTAATTAAGAGTAAAGACAATGATGATTATAATACTAATTATTATTATTATTATTATTTGATAATTATCATCAACTGCTAATTAATAGATGCATGGGGGAATATTTTCATGTTCTTTCTCAAGAGGCTGTGTCCTTTTCATAGACACTTCTGCTGCAATCACTTGCCAGCCCTTTTTATTAGTGAAAACTTACTCAATTGCCCTAACATGTTTAACAAGTGAACCTTTAAATTAAGCAGCATTATCTTTTCATTAATAATTAATACATGCTCAAACCCATTGTTAAGCATTTGTTCATCAGAATTAACAAGCCAAACAAAATTCTGGAACAAACCAATTTTCCCACAAAACAGAAGAGCCTTTATACGAAGTTCAGATCTTAGACACTCATAGTTGAATGGATATGATTTATATTCCAGAATTGAAATTATTTTCCCCAAAAAAAAAACTAAAATTTTGACAATTTGATTTTATTGTATTCTCTCATATACCCAAATGGATGGTTAGGTATAGCAATCATGCATGAATGGTTGGGGGCAGGACAGGTACTGCAAGTATGAATTTGAATTCATACTTTACGTTTGAAATAATCTAACAATTCCACTAAACTACAAGGCTTTTGGCTAGTACGCGTATATCATGCATAAACACGCTCAATTCTCGCGAGTGGGCATGAGTAGACGTAGAGATGCAAAAGAATATTCAGTTAGTGAGTGGAGAAAGAGAAAGACACGCTGAGTTTCCACATGCCAGAGTATTGTTATCATGGAGACATGGGCACCATGGCCAAGTCTCTTTTCAAAGAAATGGGAGACATTGCGACATTATCTCATAAACCTTCCCACTTCCTCACGTGCACTTCACGTCGCCTAAGAAGATAAGTATCTTATATAGAAGATCTATATCACATATAAATCAGTTTATGGTAGATAAACCACAACTTTGTTACCTTTAACTCTTACAGAAGTACAAAATAAACTTATCAAAAAGAAGTACAAAAGGGTTTTGAAATAAAAAATAAGTACAAAATGGTAGATGCCTGCAGTTTTGAAATCAAGATCGCCATATAAGTTTCCATTGATATAAGGGTCTTGAAAGTAAAAATATGAATGAAAGAAAACCAATAATTTCCATGAGCAAAGACAGAATGATAAACCACATTGCAAAGAAACTTTATTCACTAAATGGCTCTGTACTACATTGATGCTATAGAGAAAATCAAGGCTGAGACAGATTTTCAAGAATTCTAGCAACAAGATAAGCCAGAGAATTCAATTCTTGCACCCATATCCCAATCATACAGAACTGTCAAAAGCAACTCTTAGTGATAGTGAAAAGGACAACCCAAGAAGAGCAGCATGACTCTGATCCATCAATCACTATCTTCTAACTGTAGTCTCATCGCGGCACGCTGAGACCTAGTTCTGAACAAAATTGAAAAAAGCAATGTATTAATCAATGCAATACTAGTAAATGCTTCACAAAAGAAATGGGCTTATTATGACAGATAAGTCCTTAAGAAAGCTATTTGACATTAATTTTTTCTATCCCTCTGAAGAAGCTAATTAACTAAGGCAAATAATCCTTAAAAGTCAAATGAATTAAAAAAAATCAGGATTAATTACTATAGTGCAAGAGTTAAATAGTTGCCATCTACTGTTACCATAAGGATAGAAGAAACACTATAAAAGTGATGCTCATGCAACTTCATAAAAGAAACTAATCCTTCAGTCCAAAACTATTAAGAAATTACTGAGGAAAAAAAAATCGTTGGGGACATAATTATAGCTAATTAAATTAGCAGCAATAACCAGAAAGATAAACTAATTGCAACTGAAAGAGGGTACCAACTGAAAGCTTGAAAACCCCCCACCACAAATAAGTACACACATTGGCACAAATTATTACATTCAAATTTGATAGTATCATTCTGAATCTTGGCCTGAGTTAATTGGTAACATTAGAAAATTTCTTCAAATCAAAATTAAAGTAGTGGAAGTTTTGCATGGGAAACGGTCAAATTTGGACACTGTTTCAACTTGCTAAAGTCCTAGAAAAAACCCCAACTTTGGCAAGATGCACATACTCATTGGTTCTTGAACCAACGATGAAAGTAAGACAATCTTACTATGAACACAAATTTCATATAGTCTAAAAGTGATCAGGGATTCAAAAAAAATAAAAAAGTGTTCAGATGACCAGTGTGTGAAGAAAAAATTTACAAGATTGATTGTGCAACCAAGTCCATGTATTTTAAGCTTGTGAAATACACGTAATCATGACACTTTAACCAGTGGACTTGGTTTACATATATATTGGTAAGTTACAGAAATAAACAATAGGTGTTAAACCCACAACCTCACCCTCTATCCATTTTTATCAAAGAAGGAAGTGTTATTTAAGTTGGAATCTATTAGCCCCTTTAACCACTAGACTAGTTATCATTGAAAAGCTTCAAATTGGAAGCAAAAGGTATAGGGGCCAATGAGCTCTAGCTCAGCAGGCACCTCCTCTTTTTAAAGTACTAAGATGAGGGTAAGGTCTTGGGTTCAAGACCCATCAGGTGTGTGTGACACTTACCAATCAAAAAAAAAAAAAAAAAAAGCAAAAGGTTTGCACCAACCCTTATATCTCTATGTAATTCATCAAAATAGTAAGAAAATGTGCAATTAAACAGGTCAAATTCCCAAGTTATAAGAATTTAATACCATTGCATAATGAGCACTGGTACGACTAGCAAGCTTTTGCAATCTATTAATTTTAGACTTAGTGCATACTTATCAAAGAAGCCTTTTTCAAATCAGTGTCAGGTGCTGGGTGGTCAGTTCAGTTTTCCCAGTTCTGCCTACACCCCTATCATGAGCTATCAAGTACTTCTAATCACATAACTTAAAGTCTAGGGTCATGCCAACAACATAACCTATAAAAATTTAATTTTACACCTCCTTGAGACAATACATTGATGTTTAAGTCAGTATATTTATGAGAAACGATTCTCTAGTAAACACATATTTCTTTTCCCGAAATAAAGAAGGGAAAGGAGGGGAGTGGTTAGTGATATAGTTCAGCAACTCACACTAAGAGATAATTTTGAGAATAACCATAATCTTATCATAAGAAAACAACATTGAAAGCCAAGAACCATAATGTAAATGACACTAAAATATGATGGGGACCATCACAAGCACGATAACATTGGGTCATACACCAGTATGCCTGTGCAAGCAGAGCTCCACATCATACTTTCATATCAATACAAGAATAAACAATTTGTATTTGTGAAAAAAGAAAAAGAAAAAGAAACAGAAAAACAGAGATTAAATTAAATTTTCATTGTGTTTTATTTGTTACGGATGATCTTCAGCAGGATACATACTGGTTCTCTGTGTGTGTGTGTGTGTGTGTGTGTGAAAGAGAGGGAGAGAGCCCTGTGTAACTAACCAAATTATCATTAATAATTCCCACACAACTCTCCCAACTTCTTTTCAAGAAAATGTTAATATTTCAGAAGTCTCTTATTTGGTAATATTTTCAAAGCTTCGTATAATAACTCCTTGTGCCAATCATGACAGAAACTTCACCGTTCCACCCTTTATCCTAAAGGATGATACCGTATAAGTCAAAAGAACCCCCTTTGGTTTTTTGTTTAATAAGAGATGTAAGTCAAAATTAACTTATTATCTATTAATATAAATCTTAAGCAAAAATATAATCGGAATCACCATAATGTCTCCTCAATTTCCCCCTTTCTTGGTCTTCCTCTTCTACAAGCTACCTTTATAGCAGTCCTTTAATTATCTTTCCCTCTATCCATTTTCATCAATAAACTGCCCCTCTGACATAGAACAAATTGAGGAATTTGTGTATGTGTGGTTGTGGTGGGTTTAGATTAAGAGAATTTGTGGATCTTGAGTTTAAAACCTTTTAGAAGAAGAGTTATGGTTCAAAAGAGAAGGAAAAGAAAGTAATTAATAGAACACACACACAAACACACGCGCGCACGTGTGTGAATAGTGAACAGAAATGTGAACACTTGTCAGTATCTGTGAGAGAGAGAGAGAGAGAGAGAGAAAGAGAGAGAGAGTTTTATTAATACTCAAAACACTTAGAACCCTATGGCCAATATGCCTCAATACTCAAAACACTCAATAGTTTTATTAATTAACTCTAACTTGTTTGACTACAATAAGACACTCATAGAGCTCACTCTTAAGCTTAACTTCTCCAAGTAGAACTAGGACTTTTTTTGTTTGTTGATAAGTTAGTAGAATTATGACTTCTACCTTGACTAGTAAACCAAACCCTAAATAAATTAAATCAAAGACCACACGTAAAGACCTAAGTTGACAAGAGCCTACTAATGATAGGATTTTTATGAACATAAATATTACGTATATTATCCTGCTGCAATTAGCCTTTAGCTTGTTCGAAAGGAAAAACTTTGGTGCAGATATGATTGAAGAACTGCCTCTTGCTCATATCTCTCATCAAAAGGTGCTATTCAATAATGTCCACCTAGCAAATCCCCCAAGAGAAGTGACCAACCAGGGCCCTATTGATGAATGAAAGAGAGGGTTTATGCGGTTGGGCAATTCTACTCCGGACAGCAGGTAGGTCCAAATATATGGCCTACCCCAAGCAATGATTTTATAAAGTAGCTGGCATAAGCTTGTGTGATCCAGCGATGTCCATGGTAGTAACTAGCAATGCCTTGCTGCAAAAGGGTACATTAGGAAAAAGTCTAATACACACCCTCGGCTCTCTTATGAATTATGATGACAAACATTAGCCTACTAACTAATAGTTTACCTGCAATTATTATTTGACTTCCAAATTTTATTATTCAAGAGACTAGTTAGTTAATATGTCAGTCCCACACAGACCGTTGCATCCCAAAGGCTGGTTCTTTCACCTAGCATGCGCACACACACACAAAATTGCTATTTTTGTATCTATATTCTTGATTTATCCACTATGTCGGTATGGTAGGTTCTTTGAGCCTAGTTCTCATGCCACAGATAAATTTTGATTCATCCACTTTTTCCCAAGGGTTTCATGATTGGATATTGAACTCATTTCAAATATGTATTGGGCATTGCTTTTCTATGCCACGCACACTCACCTTTTTTATTTTTTTCTATATTCTTGATCTATCACTAAGTCAATCTAGTTGGTTCTTTGCACCTAGTTTTTGTGTCACAGCTATATTTCAATTCATCCTCTTTTTTCTAGTGGTTTCATAATTAGACATTGAACCTATTTTATATGATGGGAGTTGTCAGTGTGTGTGTCATGCAGGTGTGGAATTGAAACTGGGACCTCATCCTCCACTCCACATTTGTGGGGGAGGAGATTCCATTTGGTCCCAACAATCATTGGCCCAGCACATGTCTAATAACCAAATGTAAGTTAATATCAAATAACAACAAAGGTTACAGGGACGTTAAATAGTTCAGAACAAACCTTAAGCATTAAATTAAGTAAGAAAATTAAACTGTATCTTTGCGGTAGACCATTGATGAAGAATATTTGTGCCCCAAATAACAAATGTTAGTTCATCCAAGCAGAAAACCAACTGCTATAGAGGCAAATTTTGCCTGGCAAAGTTTGCCTGGCAAAAGGATATGATCCTTTCAACTACACACTAAATCATTTCTTCCAATTCACTTCAGAGGCAAAAGATCAGAAAAACCAGATAGCCTGGACCTTTAAAGGAGTTATCCACATTGTATGCCTAAAAAAGTCCCTATAAAGTAACAAACGCATTTTTTTTTTCTTTTTTTTATAAGCAACTGCAAGCAAGCAAATTACAAACACAGGAAGACTTAAAATCCAATACCAACTAATTATAGAGTAAAAAGTTGCTTACAGATACTACATTTAAAACAGTGGAGAAAATCAAACTCCTGGGTTTGCACTGCAAAGCATACCCTGAGACAACGACCTGGAGCTCGTAGAATCGAGTCCAAGGCACGACGTGAGCCGGGCTGAAGAGACCGCTGAGTGGAGAGGAAGCAGAGACTGAAGAGCACCCAACTGAGGAACCGACCTGAAATTTCAAAATTTTGAAACTTAGTTAAAATTTTTGCTGATTTCAACGAAAACCCATTTGAGAAATCGACCTGAATTTACAAATTTCAAGCACCAACGGTCAAAATTCGAAGAATTGAAAAAATGACAAAATAGGGGAAAAAGGGTTTAAGGGGGGGCTTGCCCTGGAGTTGTGAGAGGAGAGCGGGCCGTGACTGTGCGAAAAGAAGGTGCCGATTTGGGCTTAACAGTGGGTTTGGTGAATGCCGATTTGAAGACAGAGAATGTTGGTTGTGAAAGAGATCTACATCGATAGGCCATTGGAGAAGACAGAAGAGAAATGTTAGGTTTTTAGTTTAGGGTTTTTGGTTTTGGCAACTGAGAGTGAGAGGGTTTAGCGGGGTTTGAACATTCTGAGACTAAAATTACCAAAATAGGATCATGGGTTGACAAAACTTTTTTTCTTTTCTTTTCTTTTTTTAGAAGATTTTTTTTAAAGGGAATTTCCAAAATGTTAGGCTATAAAAATGATTTAACAAGAAAAAAATTTGTTTATTTTTATTTATATAATAGATGAATTAAGCTCAACTACAAATTTAGATGTTGCTATAAAACAAGTCATACACAAATAAAATAATGTTTTTGTAACTAAGATTTGATTTAAGTATATATAATATGATATATTTATTCAATCTGTATTATATAGCCTCTATATTGTATTGTGTAAAACTGTAAATTTGAAAAGAAGTTCACAATATATCAAATAATAAAATTATTATTTATAATTTATTGATAATATAAACCCATTTTTTTATTAAAGATTAAATTCTTTTTAACAATGATGGTAAATATAATTTTTATATGTTCAGAAGACAAAATCGGTTTATATAATTAAATAAAAATATATAGTTGTTAATAATTAGCATAAATTTATGAAGTAAAAAATAAAAATTAGTCATGGCATTTACTGTTTATAAGAAAATAGAAAGCTAATTAAGTAAAGCTTGGATTTGTTCACTAAGAAAATGAACCAAACTTAATATGTAATATAGTTTATAGAATGTTCTCTTTCTTCCTCCTCACCCAACAATTGTTTCCTCTCATTTATAACTCATTATTAATGTTTTTTTCTTTGTTGAGAAGAACTCATTATTAGTGTTGATTATTGTTTAATAATCTGTTTATTATTTTATCTATTTGCTGATGGAGAATGCTAAAGTTACTGCAAACTGATGTGGACTTCAACAATCTAATAATTGAAATATATATATATATATATTTTTCCTGTGATTGGTATCACTTCAATTTGTAAGCTCTATGTAATAAAATTTATAGTGTCTCTAGCATTTCTTTTTGTTGTCATGCTAACCTTATAGAGTTAAGGATACATGGATAGTTGTCATTAGACTTGTTACTTTCAACACTGATGTGATTAGCAATGTTCAACCCCCCTCCCTCCCCACCCCCTTCATATCTGAATTTGGGTCCAAAGACATGCAAATCAAAGCTTGATACATGTTCGACAACAAAAACATAATCAAAGGCAAACCGGTAAGCCAATTACCAAATGGACCTAGTCCTGGTGGAGTGGATTGAACTCATGGGCTACTTATAGAGCAAGTGCCACAAGCAATTAGAGTTGTAAACAACTTAAATTGAGCTTAAGTATTAAAAGTTAAAAGATTGTTCATTTTATTTTATTTCAAATATGAATAGAGCTCGAACTCATCACCAAACTAATTAGATTATACATTCAAGTTTGGTTCATTTCTTATCGAACAAGCTAGAGCTTGATCATGAGCTACTTGAATAACTTGTTTTTTTTTTTTTTATTCCCTCATATATAGTAACTTGTTCTTAGAATCTCTTTTGCCAGAAGAAATGGATATTCAGAAGTCCGTTTCTAGCAGTCTCCGATGGAAGTAATGAGGCTACCAAACAGACTACCTAGAATTTTTATTATAGAGGCATGGATTATGAAAGTTGACCTGCCAAAAACAGAGGTGCTGTGAGAGGTGTTCATCTGAATTTTCTTATGTTTCTGGGCTCTGAAGAAAGAAACAACTAAAGTATATAGGATGATGCAACATTCATTCAAGTGTACATGGAGTACCTTATGTGATATTGGCATATTGCAACTCTTTGCGGATGCACACAAGAGTATACCGGTAAAGCATTTTCAGATTTTTTTTTAGACTTTAGAGAGAGACCTGGTGAGCTTAAGGTTGTTTCAACTCTCATGATCTAATCATCAACTCGGTGTCACTCCATCACAACTTTCAGGAAGGATAGATAGGCTGGTCATATTCTCTCATATTCTGATGTCTAACATACTTGGAACAAAATATAAATTTTCAAATAAAGTGGAAGTGAACGGTAGTACAACTTTCATCTAGTCCAGTAACACAAAGAAACATTGATACAATTCATGTCCTTTTTAATTGCCAAAAGAATGAATATTAAGTTAAAAATTTGAACTTCTACATTTGATCTTACATGCATTCAAATCAGTACAAAGGAAAAATTCAGGATACCTAACTCCCTTTCTATTACTTAACTTTCTCCAGTTATCTAGGGATTATGTGTACAAGACACCTAATGGCATTTTGTATTAAAAAATAAATAACATTTCTCCTAAGGAAAATGGACTAAGAAAAATAAAATCTCAATCAGCCACTGCTTGAAGCATGGTCTGCAGAACCTTGGTCATGTTCTCTTCTCTGGATCACAAAACATGCTCTCCCATCAGAAATGCAGCAAAAGTATTGCACAGAAAACTGACCGGAACTTAGAGACTCAATGAAAAAGGTCTTTTTTCTTCAACAATGTCAGAGCAAGCACAGTTTTCCTGTCACTGAATCCACTGATTCTTTTGGTCCTGCTCAAATTAAAAGCAGCAATTAATAGATTTACAGTAGAGGAAAAGGCATTTTTGGTTGGTGACTTTATCCAATAAACATCAGTAGCTACAAGGCAATAATATTAATAGCTGATTGTTTCATCATCTAAATAAAAACTTTCACAATACTTACTGTGGCCTTGCTAAAAGTTGTATGAAAAATAAGCAACAAATAACCATTTTAGTGGCAGAGAGAAAAGCATACCAGGTCCAACGGCAAGAACTGTCTTTGACCCAGACAACACCTGAGCAAAAAATGTAAATCAAGTGAAGCTGAGACCCAAAATGCATACTTAACACAAATCCTTTAAGATATCTATAATCACATTGATATTATAAAAGTACTCAAAAGGTTCCATAACCCAGAGTTCCATAATATGCATAAATTTGACAGAGAATATAGCTTCAACATTTATGGTAGCATTTACAGGAATCTTGCAAAAGTAATACTAATAAAATAAAGCTATAACATTTACTGCAGTCTAACTGAGGTAAAGTTCTGATCCCTTCATTACACAGAACAACAAAACCTGCAGCCTATGAGGTGAAGCTTGTAACTCAAATCCAAATTATTAAGTGCTTAATACCTGAGTACCTTGTAATTCTAAATTGCAAAAAAAAAAAAAAAAAATGAAGGTTCAAATGGTTCTACTGCATGCTAATCCACCAAGCCTTACACCAGTCAGCAAATGAAAGAACAAACACCACCCAAATGAGAAGTGGGGATGTAATTGCATAACAGGGGACCAATCACCAGTATCATTCTCTGAAAGCCACAAAAAGAGCTCATTCCATATTTTCAGGACCATACCTGTGTTCTTCCAGCATCGGCAACAACAAAAGTTGGAAGGCCAATGTTCTCAGCTGCTTCCTTCAGCTTATTCCTTATAAAAAGCAATACCCACAAATCAGCAAACAAAGAGATTTGTCTCCAATAAATAAATAAATAAGAATGTTTCAAACAAGAGAGATGTTGCTATATCTAGTGAATAATCTATCATTTGCAATGAAATCACATGCTTACATTTCTTGTTGATTCTTGCATGTAACAACTATTTTGGGTTGCCCACATTGCTCCCACTGTCTTAAAAGGGATCGATGGCTGCACTGAAACTTGATGGTATTATTTTCAATCATAATATAAAAATATTAATAAATACATAATAAAAGTGGGGTTGTCTAGATTCACTTCATTATTAAACATTTACACGAAAAGTAAGAAAATACACACTTATTGTCATCTCTGTATTCAAGACTAGAAACTTGAAAAATTGCCATCTTTGGTTGCACGCTGCACTTTTAGATACTGTAAATTTTCTTCAGTTAAAAGGAAAAGGAACTAATTTTTTTCCTTACATGTGACCAAGTACACAGTTTTTGACATTTTCTAAACAATTCTACCAAGCAAATAATTTTTATTTTAGCCATATGTCTAAAGATGGTGAAGAAAGGACAAAATATAATAGTGGTTGCTATTAGAATAACTTTTAAAGATGTAAAAAGGGTGCATGGTAGATCAAGCTGACAGTCTGAAGCTTGAAAATTTAGTGCACATCCAATATAATAAGGAGCAAAGTTGCAGGTTTCTCTGCACAAGGAGGAGACTCTTAATCAGAACAATGATACCTTTGCATCAATTCCGCATACATGCCAGTGGCAGCATCTGCAAGATCATAAAAAGAATATTTAGTCATCTGGTTAACAAAAGAAATCAAGAATTTACTGCTGAGTGAAGAGAGACGGGAAGTACTGGACCAGAAGAAATTAAAAATTGCAAACAAATGGAACACCACAATATTAATAGGAGGTTTAGTATCTTACGTGCACATTGAGATGCAATCTTTCCCGATTTCATCTTTAAGTCTTGTCTAACTACGAGAACCTGAGATAAGCACTTCACCCTTTGAAAACAGAGAATTTTTCAAGAAACAGAAATGTCAAATCTACCCAACTACCACAACTGGATATAAACACACCATTTGAGAAAACATAGAATTTTTCAAAAAAACAGAAACATCAAATCTGCCCCATCAATTGATCTGAAGCCCAAAACATAACTAACTCCATAGTTTCAGACATCCAAACAATTGTCTTGGAGAGGTACAACTGTATTGGCTGTGTGCATATAATGATCATTTTTTTTTTTTTTACTAAAGCAAGTCCCTAAACAAACCCAATAAGGTTCACTTTGTTCTTTCCATGTCTTAAATCTACAGCTCTAAACTGCCTATACTCATCAACACAAGAGGGTAACAGAATCACAACATTTATCATTAAAATTGAGGATGCATTTGACAGTCCCGAAAAAATTTTATGGCTTTATTGCGTTATAAAAACATAACCCATGAAGTAAAATTCTACAATAACAAAGTTGCAAGCATTAAACTTTCGTATGGAGGTCAAGTAAATAAGGCAAAACAAACCATTTTGAGCTCTTGGTCACTGTTATTTGAGACAGCAAATTGCGGTTTACCCGGTGCGAAATTTTTCTTATTGGTTTTGTTTTTGGGCGGCTTAGATAGATCCAACAAAAGCCCAAGAATGAAACCAATGACAAGGCCTGGAATAAAGTTCTCTGGGTTGAAACTTAGCGCTAACCATTGTCCTTCTTGCTTTTGCTGCTGCTGCTGCTGCTTCTAATTGTAAACAAAAACAAAAACAAAACAAAAAAAAAAACACAACGTAAGGGAGGATTTCCCGGATTGTCTTTTCCTTTTCCTCTATTATCTCGGAAGCCAAACAGAGAGAAAGGAAGGAATTTTTTTTTTTTTTTTTAAAATTTAAACCCAGAAAGAAAAAAAGGAAGAGATGAAGAGAAATACTCACCTTCTTTGGAGACTGGGAAGAGTTCCCAAACGAACCTAACATCACAAATTTCTTGTGGCTTTTTAGAGAGAGAGAGAGAGAGAGAGTCACTGTGATGTTATGGGCAGAGAGATTGGGTGGTGACTGGTGAGAATGGTCGAGTGGTGCTGTAGCCTGTGGAAGAAAATAGGAAAAGTCATGGCAGTGTTTACTGCTAACCGGAATAACAAAACGCTGTCGTTTTTTATTTTTATTTTAAATAGATAATCCTATCCATTCTTCGTTGTCGTACCAGCTTTATGTGTCCTTAGATTATTTCTCTCTCTCTCTCTCTCTCTCTCTCTCTTCTTTTTTTTTTTTTTAATTTAATTTAATTTAATTTTTTTCAAAATATTAATTGTAGGCAGTAAGCACTTTAAAAGCCCCAATAAAAAACACTAAATTTATGTTATCAAAAGTTTTAAGAAATTTTAAAAGAATTTTATTGTTTATATTAAATAATTTTAATCAATCAACCATGATTTTTTTTTTTTAATTATAGATTTGAGATAGAAATGTTACTCTAACTTCGCTAATCTAAGCATATATATATATGTGTGTGTGTGTGTGTGTGTAAAGTTTTGGAAACTTGAAACTTGGTCAAAAACACACAAAAAAGTCAAATTCATTTGAGTTATTCTCTCAATTTTTCACTTACAAAAACTTATATTTATGAAGTAATTATCATGTCAATGATACACAGTGGTTGTTTTGATTATTATAACCCTATGAGTAATCTAGATATAGTTTAGGGCTAACCTAATGGCCTGTTTGGATGTTTAAAAAAGAAGGGAGAGTAGAGTAGAGGGGGAGAGAGTAATCCAATTACCTTATTTGGAAGTTTTTTAAGGAATGAGGAGGAGGGGTTTGGAGGGGTTTTAACTTCCTCTAACCCCTCATTTTTAATTTTCTCAAATTGGAGAGATTTGGAGGGAGAGTAGAGTAGATAAATTATTGTCCAAGTAAATTTTCTAACTTATTATTTCTAAATTAATAAATTAATCATAGACTAATGTTGCAAGTCCATTTTCAATTAGGGGTAAATTTGTCCATTTTAATCATTTGCTCTCATCTCTATCCTAATTTTTAAAACATCCAAATAAGGGGAAGGGCTAATTACTCCCTTCCCCCTTACTAATTTTAAAAACATCCAAACAAGGTGGAAGGGAACCATTCCCCTCTACTCTCCTCCCCACTACTCCCCTCTACTCTCCTCCCTCTCTAAACTTCCAAACATGCCATAAGATTCTCTAACATATAAATCATTCATTAAGTTAATTGTAAACACAAGTTAATTGCAAAGATGTAGATGTCAAAGGTGCTTGTTGCCTACCTAGAGCTAATAGGCTGAATCATGTTATATTTTTGCTTTTGTTTTTCTCTTTCCTCTCACTCAGTTAACTTTCGTTTTTTGCTTTGGTAAAAGGACACTCAAAGAATATATTATTTATGCTTTCTATGTTCCCCTTGCAAAATACACATAGGAAAACTCCAAAATAACTCCACTGAGCAAGTTTATCTCTTGTTGTTAATACGTTTTTAATTGTCAATCACCACAATATTCTTAACCACACTCCTCAACTTCCTTCATTCTAAGCGCATTAACAAGTTGCTGCACACAATTAAGTAGTAGCCAGAGTTCGTGATGGTCCATCTTGCTGCATCCTCATCCTCATCAAGTTCAACTAAAGGAAGCTTTGAATGGTATGAGCAAATCCTCATATCTAACAGGTTTCCAAACCTATGTTTTGTTGATAAAGTTATAGTTCACCTTTGCTTCAGCCTTGCGTGCTACATCATATAACAGCCAAACTTTATGAACAAGATAGCAAGGTGCCAATTATGATGTCATATATGGTTCATAGCAAATGTTAACAAGTACCCTGCCATGTTTGTTAAGATTGGACTAATATGGGTCATTCTTAACAAATAAATTAGATAAATAGAAGAAAAAGACATAAAGCTATCCTCATAGTTTATGTTAATATTTATTTCTCTGTAAAACTGGCCCCACAACCTATAAGACTGCTAAAAAAATGACATAAAACTGTTAACAGTCATTTTACAGTGCCTGTCAACACAACCCTTCAAAATTTATAAACTTTTTGACTTCATCTCTATTAAGTTTGAGGTTAGTCAATTACAAACACAAAGAAAGTATGAAAGATGTTGGAAATATGCATGATCCGTATGAGCATATACAACATCCTCATGTGGTGTAATGATGAACATTAATGCAAAACTTTTCCTTTGTTGTTTGCAAATGTAATAGCTTGGTGCTGAATTTATATCACAAAAAGAAAATCGTTAAGCCAGCGTGAGGTCAAGTCACAAGTCACATTCCTTGGGGTTTTAGAAAAATAATCATCATATATATTATGTGAGTGTTTGGTTTCAACGCCTGCGTCTAAGATTCTGCGTTTTCTTTTTTTTTTTTTCTTTTTTTTGGCTTTTTTTTTTTTTTGGGCTGCATTGTTTGACTTTAGGGGACAAAAAATCTGTGCATAAACAGTGCGTACACTGTTCACGCACTGTTTATATACTGTTTATGCAATAAAAAATATTAAAAATGGGTCGCATGGTACTATTTACACATTTAAAAATATTTTGTTACAGTGTTTTCAGTTTTTCATTTTCAGTTTTAACAACAATAAGTTCAATCTAAACGGACCCTATATATATGGTATTGAAACGTGGTTTGACTAATAATATTCTGTGACATTAACATATTGGATGGACAGTTGGACATCCTTACGGGTTGCGTATATCCAGAGGCTCAACCATATATTTATCTCGTATAAGACCATACGGCTCTACCAAAGGCCCATGACGTGCCTTACAGTTTTCCATTACTGCAATTTACACACAAAGACACCAAATTCATCAAGCTTTGGCATTCTCCACCTTTAATGGTTAATACTGTTTTCCATACCCACCCGCAATCCTTCACGTGTCCCACAAAACTGCACAAAGAATCTCTTCCAAATTCCCCCCCTACAAAACCCCCGTATCCGACACGTATCTCATTTTCCTATTAGGACTCCATCCATCCTTAAAACCAACAACGACACGTATCAAAAAACGACACGCTTCATTTTCTCAAAACCAAAATTTACCACCTTAACTCCCAAAATAAACTACCTTTGTTTCCCAATGGAGTCTGTTGCCTCCACTTCTTCCTCAACACCACACAACCACCGTCCTCAGCCGCGGTTCAAACCCACGCAACCCATCGCAGACAGGATCGTCCGAGCCCTCCGCCACCAACTCCGCCTCCTCCACCGATCAGAATCCAAGTTCTTCGTCTTGGGTGCCACAGGAAATGTTTACACTGTAACCTTATCAGCCACACCTTCATGCTCGTGCCCTGACCATTTAACACCATGCAAGCACATCTTGTTCATCTTTATTCGAGCACTGGGTGTTCCTGTAGAAGATGTTTGTCTTCGTAGGAGGACTCTGAGGCCATGCCAGCTCAACCGACTACTCGGCTCGCCTACCTTGCCTGACTCACTTGCAGGGGCTAGCGTACGCGAGAGGTTTCATCAGCTATTCGTTCAAGCAAGGCAAGGTGACAATTTGAGACCAGTTGTTGAGGTAGAAGATGGAACTACGTGCCCAGTTTGCTTGGACGAGATGGGAAAGGAAGAGAGAGTTGTGAGGTGTGGGACTTGTAGGAATCCAATTCATGAAGAATGTTTATTGAAGTGGAGGAGAATTAGGGGAAGAAGGTCAGCTAGTTGTGTGATATGTAGGGCAAGGTGGAGGGGGAGTGATCAAGAACAGTACTTGAACCTCGCTGCTTATGTTAGCGAGGAGGACAACACAGGTGATCATGGCGGCGGTGGGGGTCTGGGTCTTGGTCTTTGTGGTGGTTAAGTCTATTTCATCATCTGATCTCCGGCAAGAAGGAAAATGCATGTTAGGCTTTGGGTTTGGGATATTTGTTAATTTGTATATATTACATGCGTAGAACGTTGTAAATTTTTAAGGGTTAAACAGTGTTTTCGATTTGAATTTTTGTTTAGGTAATTATGTTTTTCAGTTCATTCTTAATATTATAACATTCTGGAACAACGCAAGAAAACACCTAGATAATGATGAAGTAATTCATGGCTTTCTTCTCAAAACAAAAGGGAAAAAAATCATGGCTTAGGTGTTTCCTGATATTAAGGTCCAAGCTAGCGATCTTGGTAATAGAAGTTCCCAATTTCATAAATCCTATATCATTCTTCTTTCACCGTATTGCATGCCAACCTTTTTCCTGCAACAATCTCCTAAGAGGAATGTGATTTGCCTCTGCGATAAATGCATGTCTTCTTCTAACCTCAACCCCAGCTGCACCTCTGTTTCCTTCTCAATGCCATTTCTCTCGTAATGACTCTTGCTCCGGTTATTGCAGGGACGCAAACACATCTTGTTCATCTTTGTTAGATGGTATACGTCTGATTTTATTTTATTTTCTTAATTGAGTTACATTGTGTATGTTAGTTTTTTCAACCCATAAGACCTAGCCCAACCAATCATATGTATAGATATTTTTTTTAGAGATATAAATATATTTTTAGTGCCCTTATTTTAATTTTATTCGTAATGATTTATTTTAGTATTTTGAGAATTTGTTTGAATGAATTTGAAAATTTAGAATATAAATTAGGAATATTATGTGAATTATAACAATCTATTGAAAAAAAAAAGCTTTAAATAGTTGATAAAACCTTAATTTTTTACGATACTTGGAATATGTAAGCACAACTTACTGACCCAACCTAACTCATGTTGGTTTCTACATATATGATGGGTTGGATTGAAAGAACTTTCTAACCAAACTCATGCATACTTTGTCATTTGAGAGAAAAAAAGAGATTTTATTGGATGTATATGAGTTTGAGTTTGAGTTTTCTTGCTAAAAGTCGAGAATATTATTAAAACTAAACAAAAGCAGAATCCTTCCTACAGGCATCCAAGACTGCAGCAGGAAGAATATGTGAATTATAACAAACAGAAAACCTATGTACAGTAGCAAATTTAGCTAAACAATGAGTTGCAGAGAGTTAAACCCTCTTCTAACCCAGTTAAAATTACAACTAACGAAAAATTTGCTAAAGTCTACAACATCGCAAATCATAGATTGGAATCACTGGATAAGCCAAGCAACGGTGGAACAACCTTCTTTAATAGCATCAAAACAACTTTTAGCATCATCATCCACTTCAATTTTTCATTAAAGTGTTGTTATCTCTTTTGTATTATCTATATTTGTTCATGGTGTTGACTTTTGTGTGTTTGTCTATTGTTTTTTTGAAGTTATATTTGTTTTTATATTTTTTTAGCTAGCTTATAATAATTTTCACAATTAATCTGTGTGAGAGTGCAATCTAGAGGTCTTTCGCAAAACAAACAAAAGTTCGCTACCTAGGCATTTGAATTTGTTCTCTTTAGAGATTTTGCTAATTGTTTTGTGGATCCAATTATATTGAGAAGAAATATGTCAAGTGAGTCATTTACGAAACCTTTGACAATTAGCACTATGATCTCTAATGCCAAAATGAATGAGAGAGAGAGAGAGATGATATAACAAACAATTTTAACTTGTGGCAATGCAAAAATATGGATTTCTTAGTCCAACTAGAGTTGGATATTGATTTGTAAGACAAAACTAATTGTGAGTTTGGATCCATTTTACGATTTGTGCAAATGCGTGTTTTATTTTTATTTTTATTTTTTTTGGCACGTGTTTAGCTCAGCAAAACTGAAGATGTAGCTACTGTTCATGTATTGTTCATGAACAGTAACCGCACTTTTTGACTTTTCAACTCATTTTCAGCCACATCAGTGGGTGCCATGCACTGTTCACGGGACCCACAAATTCCACTTTTCAGCAACTTTTTCATTAAAAATGGGTCACATAATACTATTCATACATTTAAAAATTATTTTGCTACAGTGTTTTCAGTTTTCAGTTTTCAGCAAAATAAGTTGCATCCAAATAGATCCTAAAGAAACATCAGATAAAGATTGAGAAATATTAATAGATAGACTTGTGGCACCATCCATATGTATTTGACCAATAATTAAAAATATTTTGTTACGAGGGAAACATAGGCTAAGGAATTGTGGGAAAAAATTGGCGGACAAATACATGACCAAGAATGTGGAGAATCAACTCTATTCTAAGAAAAAACAAAATATTAAACTCACTACCACACATTTGAATTATTACAACAAAATATTTGCTAATTTGCAATATTAGGGATGAGAATTTGCTATTAAGCTCACTACTTGATATATATGAATATCTTATTACTGCATTTTTTTTTTCTAAACTCTTATTACCACATTTTTTTTATGAGTATTAATACTACATTTTTGTATGGAAATTATGAGATTAAATGATGATGTGTACAGTGCTTTGATTAACAATGAGTATTATAAGAAAGGTAAATAAGCTTATAGGGATAGTTTAGTGAAACTTTGACAATTACAAGTATGGATAAGTGAGGAGTTCCTATCCAAAAAAAAAAAAAAGTGAGGAGTTAGAAGGTGGTTTCAGTCTTTTCTCAAAAAAAAAGAGGGTGGTTCAATTTTCATGAGAAATAATCAAACATATGAGATTTTATATAAGATTAATATTTTGAAAATTCATTTGATGGATTAATTTTCACATCTCTTAATAATATGAACATCAGATTTTACAATTATTCACAAACTCACGTTTTGTGTATATTTTTAAAAGATAAAAAAGTTTAAATTTTAAATAGCCTTTTAGGGTTATGTTAACGAGTGGCATAGGACATTGGTTAACAATCCAATTAAAGAAAGTTTTTTATGGGAAAAAAAAAAACAATTAATGTTTTGACAATTTTTTTCATTTTTCATAAAAATGATATCAAAACTTTCTTAAAATGGATTCTTAACCAATGTCCCAACGACACTCGTTAATATTTTCCTTTTAAATATTCTTATAATGAGATAGTTATTAATCTCAGCCTATTTTGAGATTTTGCAAGTAAAGAAAATAAAAGCATATAATGTAATCCAACAATTTTTTTTCCCAATCAAAGTTATGGATTATATACATTGAATTGAACCCATATTTTCCTCAAAAAAGAAAAAGAAAAAAAGTTTTGTCGGCCCTTCACTCTTCAGTCGTACCCCTTGAGCACGTTAGCATCCCCAAGAGTCTCTACACACACTCTTCGCAAACCCTCCCAAAACCCTAAAACACTCTCATACACTTCGACTCTCAGCTTCTCCGTCCACAATGCCCGGCGTAACCTCAGGCACCGGCGACGGAGCCTCCGTATCCGGCGCCGGAGCTCTCGTCCCGTTATCTGCAGAGGCCCGGAGCCTCTCCGTCTACCCGCTCCACCACGGCCTCAAGCCCCCACTCGCTCGCATCGCTATCTCGTGGGCCCGAGGCAACGCCCTCAGAGTATCGTTCTTCCGTCAACCCTCCGGCGACGACTCCAATGGCGCCGCCGAGGACGGTGGGAAGGTGATCGAGGTGAAGCTCAGCGACGGAGATGGAGACGCGCAGTTCCGGAAAATCGCCTACGGTTCGGTCTCGCCGTTCGCGCTTCTTCAGAGCCGGAGGAACTCGCTCGCAACCATGTCGAAGATCTCGTCGCCGTATCACTTTGAGTGGTGAGGAATTTTGAGAAATTTTTTTGTTGTTGCTTTTGTTTGAATCTGTTTGGTTGCCTAGAAAGCTGAGCAGAAAGATGCAAAAGCAAAAGCAAAAGTTTAAATATTGCTTAAAATTTTTTTTTTTTGAGCTCTTAGTATTGGTCTTGTTGTTGTTGTGTATGTTTTCAATTTTGCTTTACTTAGATTTTGTTATTTGTTTGAATCTTACAATAATTTTCAATATATTAAGAAGGCTGAAATATGATTTTTCTGGCTGTTCAATTTGAATTCATTCCATTTAAATAGCAAATTCATTCAATTTGAGAATGCCCTTCACTGTATTTTGCTGGAGCAATAGTTGAATGTGTTAACAACATTGGGAGCTATTCTTTTCATAGGTAACATTGGGAGCTTTTCTGTAGAGAAGTGAATGCCTTATTCATTTGAGGATTTCTGATACATACACTGTTTCTTCATAGAATTTTGTGTTTACTATATGGTATTTGACTCTTTCTGGGAAAACTAGGTGGGAGTATGTGATGGAGTATAGCAGGGACATAAAAGCACTTCTGGGTAATCCTAAGTTGCTTGCCAGTCCGTTGATTGATGATCCAAAGACTGTTTTAAAGGTGAATCTGCAAATCTTGATGTTGGGGCTCTTTGACTGTGTGCTAATGGGCATGGGTCCAACATTAGAATTATAACTTTGAAACTCAATTTAAAAAACATTTATGTAGAATGTTGAGGAGCCAACCAGTTTGAAAGCTGCGTGGGAGCTGATGGAAATATTTTATGCAGACAAGCAATCTCAATCATGGCTACCTGAGCGGCTTGTTGATTGGTTAGCTGTAATGATCTTTCTTCCACTCTCGATCTGTTGATTAAGTACATTTTGCCATTCTTTCCTTAGTGGTGATCATTTGTGGCTCTGTCATTCTAATGGTGCCATCTTTTGGCAGGATTACGATTGTCTCCTCTCCTCTACACAGGCAACAATCCATTCAAAACTTGTGGATTTTCAGAAAGAGCTTGTTACTTTACAGGTTTGACACTATTCTGTTCTTTCCGTTTTGTTCATTCTCATGATCTTTTATCACATGAGACTTCACCATGGTTCATACATATTTTGCTGGGTTGCAGAACATTTTGCTATCAAATTATTGTTACTAGTTTTTAGAGTGGCTATTGAAAGTGGGGATTTTTTTTTTTTTTTTTTTTTAGTGGTTTAAATTGAATGCAAACTTTGTTGGTGCAAGGATGTTAATTATGAATTTACTTCTGCGGCATACCATTTTGACTGTTTACCTGTTATTTTTAAGTACTCTTACCGGTAATATTTTATTTTTAATTATCAAAAAAATTGTTTTATTATTTAGTTTCTCTAGGAAGGTTGGAAATTTTATGAAATTCTTCTATGCAGGTCATTGAGGATAATCCTAAATACTGGGAAGTAATATCATCAGCACTTGCAGTTGGCTGGCTAGATATTGTGGTTAGTAGAGTCCTCTTTTCCCCATCTTGTTCTTATTTGTACAGTCTTGTCTTTATTAATTTACTTTGTTGTGCTTTACATTTTATGGTGCCAAAGGACTAGATATATGCTGTTTGTTTTCATGCAGGTGAAAATGTTGCGCTTGCATGGGTCTTATCAACTAGATCAGATAAACAATCGTGAGGTTTGATAAATTTACTATGACTTATTGAGTTAATATTATGTTTTAATATATGTACAAGTGGATCACAGGTTCAAGCTCCATGGGGAGCATTATAGGGTAGATTAGGATTTCTAACTTAGCTCCACCAATATATATGTATATATATATATGATGCGGGAGACACAAGAAGATTTTTATTTAAAATTATTTATGTTTGCAAGTTAGTTTTATTTATATGTTTTAGGTACCTAGTAGTTTATTAGGTTGTTAGTATTTTAATTTGGAAGCAAGGTTATTGTTGCAATAAGGCAATTAGGGTTTCCTATGTGAATTAGAACTAGGGTTTAGTAATCCTTTTATAAGCAACCTATTGTACTCCTTGAGGAGATAGTTGATATTTTAATGAATGAAAAAAAGAGAGATCGCATATTAGAAATCCTTCATACAAGAGAAAGTAGGGGAATGCATCCTCAAAATGATTCTTTTTTCTTTTAGCGGTTATCTCCTAGACAATAATGCAAATAACCATTTGATTGGTAAATGGGTTTATTAAAACATGGGAACTTGTAAAATTTGTGTTGTACTTAGCCAAACAAATTTAGATAAATGTGGGTCATATAATGGTCCTTTTTAACCATGTCTATGAATTATGTCCAGAAGTTAGTGATGATACTGCGACAATTGGATTTTTTTCCCACTCTTGACTTATCTCATCTCTGTCCTGCATGTAATTAAACAGACAGAAAATGGACTGGTAGAGGCAGTTGCTGTTCTTATTTCAAAAATGCCACGACTGCGTCCTGAACTGGAATCTGGAAGATTAGGTGAATGCTATAAAGCCAAGCCTGATTTTGTCAAGGTATGTTTTAGTGTGCCAAATATGAATCATTCTTTCTGGTTTTTGAGATTTTTCTTCCTTTATTAAAAAAAAAAAACTTAATATCTTTTTCATTACATAGGCTTGGGAGAAATGGAGGGCACAAATTACAAAGCTGGACTGTAGTGCATATTGGGTTCGCTGTAGTCACCACCAGACCAGGGAGGGTTTGAAAAATATGCTACAACTCATGCTGGGAAATACTAACATTCTCTGCACTGCAACGTGTCATTGGATAGAGTTGTTTATTTCTCAATTTCTATACATAAGGCCTTTCACTGCGGTATTGCTCATTACTATTCTGATTTGTTTGTCTGGACATAAATAAAATTTTATTCTCTGTGTTTCTATTGTCTTGCTATTAATTTTTTGTCTGTTTGTTGGAGTGTCTACTAATTTCTTGTCTTGAATCAGGGTTTAGAAAGCATGTATAATGTGGCACAGAAATGCATGCAGTTCAAACCGATATCTGGTTCCCATGGGTTGTTAGGATTAATTATTGGAATTCTAGGAGAGAATACTGAGGTGAGTAATGTTAATAAGATAACAGTACTATACAATCTCTATAAATTTCAATGCTCTTTTTCCTTTTGCCTTTCACGCTCTCTTAAACTCTATCGGACTTTTTAAAATCAGGTTGTCTTAGCAGAATGCTCCAGAGAATTTGGCCCTTGGTGAGTTATGACTTTATCTTCTCTTTCTAATTTTTTATATAGAAAGCCATGATTGGAGGTGATATTATTTTTCCCCTTTTATTTAACTTGAAGTTTGGAATTATATATTGATAAACGAAATAAAACTTCAACATGCTTCTGCTTTATTTTTGAGATTTTTTAATGTAACGTTATATGTCACTTATCAATAGGATGGTTGCCCATGCCATAGAGTTGTTGACTGCTGAGAGTGATCAAGCAGAAACTCTTTTACGCGAAGAGCATGATAACTTGGGGGGAATCAGCATAGAGGAACTCCATCGGCTTGTCTATGCTCAAGTTCTTTCTTCACATTCATTGACTTGGCAAGTGAGTACAAGGGACTTGGATGGATTGACAATACTGTCCTAGTTGAAGTATGACTTATAATCACAACTAGATTATTACCTTTTAATATATATCATTTTGAGAATCATTTTTACGATACTGTCCAAAGGAATTGGTAACCAATTATGTTTTCCTGATGACTGAGGAAATTTTATATACAACCGAATTGGCCATTTGAAGCTTTTATTCCTCATTTGGCCCAATGACGCTATTATTTAAATTATTTGATAAAATTAATAGTTTTCAAAATTAATTATGTGGCAAATTAACATGGTCATAATTTTTTTTTAAATGATTATATCAAATTTTTATTTCAAGAAAATTTTTAATACATTTTCATCATCAATTCCATGAAATGTTGTATCTTGTTCCTTATGATATCATACCCTTCCAACCATAATTGCCTTTGTGCTACCCAGTGTTCAGTAGTTACAATAGATTTTTAGTGCCATCTCCAAGGATCACTTTCTTATTCTAGACTGTGCCTTGTAGATATGAAGTTCTTTTTCTTTCTGTGTGCATATGAACTGTTGGAAGTTGACTTGTGCCTAGCTATTAATCAATAGGTCTATCAGTATCTCTACTTAGGTGCTTTTTGATATTTGAACTAATGTGTGTTTTTCTCATCTCAAGTAATGCTCATAAAGTTTCGTGCTCCTATATGCTTATATCAAGTAATCCTCACTAACATATTCTAGATTGCACCTTGTAAAATATCATATCATTTTATTTTTTGCACGCATGTGTGTGTATGAACTGTAAAAGTTGACTTTTGGTTGGCTATTAATCAACATGTCTATCAGTATCTCTTCTTAGGTGCTTTTTGTTTGTTTTTTACTTTTTTATTTGAACTAGTGTATGTGCTCATCTCAAGTAATCCTCATAAAGTTTGATGCTCCTATGTCTTCAGATAGCTCCAATTTATTTGGCATCATGCATAAAGCAGGGAATGGGTTTGCTAGAGATTTTATTGAGCAAGCAACCTGTTCAAAATAATCAAGTACTGCTTAAGGTAATTGATTCACCTTTCAATGTAAGGTTTTTTGGATTTTAGTGTCCTATAATTTGACGGAGATATTTGTGACTGATTCAAGTTGCATATATTTTTATGCAGATTATAGAGATATGCCGTCTGTATGAACTTGACAGTGTTAGTTCAAACATTATGAAGGTATATATTATTTGGTGTAGCATGCTTGTACTATAAATGATTATAGGGAATGCACTGCATGCTGTGTTGGAATTGTGCAGCATGGAGTTTGGTAAAGATTATCTCCGTGTTCTTTCAAAGTTACATTTTTGAAAGAGTTACCAGAAATTATCTTTATGTGGAATTCTTGTTAAAGATTTTCAATGTTTAGATTGCTGGAGTATACCACTGGAAGCATGGTAGGAAAGGTTCTGGAGTATTTTGGCTTCAGCAAGCCCGCGATGAAGTTCGTCTTAATAGGATTGCCCAGCAGTTGTTTGATTCTGTTGGAAAGTCGATCTCTGATGAAAGTTTCAAGGTGAATATCTTATGATTCCGTTAAGTCAGGCAACCTGGGGATTTCTGTTATATTTTTTGTTTACATGCTTTGATACTTAAAGCATCCTGCAAAGCCATGAAGTCTCGATTCTAATTAAATTACTTGATGAAACTCATGTTTTCTATTATTTGTCCGTGCAGCAATGGGAAGGTTTGATTGAATTATTGGGTTCTGAATCTAAGACTGCTGGCGGTTTAGAGTTTCTGCACAAGTAGGATTTTTCTCATATATGCATTCTTTGAGCAGTGGTTTTCTTCATCATTTTTTTCTCCAGTCTTTTTCAGGTCTAATCCTTAAATGCATCACAGGTACAGGGATTTCAAAAAATCCCTAAAGCAGGTTAATGATGGAAAAACTAATGATGCGGCTCGGCAAGCTGTAGAATCGCTTATATCAGTAGGTGTTACTTCTACGTTTTTTATTAGTTGCTGTCCTCTATAGTTTTTAGTTTGTTGTATTCAAGCTCTTTCAAATTAAGCGGTCAACATTTGTGCCCTCCAAACAAACTAAATTATCAATCTACCGGTCCATCATATATAGAGGTCCCCCCCATGGTGGCAAATGTTTTGGGATTTGATTTGTCATCTCCCTTTATAGAGTAATGCTTGTTCTTTTGCTATCTACTGAGTGAGGGTTTCCAATCTTTTTAATAATTTCTTTTATAATGATTCTGTAGCTTATGAAACCGTTCAACACCTCAGTATTCAGCACCTGTAATTTCTTTTTAGATTTGATTTTTGATTATTTCTTTTATCTTGATTTTGTAGCTTATGAAAAACCCATCAACACCTCAGCGTTTTTGGCTGCCTCTTCTATTTGACTCGGTAAGTTCTCATTCTGTACAAGCCTCAAGGGTTAGTGATTGCTAAATTAAGACTTTCTCTTTCTGCAAGTTTTAGTCTTTGCAATAGATACAATGGCAATAATAAAGTCTAAAGCCCAAAATTTGGTTTCGGCTATAGACCATTGACAGATAATTGGGTTTGGTCCCATCTATTCCTCTCCGCATTTTATTCCATCTAAAAATGTACTTTCTATCACCTCCTTCCAAAATAAATTTAGGCTTTCCTCTACCTTTGTTTTTTTCATTCCTTTGACTTGAATCAAATCTGTGAACACATATAGGAAATGGCATAGCTGATCCTTATTATTCACTTTTCATTATATCTAGTAGGTCCAATGAAGCACATTACTAATATGAGATGCCCCAACTTGTATTTGTAAAGGATTATGTGGCAAAAAGATATTTTAGATTTAAGGTATAATCTATACAGGCCTGTACTATTATTGCCTTATTCTAATTCTTTTGTGCAGTTGAAGCTTCTCAGTTGGCAGGAGCGTCCTCTGCTAAATGTCTCACAGACCAACCTTTTGTTGAATAAACTGCAAGAGTTATCCATGGCAAGGCTGCGTCCAGATTTCATTGAAGCTGACTTGCCAAACCAGGCCTTAAGCTCTGTGAGGCTGGCTCTTGCTACAAACCTTGGACGTGCTATCCTGGAAGAATGATGGGGCCTACTTTCTGCATAACCAGCTTGCCATTTCGGTACTGGGGCTGTTCAGCATGTAGGATAGCTGTTTCAATGTGTTCTGCTGAACATAGCATGACAAGCAGTCTTAACAAAAAGTTTAGAGAAGCTGAAGATCATTATGTTGCAAAAGGTTTTTGACAGTCGCACATGTTGTAAATTGGCATGATAGTCAACTGATGCATCCACATATCACATGAGAAGGGCAGTTGCAAAGCGCTTATTAGCAAATTTTGTCTAGGATTGCAACCAAGAGAGAGACAGAGCACTAGTTAGGTTTTTCTGCCTTGATGTTTATTCGTATGTTAACCATTCTGTAGCTTAGTAAATATCTGAACAGAATTAAGCTCAAAGAAACAGTGTAACGGAATTCAGAAAACATACTCCGATAGCTTAGAGGCCCCATATTTATTGGGTTTTTATGAGTGGGGTGTGACAACTAAAAAATCATTTGGAATGAATTTCAATGTACGTTTATAGTAGTAGAATCATTCATGAGACAGTATAAACAGGAACCTGTCACATTATCTATTTAGTGATCAGTATTTCAATTCTTAAAAAGGCAATAGACTGAAATTCCAGTCAGTATCTGATGTAACCTCTGAATAATCTTCTTTCTACACTAGAGTTTGAACATGATGGAAGCTAGAATGAAGTTATCACAACTTAGGCATTGCAAAGTAAATACTCCTCTAGATGCACCAAAAGAATAATCTAGAGTCGATCATATACAAACTAACGCACACAGTATACACACTGAATATAAATCTGACTGCAATAAGAGCAGCCTGGTTTATAATACATACTAATAACAAATACCAGTACTTGTATGAAAACAATAATGCTATACTATGCCTTGTACCAGTAAGGCCTACAAGCCACTACAATGAAATTCAACCAAAAGCGGGGGGCAGCAAAAACAAAAGAATGGGGGGAAGATTTAGGAAGAGGAAAGAACCACTAGTGGGAAAAAAAATTTGCTGCAGATTGCTGTATGGAACAGACAAGAATATCATCGAAGAAATCTCATGGCTTTATACGATGAAAATGAATCTCAAAGAATATCCACTATTCTTCACAAGCAAGCCTCTTGGAAGTTCCGCACTCTTTTTGTCTCTACTTGGGCTTTGAATCGTCACAAATAGTGGCCAAAGTAAACCAAGACGCTTGGAATGTAATATACAAAGATCACTGCTATTTCTTAAGGCACCTAAAGCTCACCCACCCATGAAAATAAGGAGCCCTCTCAATTGGGCCATCTTTACTAAATACAAGCAGAACTACGAGTAGGTTCTGCAAATGCAGTACCAATGCAAGAAGAGATTTCCCTAGTTTCCATGCCCATGCACCACAGCCAAGTTTCTCACAGCTTTTTAGGTAAATTATAAGTCTTCTTTAGAAACCTCGTAGCTGCTTCATCGTTCCTGTAGCACAAAACACGTAGAAGTGTGTTTGGTTCAGTTGGGTTCCAATTCCCAGAAGTTGGAGGTAATGGAAGTTTGGACCTGGCAGAAGAGCCATACGTCTCCAAGGTCACACGTCTAAACCGTTCAATGAGGCTCTCAGTATCGGTTCGGAAAAGTGGAAGCACACCCGTCACCATAGGAGAAAACTTGTCTATCAACTCAGAAGGCAAGCCATCCCCACCGGCCCAGAATAGATCTTTGAGAGATCTGTAATCATCCTCTATTATCTGAGAGTCTTGCCGGGAGAAAGCACGGGAGGGGCCTCCAGCAAGCAACACCAGCAAGAATCCATCAAAGGATGCTCTCATTATGTCAGTAATAATCCGTGTTCGAACTCTTTCATGCACAGTGTCTGAAATGATCATCAAGTTTTTCTCAAGTTCCTGAATAAAAGGCTCAATCCTAGAAGATGATGGCTCTCCAATGTATAAACCATCCCATAGAACATGACTTAAATCATGGAAAACAATTCTATAAGCCACTGCCTCACACAGTTGCTGAACTCCTTCCACACAAGCAACTGGTGAAAGCTCAAATTTCTTTCCTAAACCATTAGAAAAGTCCTCTGCATGAGCAGATTCAGAATTCCTGAGATAAGTGATTATCTTCTTCTCCAAGACTTCCAACTCAGTTCGGATTCGTTGCAAAGTGTTTATACGAACACATAGCTGAGATACCCCAAAGGAGTTATCACCATTCACTGTTGCAACCTGAGGATTTCTCTTCTGAGAATTTGGTGTTTTTTCTTTCTTCTTCCCAAAGCTGCCGAACTTTGATCCTATAGTACATCTGGTTAATGATGGCATGGTGGGAACAAACGTAGTTCGTGACCCTGATTTCAAAATAAAGAGTGATGATTACCACATATATCACGCACCTGAATCTATATGTTCATAATTTGAGATTTGTGAAAGTACTTACCACAGCCTGATTTTGCCTTGGTTACGTAGTATTGAACACATCTGTCAAGACCGGCCATCAAGTCAGGAAGCAATGCAGGATGCATTGGTATTGGCAACTGAAAGAATGCAACCAAAGTTTCATCTAGAATTCGCAAAACTTCAACAGCAGATGGAGCAAATCCTTCTTGGTTTGCTCTTGGATTCCAGACCTAAATATTGTAATGAACAAGGTTAGGTGAAGGAAAGATGATAAAGATCTTTGTTCATTTGCCAATGGTCCCAGGACCAAATGCCATCTCCTCCCCTCACAAGTGACAGATGGAGGGTGAGATCATGGATTCACTCCCATGTTGGTGCATGGGTTGTGTATTTCCCTAAATCGAGATAATTGTTCATTTTTATAACAGAACTATTAGTATCCATCTTTAAATGCTTATCTGCAAGAAAGCATGCAAAATAAGAAAGGGCATTTAGCATGGTCAAGTAACCAATGTTTGTCACAAGATTCGACAAATGTTGTGTTCAAAATATTCAGGATATTCATTTTTATTTATTTATAAATAATAATAATAATTGTGGGGGATGGACAAACCACAGGCATTAGGTACCACAGATAGTGCTAGACTGCTAGTACCACTGGGCTATCACTTGAACCACAAAATATTTAGGAAATTCCACCCAAGGAAACTTTTTCACTGGTATGATGTTATATAAGTTCTACGTGTGCAACTACACATATAAAACAAGTCAAGCTTTTCACTTATTCTACAATGAATAGAAAATATAAAGATGGAAAAAAAAGGGGGTGGGGGGGGACTGAGATGCTTCTTATCCAGCTGCAATACATTTGCCCATGAGCCCACAATAGAATCCAATATAATTGCCAATGAGCTGCGTCTCAAATGGCACTTCCTCCTCCCAAAAGGTGTAGAGAGAGTACGGTCGTGGGTTCATAACCCATAGGGTGTGTGTAACTTATTTAAAAAAAAAGACCCAGTATATTTACTAATTAGTCATGATGAAAAACTTCAACAAGAATGCATCAATAGAGTGAACATATCCTCAAATGAATAATGAGTGCACACCTCTTGTTGCAGATTCCTATCAACCCATTCCTTCAGTGTGTCTAATCTTGTTTTCATCCACCCTTTCACCAGATTGGCAATAGCAGCTTCAGCCTCATAAGGAGGCATCTCACGGATTATTGCCTTCCCTCCATCATCACTGTCCACTGAATCTTCCACAGCTATCTGCACAAGATCTTTCTCCAGCTTATCTGCAGCTCTCAACACTTGAACTGCATCTGGTGTCAACTCCATTATACCTGATACAAATTGTTTTAGCTCATTCCCATAGCAAGCATGAAGGGTTGCTACAGCCACCCCAGCTGCTAAAGGATGCCATATCTTCAATATTGGACTGAACACCTTCTTCTCATTACTTGCCAGCTCACCAACATCCTTAGCAAGGATGGCCAGCACAGGAAGAGGATTTGGCTGGTTTTTGGATGCTCTCCTGCTAGAGTCTGCCTTTTCCATTCGCTATATAATAAAAATTCAAACATTATTATATAGCGATTGGTGGGATGGTGAATTCTTTGTCAAAACGCTTCCATTTATTTTACTTATCAAAAAAAAAATTCAAACATTACTTCAGGTGATACATCCAACTTAAAAGAACCCAAAATAATATACTGCAAAAATATGAGTAAAAAAAATGCTTGGAGCCAGGCAGAAATTACACAACCAATAGGTATCCTCATCTCTCTCTCTCTCTCTCTCTCTCTCTCTCTATAATAAAAAATTCATGCCACCCAAACCTATGTTCAGTGTCCGCTTGAACCTTGGTTGAGTTCAAACTTAAAATGAGGAAAGGTACAGCCGTACAGGTGTATTGAACTAAATTTGAGCAACACAGACAACCTAACTTGAATACTAGAATGCTAAGATTGTTATATAAACATGTCAACATGTCAAGCATATAATACATGGTCTCCCAGTAAATAGGGGAAACTGACATAATAAAGTTGGTTGCTCATCATGCCCCAAACAAAATTTGTTCTTTACTGTTATAAAATCTAAAAATTTAGGACAACTAATGTCTTGCACAAATATTTGCTTTTTTTTTGGACATCTCTCCCATAGCATTATGGTCTTGTAATTTTACATGTTCTGAAAATGAAATAATGCACATGCTATTTTGTTGAAAGTTTTTTGGGAGGTATATTAAGAAAGCATCCAACATATTGCAACAGACTTGCTTACCAAATTCAATTCTTTATGCATGCAATGTAAATAACATAGGGTCTACTAACAATGCAAATTCAATTCGTTCATTGTTAATAAGAGGAGGAGGGGGGGGGGGGGGGGGGGGGGGTGTGATGAGATGCAGATTGTATGGACTTGCCTGTGCAAAAGCTGTGCGTAGTGATGACCTGATGTAAGTGTCAACCCTGTTGCGAGCCACATCAACTTCACCTTTCCTTTTTCTGCGATACTCATTAGATATATCTTCAACCAAAATCTTAGCAGCTGATACCCCCAGAGAAACAATGCCCTGCATGGAATCGATATTTCCAGCATCAAAAGTATCATGATATGCAAGAAGCCTTTTCTCTGCCCAACCCAATATCGAACTCAATGTAGAACTCAAGACCTTGGAGTACTCTGGATCCTTTGTTATTTTTGCATCTTTTGCAACTTCTGCAAGCTGAGCATCAGCTGCATACAGCAGGTCCATCTCAACTTGGCCGGTTGCAACAAAACGGTGAAATAAAATCCACGTGAAGCAAATGTTATGGAATATTTGGTTTATTCCAAGAATTACCCAGGTCTTCTTAATGTGTTCCATTAGCTCATCAACTTCATCAGCAATAGACGTTTCGTCATTAGCATCAAAGCAAGCTTCTAGAAGCATTTCATAGAGCCGGAGATTCAGCGGAAATCCATCTGCCCAGTGGCATGTCTCATAGATAGAACCTTCTGATGATCTGCTAGCAAGAGCCATAACAGCACTACGAAGGACTTGCAGCGATTCATTATTCTTCCCAGTTTCAATGGGTCTATCCAAAGCCCCACGAATAAGTTGCCGCAGCCGCTGTGCAGCAGAATTTGACTTATCCAATGGCATTTGGGGATGCAATATTAGACCAGCCTCAAGAACTCTCAGAGTCCTCTTTTGCCATGCATCATATTCTTCACGATCAGTAAAGTCCGAAAGCTTGAGCTGCTGTAATAGCTCCAATGGAACTACTACTGATTCAATTCGCCTTCCAACCTGTCACCAAAACACGACAACAAGGCCGTGAAAAGCCGATTACTTAAATGCAACAACGGTTATAGTTGTTTATCCAACACTGAAACCTCATTGTAGCATAGTGACAAAAACTCAAGACTTTCAAACGTAGTCTATAATTATATCCAGAACTATAGGAGACAATCCAATAAGGAAATGTATTTGAAACCCAAATATCAAAAAATTTATCATGATCCATATAAACTCAATTCCATCAGATCAAACAACAATTAGTATAAACCCAACAAAACATTCAACCAAAAATCCAAACTTTATCAAATGGGTTAAAATTTAATAGAAATAACAAACAGAAAAGACTAAAAATTGAGTAATTCAAAAGCAGCAAAGTTAGATCAACGAATCGAAAAGCAAAAAGACCTGACTAGCAACGATTCTGAGAAGAGCTCTTCGGACTCTGGAATCCATAGCTTCAGAGACACCCATTTGAGTTCTCATAAGCTCTCCAACGGTCAATGGCCTCTTCGGCTTGCCGTGACCCGAGCCCGAACCCGACCCGGGGCTTTTCTTAGGGGACTTGAGTCCGAAAGCTTTCTTGACTTTACTAGCAGCGGTGGAAGTGATGGATCGCTGTAACCCGGGCGAGTTGGGCGAATGGTGACCCGGACCCGAACTCGGCGAGTCGGAATTGCTGCCGCCGTTGTTGTTGGAGGAGGAGGAGGAGACGAAGCTGAGGGGTTTTGCGGTGGAGGTACGGCAGACGGCGACGAAGATCTCGTAGGCGGTGAGGCGGAGGTCGGAATCGGTGAGTTGGGTGGAGGCGAGTTGGCCGAGTGGGGAAGGGAGATCGGGGGCCGTGGGTTTGGCAGGCATTATTGGTGGTGGAATTGGTGGCTGAATTGGCGGCGGAGTCATCTCTCTCTTGGAGTGGCCCAGAGACAAGTCTCTGAAGAGATGAGCCATTGTTGAGAGAGAGAGAGAGAGAGAGAGAGAGAAGGAAATGAGAAGAAACAGTCAGAAAATATATGGACTCAGTGGTGATGAGACAGTAAAATACTAAAATGTAGACTACAGAGAGAGAGAGAGAATATAATAAAAAGCAAAAGCTACCTGTATCTGTGAAACTATGATATGTTGCTGTTGTGTTCTTACTTTTTTGTTTTTTTTGTTATTTATTTATTTTTTTGGAATAAAATGGATGAATAGGTTTTTGTTCATGCTCGTATGATAGAAAAAAAAGTAGCATATTTTAGCTAATTATATCCAAAATCTATGCATATAATAGAAAAAGTATTACATTTTAGCTAATTATATTCAAAATTTATCCACATTAGTTTATGTACAGTTGTATAAAAATATATAGTTGTTACAAACTTACGGTAATCTTGTTACTAAATTTACGCCGGCACTTTTTCATTTTTCATTTTTTTTTTCTTTACGTATCTAGAGGATGAAATAAGAGAGCATATGATATTTGTTGTATGTGAAGACGGATATTTTCTTTTACTAAATTTGATATTTTAATGAAATATAGTGTAAAATATATAATCTGATGAAATGTTTTGAAAAATGAAAAGTGTAAAATTTGATATATTTTTTTTTCCTAAATTTGATATTTTGCATTTTTTTTCCTTTACATATCTAGAAAATGAAGGAAGAGAACGAATGATATTTATTGTATGTTGTGGGAGTAAAAGCCTAAATTTGTATATTGGGCCTTAGGCCTTATCTGGAGACGTGGGCATGTCCGAGGATGAGTAAATGATTGGGAGATGCCCCAAGTCTAGAGTCACATAAGGAAGGAATTGAGAAAGATAGTCCGAGGAGGAACTCTTTCTCAGATACGATGAATATTGATCAAATCTGTATTTCGGCAATCTAGGTTACCTTTTAGAAGGTTTCAAAGATAAGAATGAGTCTCATGCACGTACAGAAGCGATAGGAACTCATAAATATCTAAAGGAAAAGCTACTACTATCGCATTAAATGCACTGCAGCTACTTTTTTAGTCGCATTTATGTGGAGAAGACTCCTGAACAGTGCAATCTCAGCTACCACAACTCACAGAAAGCTAAAGAGAATGTCTGATGGGACATGCACTCAAGTGAAGGTTTAGATGATTAACAAGTGTAGGATTAAGATGGTCTGAAATGAACTATATAATGTGAGAGATCTCCCATGGGAAGGGGATTGAGAACAAGAGAGGAAAAAGATTGTAGCAATCCAAGTTATATTTGTAAACAGTTATATTGATTTATACTCATAATTGTCTCCTCAGATAGTGAATTTATCTAGTCCTACGTATTCTGTTCTTGCTTGATTATCTTTTAACTTCATACTAGCCATTATTAAATTCACTAGGGCCTAGTTCTTCAACCCACTCTCTACAAATTTATTGTACTGGGCTCATTGGGCCATCACCCCATTCACTTTGGGCTTGGGCTGCAAATTGTGTCCCTACATATGTAAATAATTTTTTTTTATACTAAATTTGATATTTTAATGAAATATAGTGTAAAATAAATAATTTGATGAGATGTTTTGAAAAGTGAGTATATAAAATAGGGAAACAATTCTTATATTAAAATAGACAAATTTTGCATAAACTAATATGAATACTATAAATGTACAAAATGAAAAATAACAAAAACTAATAAAAATATGAACTTTAGAATGAAAAGGACAAGGCAAAAACACCCTTGGGATCCTTTTTCTTTTTCTTTTTCTTTTAATATAATCAATTTTACATTTTAGTTTCTATTTGGCATAGTTTCAATTTATATTGTAAGTTTTATAAAAGTATGATTTTTTTTAAGGTAGTTTCAACATAAAGCATCCGATTCTGATGATAACTCTAATAAAGGTTTGGATTAGTGAAATTTTAAAATGTAGTATTTAAAGTTATACAAGAAATCTATAGGCACCAAATTTTTTAACAAAATTTTCCAATACTCGAAATTTTTTTCTTGTGTTGTGAATTGTAATGAATCCAAAGGAGGTGTGTAATAAGGTGAGTAACGGATTTGGGCTAACAAGAATCCGGTCTTGGGTTCAAGTGTCCCTCGCTAGTGAGCACGTTGGTGTATATCTTTATCTTAATTGCTTTGGACACCATCTACATTTTTTTTTGTTAACAAAAAATATTGTAAATTTTATATAAATTCTGGTGCCTCTAGTGTGTGTCTGTGTGTTTGTGTGTGTATATATATATTTGAAATGGCCTATAGTATTAAATGGCGGACACTTACAAAAGGCGTGAAGTTGAATACTAGAGGGTGGATTTTGTGGACTTTCTTGGTAACACAATCTTGTCTGAGTGAATTCATCTCCTAGCACTATATTTGTATTATGCTTAACTAAATTTCGAGTTTAAACAGTGTTTCTTCTCGCTTAAGTTTATGAGTTCAAACAGTTTTATTTATTTTTTCTAAGTTTCTCGACAACAAAAAAAAACTTAAAATTTTGATCTAAGCTTTGTTGACAAGCTAGTTAAAATCAACATGATAATACTTTATATAAAGAGAGATTAACTCATTAAAGTAATAATTTACGTAGTCAGTATGCACGACAATTTTACCATCCAATTTATTTTATTTTTATTAAAGAAAAATAATAATAAATAAATAAAAGTTTGCGGGGATTTCATATGTTTCTGACACAAATTTACATTTATTTATTTTTTCCATTTAAAAGGAAGTATTTATTAATTAAGAGTGTTCTAAAGTTACATAATTGGAGTCGGTATAGAAAATATATAGTCGATTTGGTCTCCACATGTTTGTAAAAAAAGTCAAGCAGATTTCTTGTTCTTAATTTAATTTTATCAAAACTAAAAAGCTTTCTCATATATCCCATCTCACTTGTATTTATGTTTTGTTTGAAATTTGTTCTAAAATTCTATTGGTGCTCCTATCCAATCCATTAATTCTGGCTTTAGCAGTGACCCATTCTTTCATGGGAACCTAACTATAAAAGAAAAGTAGTTGGTGTGCTGAATTATTTTCAGCAAACTATACCTAATGTCAAATACATTTTATTCATACGTTCACATTAATTTTACTCAGTCCTATATTCGTCCAACACACTATTAAAAGTCCACGTCTTAAAAACAAGTTTCAAATCAAATTAAAACAAACCCAATACATGTCACTTTCACACCATCAAATCAATAGAATATAGATCATTTGATGAGAAAAAAAAAAAAAAACTATTTGTTCTAGAAATGATGATCTTTTATTCGTAAAGAAAAAAAGGTATAGTTTCTAATAAGTTTAAAAAAAATGGATTGTCATATGGTATTGTATTTTGAGTATTTGACCTTAGGCACTTTCTGGGGTAGTCTGTTTTTGTTTTCGTTGGTATGCATAATAATACAAATTGACAAGATCTAAATAGTGACTGGTTGAGAATGCGCGTAAAATAAACACACATAATTAGGAAAAGTAGAAATGAAAGCTGTAATGGAACATGGAATTTAGAGAGAGAGATTTTCGATGGTTAAAGAAGAAAAGCATGAGATTAGAAAAAGTAGATTGGTGTTTTTTTTTGGGTATTTAAAATTAACACAATAATGACAGAGATTTGTTTATTATACACAGCTCAACAACCAATCCTTGCCAAACAGAAGCTGAGAATTGTTCAATAATATAGGGCAAGAGCAGCGTGGCTAATAGCTGGACATAAGGACAGGTGAGGGCAGCCATAATATAGCCTATTTGACCTTTTACTTCCTCTGAAATCCAATGTAATTTACCTTGTTAAGTAATTGAAAATTTCCGAGTTTATTGTTTATCACTATTATCTTTATCTTGTACCAATAGTCCAACACAACCAACCATCATAAACAAAATTCGTGGGTCGATATAGGTACTGCATAATTTTGTGTACGAGGATGGGCTACCTTACTAAATTTTTATGCTTAAAGTGAAACCTTGAGTTTGATAGGTAAGATAAGACGTTAAAATGTGACTAGACTTGAACAAGCAATGAAAATACGCACCAGACACCAATTATTAGAAAATGCATCAACGAATTAAAGTGTTGCAGTGACCAAAATATGTATTGGACATTGACAATTGGATTGGTGAGTGCATGGGTTTAGTGATTTTGTGGACTATCGCTTTAACAAATTGTGTGCGTGTTTTTTTTTTTGGGGCAGGGGAGAGATTGAATTTTGCTATGATTTGATGTGTCATATATATCTTTGAAACTACATTTTGAGGGGAAAAAAAAAAAAGGAGTAGAGGGGCACTTAAGTTAGCGTTTTTCATCTAGGCGTGATCATAGTAGTATCTTACCCACTGAGTTCGAGCTTGCAGGAATCTGGATGAGTTAAGTTGTGCACCTAGCCCTATCGAAAATGCTAGTGAGCATGAGCCAAAAGTATGAATTTTTTTTTTCCTAAGTGCTTCCAAATGCGGAATTTGAACCTGAACCCTTCACTACCCAAACCCTTAAAAGTGAGCCCATGATCGCGAGAGAGAAACTTTGAATGAACTTTGTTGTAAAAAAAAAGAAAACACTAGAATAACTGTAATGTTGTTTGTAGTACTTACAGACAAGTAGGACTAGGATTACTTTAATGAAATCAGAATTTTCACCTTTGGAATCTAAATTTTAAGAGTTGGAGGTCAAGTATGATATCTATACAATTTGTTGGGGGGTCACCATAAAAGTTTTAAAATATTAATCTTATTTGAAAAAGTAAAAAAACCAATTTGCATTTCCTTGGGGAATCCTCGAAACATGATGTAGATAATCCTTGTGACCTTGTCTGCTAGGTAAGACAGCGTTAGTGTCAAATGTCTTTTAAGGTACTTTAGTTTAGGTTCCTCTTTGCCTCTTTGGCCTAATTGTCGGTAGAGTCTTGTTGCATGTAACCACTGATGCACCAATTTTCGGGTAGATTGTTATTTTCTTTAGGAAGTTGGTAGTTTTTACAAACACAGAGCAAAGAAAAAGTAAAAAAGTAAAAAATTAAAAAGGATTTCTTGTGTTTCTTTTGCTTTCTGATTGATTTTGACTAAAGTGGATCTGAAAACCATAGTTTAACCCTTAAGTGTCGTATAATGATTCCTATTATTACAAAGGTACATTCAATATGATTAAAGAAAAATTTAGAACAACAACACAAGTAACAAAGATGAAACTAGTTTGTGGGTTTCAATTATCTCAAATGGTAAAGTTTCTATTGGTTAAATAAGAGATCTGAGATTCAATTCCAGCCTACACAAAAAATCGATTGGTGTCTTAATTTAATGATAAATAACTATTATTATGAACGAACGTCATTAATTAAAACTCTCTTTACAAAAAAAAAAAAAAAAAGAAAAGCCGAAACAAGTTTGAGGAACAGAACTGGGTTGTCAACAATACGAGCCCAGGCAAGTGAAATGGCCAAATGGGCCTGCAGCTTGGTTTGTTACGAGAGAGTGATAACCAAAACAGATAAACAATTAAGTTAAGCATATATGTATGTGCGTGGAGCTAAAAATTTAACTATTTGACACCATATAAAGTTACTTTATCTATTTTATCTATACACATGTTGCAGCAGTTGATCTATTTTAGCTTTCAATACAATAAATTAATATAAATATCACAATAAAATAAGATATCTACTATTATAAAATAATATATCTATTATAAATATCACACACACACACACACACACACACAACCATAGTGTGAACACAAATAAAATAATTTTTTTTTCTTACCTTTGAGTTACAGTGCACATCTATCTTTAGATGTGCTAAAAAAAAAAAACCTTTAACTCCACTGCTGTATGGTTGATTTTTGTGTTTTGATGGACCTAAAATAGCTATATAGATATTTAGCTTCACTGTTACAAGTGCTAAGAGAAACTTATTTCCTTCTAGTTGAGTAAGTGATTAAAAGGTTAATAATCAAACAATAATGAGAAATGTTCACAACATATTCTTAATCTACGTACATTATGAATATAGACACTGATTTTTTTTTTTTCCTTTTTGCATTATATCCTTGATTGGAATTTCCTTTTATGAGAAAGTATATTATTATCTCATAAGTTAGGCTGTAAATGTAAACACATATAACCTTATTACGGTCTTTTTTTGTAATATCTAAGCATTTATGGTATTTTTCAAACTTAAGCTACACAATACCTCATACTAATAAAAAAAACAAAATGTCACTGAATATTTTTATTCTGTTGCTTATTAAAAAAAAAAAAAAAAAAACTAAGATACACTAAATAAATTTTTTTTTAGGATGATGCACCATTTTATGTATGGAGCTAAAAATTTTAGTATTTAACATCTCACAAAGCAATTTTATTTATTTTAACACACAATTTTACAACACACTTGACATCAATGATCTTATTTTTACCATCAGCCAAACGCTATTTATTTATTTTTTAAAATTTCTTTCTCACATCCTCTCTCTTCTTCTCTGCCACGAAACCCAACTAAGTGATAATATAATAATTTTTTATGTCTTCTTACTATAGTGAACTACTAGTCTTGATAGTCTACTGTAGCAAGAAGGCAAAGAAATTTACCTTTAGCTCAATGTCACACTAAATTAGTTAATTGGAGTTTGAGGTGGTACAATTGTATGAGTGATTGTGTATGGATAATTTATGACGTGACATGCTATTATTGCTTATTGGTTTTGAAGAAAGGGAAAGTAATGTAGAGGGGAAGGGCACTTGGGACTCGGGAGAGCGATAGAGGGTATGGGAGAGTCGGAGAGAGAAAGTGACAAGAAATATTTTAGTGCCTTCACAGTTCGCTAGTGAAGATCAGGACAAAGTTTAGGTTGTTTGTGAAAATCCTTATATATTTTTTTTAATGCAATCATGTAACCTTATGACCTACCTTCTTTGTAAATCACTTTTAATGCTTTCTTTATAGATTTCATTATAATTCAAAACACAATAAATAGTGTAAAAACGCAGTTTTTATTTTTATTTTTGGAAGAATGCTCAATGGAACTTAGTAGGAATGACTCACAAGGTGAATTGTAAACTCAAACAACAAAGTAACGCCACTTCCTATTACTCGAGTTTTCTTTCTTTTTATGTTAAAATGCGAAAGACATGAGAGCTAAATTAATTTTATAAATATTAGGGGAACTATGATAATAACAATGTGCTTTTCTTTGTTGAGGTGGTTCTTGATTCCCGATACAAATTGAAAATTAATTTGAAATTTTCTTTTGGACAATTGTATGATAATGTCATATTTTAAAAGAGTTGAAATTTTTTTTTTGGATGCATTGACTCAATTGTATGATTGGTGTGTGGCAAATAATTCAAGCATTTGTGTCTGAAAAGGAAAGAGTTTGCTAATGAGGGGAAGCAAGAAGGTCATTGGTCATGCATTATTTGTCTCTCAATTTAGGAGACGCTTGGTGGCAGAAGTACACTATGGAAAGCAAGTTAGAGGTGGAAAAATGATTGATTGAGAGTTGTGAAGCAAGAAACAATAAATGATATCTTGTGAAAGAAGAAGTTATTAGATATTCCATCCTTTTCCAAGTAGCATGGAATGTTCTTTCCTAAAGCTTACATTTACCTAATCTGCATTTAGCATTGAAGTCATGTTCTTATTCATTCTCTAGTTCTAAGTCATCAACTATGGCTGGTCCTTCATATATATATTTTTATTTTATAAAATTGGTTTGGAATAGAGTTTTACTATGGGATTAATTATATGGAAGTATGAAAAACTTGAATTATTTAATAATAAATTTACTTTCATAAGGTTGTACTATAAGCTGAACATGTTATGTCAAAATGCATTCTACTAGGATGCATTATAATGAAAAATTACGTTTGGTATTATGTTGTGAGAACCACGAATTTGAAATTATTAGTAATCAATGGACCATGATAGTGAATCTCACGGTGGAGATTGAACAATGGAGATGTCCATTTAATGACTTACATTGGATTCACCATTTAATTTTATTGTACAACAAAAAAAATTAAGAAAAGTATTAGACATATTTTTTAATGAATAATGCTATGTCTATAATGGAAAAAAAAATTAAGACAAATGTATTTTTTGTCATCTTTTATTTGTTGAAATTTATGTTTATAGTGGAAAAGAAAGAAAGAAACCATATTGGAAATTAAATAAATAAATAAAAATGATGGTGATATGGTAAATACCAAAAAAGGCCCCATGGGTGGTTTTGAATCTTTTGATAGTAATCAAACGGCTGTTAAGGCAGGATCAGATTTAAGATTAACTGTGGCAAACAAATTTCGCTTCAATCGTGGTGAAGGGCCACCAAATTGACACTTGGCTTAGCTTCAGCGAAAGTCTCCTCACTCCTCGTTAACAAATTTATGTTTGTGAAAGTGGAGTGAAGAGGCCATTTGACTTGTTCTTCTTCAGCTAAACTAAAAGTGTCACTCCAAGCCAAAAATTTAAGGCAAGCTTTCAGATTTCAGATACTTTTTCTTTGAGTCTCTTGGTTTGCTTAACTAGCCTGGTTTGATAGTTGATACTACTTTGTACATTTTTATAGCTACTCTTGGCAATAACCAATTAGTATAACATTAAGGTTTTGCAATTTACATTATTTTCGTTTGTGTTTATGTTTTTTATTTATTTATTATTTTTTTTTAAAACATTTGATTCCTAGCACAAATAACACAAACTGAGAGTCATGTCAATGTCATCATTGTGTGACGATGAACTAGGCTTAATACTCGAAAGGGTCCATGACCCATATGACAGAAAGTCGGTCTCTTTAGTTTGCAAGCAATGGCTGAGAGTGGAGGGTCTTACCCGCTTATCCATACGGGTTTTCGAACTCGATTCCCTTCGTTGGTTCCTACCCAGATACCCAAATATAGTCACATTTGAATGTTCAACACTGATCAATGATGATGAGCTTAAATTCTTGGCCAAAACATGTCCCAAGCTCGAGGTCCTTAACCTTAGTTTAGAACGCCCGTTCCACGACGAGTTTACAACTGTTTTTGATAATGTTTGCGAAGATGGTTTATGTGCTTTAGGAAATGGGTGTCACAAATTGTCGAAAGTTTTACTAAGGAGGAGGATTTGCTGGACTGTTGTTTCGCTTGTTAAGTTGGCGAAAAATTTGACAATTTTGGATTTGGCAAAGTGCTGTTTAGTTACGGATCAAGACCTTGAAGCGATTGGGGCATTGAATTCTATTACTATTTTGAATTTGGAAGGTTGTTCAATTACAGATGTTGGATTGGTTTCTTTGGCAACAGGGGCTTCATTGAGGTCTTTGAAAAAGTTGGTTCTCGAGGGATGTTATCAAATTACAGATTATGGGGTGTCAAGTTTGCGACAAATGTGTTGCTTGGAGGAGCTTAACATGGCAGATTGTGGCACGAAAGTTACGAATATTGGATGTGTGGAACTTGCTGCAATTCAAACTCTCAAGAGACTAAATTTGTCGTGGTTGTCAAATGTATCGGATCCTACACTTTTAGCACTAGCTGAGAACTGCCGGAATTTGAAGCAGGTTGATTTAACAGGTTGTGAGTTAATTACTGGAGCTGGAATTCGCGCTTTTGTAAATCATGGGTGTGTACAAGCTCTTGTGTTGAGTTATTGTCGCAATATTTTTGCTTATGATTTGGAACATTTAGCACTTGGATGCCGCTCATTAAAGTATGTTGTACTGGATAGAGGATGGAAAGCAGCGATGCCTATGAAGATAGTAGAGAACATTAGCAGGTTCTGTGACATAATTTGTAGGCGTTAATGAACAAATAAACATCAATTTGGTTGGCTTGGATTATATCCAGGCTAGTAACTGTTTGTGTCATTTCTTGCTTCTTGATGTGTCAAATTGATGTTTACTATTTAATTTCTGTTGGTTGTGTCATGAAGGTAATGTAGCTGGCCAAATGGGCCCTTAGTAAGTTCTGTGGTATTATTAGAAGCCAGGGCTCTCTCTAGTTCGTTTTAGGAGGCCCTTGGGTTAGGTAACCTCATCTGAGGTTCTTTTGTTCCTTTTTTTTCTTTTTTAAAGTATGTTTTCTGCATTTAAACTTTATATCAAGCAAAAAGATGTATTAGGAATTGCAAGCCAGGTGCTATTATCTTCTGTGTCCTTTGATTCATAGGACTTGATTTTATATGAGCTATTTTATTTTATATATATATATATATATAAAATTTTATAGTTGGGGGATTTGAACCTAGACGTCTCGGTTAGGAGGTGTCACTTAAGTTACAAGGTCTTGGCCTGTATGAGTTTTTGAGTAAAGCGCATTTTATTGCTTTCTGTTCTAGAGACTAAATTTTTAATCTGTACAACCTTTTTTGCACATATAAAGAACAGAAAGAAAGGGAAGAGAGAGAGAGAGAGAGAGAGAGAGAGAGGGGGGGGGGGTGGGGGTTGTGCCCTGGGAAGGGGATGGTGGGAGCCTCCCTAGTGGGAGGTTAAAGAAAAATATCTCTCGCATTTCGTTCTACACAGGGTTTGAGAATAGTACAATTGTACAGGATACGGACAAGATGATTTTGAGGTTAAACATTTTTTCTATTTACAACACAAAGAAGGAAGATATTAACTGAGAGTTCTAGCCAATAGGCCCAATAGTCATTACAAATCCAAAATATGTTCATGAACTTTTGGAGGCAAGAATGCAAGATTAGCTAGTTGTTGGGGTTCTTGCAGCCCAGCTTGAAGCACGGCATGAATTATTTATCTTCTGTGCCAAGATGCTTTGATATTCTGCAACTAAGGACTCTGCTCTCCATTTGATGCATTTGTTGCCTTTGTTCATTTCCTCTATTTCCTTACTACTAATTAAAGTTGATAAAATGAAATGATGTTTAGGTGATTTGCTTTCTAAAGAGCTTCTCTGATTGCTAAGCATCTCACCCCCAGTCTATCCTGTATCAATTCACTAAAACATCCTGCACAGATTTTCTTTCCTTGACTTTGCCACCATGGTAGTCTGCAATCTGCATAATCTTTGGTGTTTCTCTTTGCAACTCAGATTAACATTTTTTTTTGTTGAGAAACACTACTCAGATTAACTTGACTTGTGTTTAGATCTTCAAAGGCTCCGGCATATCTGAGTGGAAGAATGCTTTGACTGTTGAGCTTAAACAATTTGTTATGAACATAATTATTCTTGGTATAAATTTTAATTTTTATTGGGATTGGATGTATCTGTGAATTAGTGCTCTCATTTATATGTTTGACAGTGTAAGAGACATGAAACATCCTACTATTTAAATACTAAGAACCTGTAATTGGAGTAGCTCTCCCTGATTGCTAGTAAATTAAATGCAGGATGTTCATAGTTTCAGGGTAGTTGCAAGTATAACTAGCAATAGTGAAAAGCTAAACTCGCACCAGAACACCATGTTGCTTCTTGTAAGTTACATGGCTTTAAGTGCCATATTATATAATTTATATATTTTTGAATGTCTATCAATTATTTGAGCAATATGATTATAATTATGTGTTAAATTTTGATTACCACGATAATTTCATTAAAAAAAAATGAGAAATTTGAAACTTAAAAATTTTATTTATACCAAAAGAAATTAGAAAAATATAATGAGAATATGAACTACTTCAAAAAAAAATAATATCAATAAAAAAAAAATTATATATTTGTAAAATCGGAGAGATGTAAATTACTTTTAGAAATTATTTAATTTGTAAAGAGAACAAATTATTTAAGAATAAATTATATATTATACAACATTTCAAAATAATTATATATTTTCACCCACGACTAGTAGTTTTACATCATAAATAATTCAATAATTAATTATATAAATATAAAAAATAATTAAAAATAAATGATGACAAGTTAATGGATAATAAAAATAAAAATTTAACTAAAAAGATATCTAAAAAGTTTATATAGGTAAAGAAAAGATAAAGAAAAGAAGATAAAGATAAAGATAAAAAAGGAAAGATTGAAAGCAAAGAAAAGATGAAGAAAGAAACCATAAAGGACAAGAAAAAAGAAAAAAAAACAAATAAAAGAATGATGTCGATTTGGAAAATAAATAAAAAAACAAAAACAGGGGACAATGACTCAATGAGTAGTATAAACAATCAAACGGTTGGTTCCTCAAAATAATCATAATAATAATAATAATAATCAAACGGTTATAGTGAAGAGAAGAGCTGGATCAGATTTAAGATGAATCCAATTCAAAGTTTGACAGTTAGCTTTGTGAACGAGTAGAGAGAGAAGAAGGAATCTGATCTGACTTCTGAGTCCACCCACTGGTCCTTCTTCAGCTAAAGTAGGCATTTCAGATCTTTTCTCTCTCTGAGTTTCTGGGTTTGCTTTACTATAGCCTTTGTTTTATACAATATAGTTTTGTGTTTGTGTTTGTGTTTGTACAATTTTACGTTTATATTCAGTTTGTGTTTGTGTTTTTTATAAATTTTGATTCCAAACACAAACTGGGCTATGTCACAATTGGAAGATCATCAACTAGGCTTGATACTCGATTGGGTCAATGACCCACAGGACAGAAAGTCAGTCTCTCTCGTCTGTCAGCAATGGATGAGAGTGGAGGGTCTCACCCGGTTGTCCATACGGGTTTTCGAACCCGATTTCCTTTGTGGGTTCTTACCAAGATACCCAAATATATTCACGTTTGAATGTTCAAGGTTGATCAACAATGACAACCTTAAATTGTTGTCCAAAACATGTCCCGAGATCAAGGTCCTCAACCTTAATTTAGAATGCCAAGTTGAATATTCTTCTGAAGAATATCTGTTGGCTTCCGATGATGTTGGGGACGATGGAGTATGTGCTTTAGCAAATGGGTGTCGTAAGTTGTCTAAAGTTTCACTGAGGACGAGGAAGAATATGGGCAACGTTGGACTTGCTTCGCTTATTAAGTTGGCACAAAATTTGACCAATTTGGATTTGGGTTGGTGCAATAAGATTACAGATCAAGCCCTTGAAGCGATTGGGGCTGCAAATTCTATTACCACGTTGAATTTGGAAGGTTGTTCCTTAATTACAGATGTTGGATTGGCTTATTTGGCAACAGGGGCTTTGTCGAGGTCTTTGAAAAAGTTGGTTCTTGAGAATTGTTATCAAATTACAGATTGTGGGGTGTTGCTTTTGCGGCAAATGTGTTGCTTGGAGGAGCTAAACATCGCATATTGTGGGCGTAAAGTTACGGATATTGGATGTACGGAAATTGCTGCAATTCAAACTCTCAAGATACTAAATTTGTCATGGTTGTATAATATATCGGATCCTACACTTGTTGCACTAGCTGAGAACTGCCAGAATTTGATGCTGGTTGATTTAACAGGTTGTAAGTTAGTTACTGGAGCTGGAATTCGTGCTTTTACAAATCATGGGCGTGTCGAAACTCTTGTGTTGCTTTTTTGTTACAAAATTTCTGGTAATGATTTGGAACATTTAGCGCTTGGATGCCACTCCCTGAAGTACGTTGTGCTCGATAAAGGAAAGAAATTGAGGATACCTATGATGATGCAACGGAATATTAGCAGGTTCTATGACTTAATTTGGAGGTGATTTGATGAACAGAGAAATAACAATTTGGTTGGCTTGGATGTGGTGAATAATTCCTAGCCAACATGCTATTTTCTTCTGCGTCCCATTGGGCATAATTCTGTTTAAGCTTTTGAGTAATGTACATTTTTGTGCTTTCTGTTCTACTCATCTAAATTTTTGTCTGAACTTACTAATTGTCAAATTATATATAGGGTTAGAGAATAGTACAGTTGCACAGGCTACTGACAAGATGATATTGAGCTTAAACAATTTGTTCTGATTGGTAGTTCTTGGCGTAGATTTCGATTTTTATTGAGATTGGATGAACAGTGAATTAGTGCTCTCATATATATGTGGGACATGATTTTTTCCCCACCACTAATTAAATACTAAGTACCTGTAATAAAGGTAGCTCTACCTGATTGCAAGTAAATTAAATGCAAGATGCTCATGGTAATATGCTAGTTTAAGTATAACTTGCAGTAGTGAAAAGCGACATTCACATCAGAACTATACTTTGCTTCTTCTTTTAAATTACATGGCCTTAAGTTCTGTACTTAATAGAATGAGGTACTCTATCTGTTCTCTACTTTCAAATTTAAACTTCTGAATTATGTTTATTTTTATATAGGCATGAAATAATATTCCTGCCCGGACTTCATAGTCCATTTTTATCGTAGTAGTTGTCATTTGACATATGATTTACTTGGGTGAGGTTATTCTGCATATCAATACTGCCTGACCATTCATGTTAAACCTGTTGCCGCTTTCATTGATCCTTAAATTCTTTTCTAAGCTGTTGCATCTTAATAAGTTTCCATCTAATATGGAGAATCTCACCAAAAATGATCAGGCTTATCCCTGATTCTTCTACCCCAAACCCATCAAAGCTGATACATAGATTGAAAACAAAAGTGCCTATTATATGAAGAATCTTGTTCACAGACTTGGGATAGGGACAGATGTCTGTCCCATTTCTCTTTGCAATAATATTAGTTAGTTAAGGCTGCAAGAATAGGGCTCAATTTTGTTTCAGACAATAGAAAATAAATAAAAATTGCTGCAATTCTATCAAATTTATCATTGCAATAATATCTATTGGTTAACGCTGCTCAAATATATGGACTCAGTTTTGTTGTATACAATAGAAAAGTAAAGGTTAATTTAGCTTTGTACTAGGGCGCTGGTTAGAAAATGTTGAATTCTCCATCTCATGTTACTCCATAAATTATCATTGATCAATCAATTTGTGTTTGTCCATAAATGGGATCAAGTAATCTCATAAATCAGTATAATTATCTGGGATTGTTGTGAGGAGCAATGAGTGTGTATGCCAAGCTAAGCTTCAGTCAGCTTGGTTGGGCCTTTTTCTGTTTGTTAATGTAACGAATTCAAATAAAGTGTGACAAACTGACAATCAATCTAAGAAACATTCATTGAAAAAGAAGGGCAAAAGCTTTTCAATATTTGTACCTAAGCTAGGAGTATCCATCTCATTATAGTTGAGTTTTTTTTTTTTTTTTTTTTAAATAAATATTTTAGATGCATGATGAAAACAAAAGGGAGCGATATAGCAGCAGTATTCCAATGTCGACTTTCATTGTGGTTGGCTTGTGTGGTTTCTTCTACGTATTGGGTGCATGGCGTAGTTGTTTTTTTCCATCTAAAGTTACGAAGGTTTTTCAAAAATGTTTAAAGAATGCAATAGCTTAAAGATGTAAGAATGGAATGTGAGAGGTGAAGATAATGCCACAATGATTTTTGAGGATATCTAAGAAACGTGGAAATATATCAAGAAGGGGTATCCAAATGGTTTCATAAATGAACATGTTCATGGGAAAGGTGAGGTGAATAGTGAACGAAGTCCCACTTACCTCAATGGGAAAACTAAATAAGCAAAATTTTTGTCACCAAGATCTTCGAAGCCTAAGTCAAAGAAACATAATATTTAACCATAACATAAATAATTCCACAACTACACTATCGGTTAACACAAGAAATACTAGTAAGATCATTTTGTTAATCCTAGATAAATTTGGATTGATTCTAACATTTGGTCACCTAACCTAAGTATATGTTCAAACTTGTAATTATGTATCTTAATTTGATAAGTGCACCAATTTACATAAACAAATTAAGAGCAAAAAAGCCAAAGTTTGGCATACATTATAATCTTAGCAATTTTTATTCTTCCATTAATCATAAATCTATGATGTTTTTGCTCAATAGGTGTTATCAAACCCTGATTGGATGTCCCAAATACATATTATTTCATCCAATTTGGTTAAACCTCTTACCGAATTGAAAAACCCTAATTCTCATAATAAATATAAACACAATGCTTGAAAACCTATTTTTTGTTAAATCCTTTCACTTTGGTAAAGCTTTGAACAAATGGAGAGTTTAAATCCTTGTGGTGGGCCTTTTTGCAACCGCAGGCTGGGCTGCCTCCTGCCACGCTATGGCCCAAAGGATCTGGGTAGGAGAGTCAGGATCGGCTTCGTTGCAACACACCCCAAACCGGCTTGTGCGCAAACTAAGGCCCCTTTGCTAAAGCTTTGGTGACATACCCATGGCATAGGAAACTGTTACAAAAGGATTATGGTAGGCAAGTATAATATAGTAACAATAAAAGGGAGTATGCTTATTGTCAGCCGGAAAGCAGAAAATATTGAATGAAATAAAAGGTAAAGCAATGCAGCAGTATAAATGCAATATAAATAAGATGATAATAACAAGAGAGAAATAACACCAATGCTTAATCAGTAAAACGAAAGAAGAAATGGTTAGTTTGCCGTGCTTGGTTGTCTTACGGGGTTAAGTCCAAGAAGGGAACCATTTCTTCAATATGGGTAACCTCACAGAGAGAACCTGCCATGAAAATTACCTACTTTGAGAGAATGAGCCTAAATAGCTTATGCTCAAATTCCTCAATCTTTAATAGAGGGTAGGCTTTTAGAGGGAGAGAAAGGATTAGCCTATTGATACATGCTTGCTATCACACTATTGCCTACTCTTTGTTGTTTCTTTCTAACTCCTCCTTTTTCTTTCTACTCCATTTTTCTTATTCCTTTGTGGGGTTGTTATGTTCACCCTTGCTTTTCTCTCCTATTGCTTTGTTCTTCTTATTGTTCCTATACACGGCGGAGGGCCCTTTTATACTGCCTGCCGTGAATGGTTTTTTTTACTATTTTACCTTTTAATTGCTTTTGTCTGGGTGTGGGTGTCCTTCTAGACCACCTACTGGTCTGTCAGCTGCTCAGCCACCACCATTTACCTGTGCTGGCCTGCCATATCTCATTACCAGACAAATGGTCTTATTTTGTTTGGTTGCTCACTGTGATATCCCCATCCGGATAAAGGTCGACATTCTCTCTCACTATCCTTTATGGCATGCATCTAGTGAGTCCAACTCATCTTTCTCTCTTTTGGGTGATATGTCATCCTAGTAGGACATTTTCCCTAAAAGAGTTTGAGTAGAAACCCCAAAATAAGCTCTCCCCTTCTTCCCACCGTCATACCATACCCTCTCTTACCTTTGACCCATGGTCTACCACTTCCTGTATTGGCTAGGTACAGGTTGGTGGTGCCTAAGCCTTGTGCGTGCTCCACTTCCATGTGTGTCCATGGCTTGTCTGCTGCTCATGCATTTGCCATGACTTGAAGGCTTATCTATACATTCTGCTGCCTGTTCTTGACCTTTTGTGGCGTGAATGTTTCTCTAAGCCTTCGTTTTTCATGTCTTACTTCCTTCCTGGGCTGGGCCTTGCTTGATTATGGCTTATTCCTTCTCTAATCCATCTTTTGCCCCTTTCGTAGGTTTGCTAGCATTTCTACCATGCCATTATGTTATTCCTGCAGTGCTATTGTATGACCCATACTTATTGGGCTCCTTTTCGACCTGCAGTATACTTTCCCTTTGCTTAATTCCCGTGGTCTAGTATTACCATTGTGCTAGTATTCATACTATTTTGGGCTTCCTTGACCCATTCTATTGCTTCTAGGCTTCCTTGGCCCATCTTATCCTTTTGGGTATCCTTGGCCCATTTCCTTTCCTTGGGCATCCTCGGCCCGTTTCTTTTTCTTGGGCATCCTCGCCCCATTTTACTCCCATGGGCCTTTGCTAAGTCTTTTGAGCTTCCCCGGCCCAAATTACCATATTCTTTACTTTTGGGGTTCATGGGCTTTCTATCAACCCCTTATTCATTTAATTCATTACTTCGGGCCTCTTTGGCCCATTCTTGCTTGCTTTCTATTTCATATAATGCTCATGGGTTTACTACTTTTTTTCTCTGAGCTTCTTTAGGCTTGCTTGCTTTCTCTGAGACCCATTTATTATTTTCTAGGCCTATGATTCATTATTCTTGCCATTTGGGTTTAATGATTTTCTTCTCAATTTACTAACTCTTTTCCTCCCACATTGTTAGGCTTCTTCCTGCTATTGGGTCTCTCTGCCAAAGTGGGCATCAACAATCCTTAATTGGAACTTTTAGTTAAATTCTTGAGCAACTAATTTAATGGAGTGACTTATCCAAAAAAAAACCTAATTTAATGGAGTGATAGCCAAATTATAAAATCCCCAAATTGAGGCATAAAACCCTAATTCTAATATGTGAAATCTCTAATAATTTATTAAAAAAATGTTACATTTACAATATTTTCACAACAAATTTTAAATAATAAATTGTTAATGATAGGTAAAACAAGTAGTGTTAGTGGTGGATTTAGATGGTTAACATATTATAATTTATTGTAAAAATATCGTGGATTTAACGTTTCTTGTTTATTAATCATAAAATAGAAATAACAAAATAAAACTAAACAATGTAATCACAAAAATAAAAGCAAAAAAACAATGAATATTACTATTTTATGCGTGGTTAAAATTTGTTTGTAAAGAAGAGAAAAAAGAAAAAAGAAAAAAGAAAAAAGAAATGATGAAGATTTGGTAAATACCAACCACAAAAAAAGAAAAAGAAAAAATGAAGCGTGAAACTCTCTTCAGTAACAAATTTACCTTGTGAACGAGGAGAGAAGAAGCGATCTGATCCCATCCACCAGTTCTTCTTCAAATTCGCATCTTGGCAGCGTAAAGGCTTCTTGGTCAGCCATCTGGGTTTGCTTAACTTGCTTCTTTTTTCTTTCAAATAAACTAGGACATTTGTAGCTAAACATTAATGATTTACATTTCATATTCATTTGTGTATGTGTTTCTTTAAATTTTGATTCCTAGAACAAAGAAGAAAGAGCACAATCTGGGTCATGTCACAATTGGGAGATGATGAATTAGGATCTATACTCGAGTGGGTCCATGACCCAGATGACAGAAACTCATTCTCTCTTGTCTGCAAGCAATGGAAAAGAATGGAGGGTCTTACCCGCTCATCCATTTGGGTTTTCGAACCCGAATCCCTTTCTGGGTTCTTACCAAGATTCCCAAATCTTGTCACGTTTGAATGCTCAAAACCCATCACAGATGATGACCTTAAATTCATGGCCAAAACATGTCCCAACATCGAGGTCCTCAACTTTAATTTAAAACGCACACCGTACGATGAATTTATACCGGTTCGTGATGATGTTGGGGACGATGGTCTATGTGCTTTAGCAAATGGGTGTCGCAAATTGTTTAAAGTTTTACTAAGGAGGAGGAAGAATGTTGGGAATGTTGGAGTTGTTTTGCTTGTTAAGTTGGCACAAAATTTGACCAATTTGGATTTGGCTTGGTGCAATAAGATCACGGATCAAGCTCTTGAAGCGATTGGTGCAGCAAATTCTATTGTTTCTTTGAATTTGGAAGGGTGTTCGTTAATTACGGATGCTGGATTGGCTTCATTGGCAACAAGGGCTTCGTCGAGGTCTTTGAAAAAGTTGGTTCTTGCGGAATGTGATCAAATTACAGATTATGGGGTATCACTTTTGTGGCAAATGTGTTACTTGGAGGAGCTAAACATGGCAGAATGTGGGCCGAAAGTTACGGATGTTGGATGTGTGGCAATTGCTACAATTCAAACTCTCAAGAAACTGAATTTGTCGTGGTTGATTAATGTATCGGATCCTACACTTGTTGCACTAGCTGAGAACTGCCGGAGTATGAAGCAGGTTAATTTAATGGGTTGCGAGTTAATTACTGGGGCTGGAATTCGTGCTTTTGCAAATCATGAGTGTGTAGAAGCTCTTATGTTGGTTTCTTGTTACAATATTTCTGGTTCTGATTTGGAACAGTTAACACTTGGATGCTGCTCTTTGAAGTATGTCGTGCTGGATAAAGGACAGAGAATGTGGATACCTACGGCGATGCAACGGAATATTAGCAGATTCTATGACTTAATTTGGATGTAATTGATGAGTAAAGAACATCAATTTTATCTCCAGGCTATTAACAGTTTGTGGTATTTCTTGCTTCTTGATGTGGTGAGTAATTGCAAGCCATATGCTATTTTCTTCTGTGCCCTTTAATTCATTAGGCATACTTCTGTTAAGCTTTTAAGTAATGTGCATTTTTGTGCCTTTTGTTCTATACACTTAAATTTTTATCTAAACCTACTAATTGTCTAACTAAACCTTTTCTGCACATATAATTAAACAGCTTTGAGGAAGTTTATGCCTTTCCATTATCAAAGTCACAAAATAATTAAACAGCTTTGAGGAAATTTATCGTCGCATTTCATTTAATGCAGGGTTTGAGAATAGTTCAGTTATACTGGCTACTGACAAGATGATATTGAGCTTAAACAGTTTATTATGAGCATTGGTAGGTCTTGATATAAATTTCAATTTTTGTTGAGATTGGATGTAGCTGTGAATTAGTGCCCTTATATGTATATAATGTGTGTGTGGGAGATGATTTGTTTTTCTTACTAGTTAAATACTAAGAACCTGTAATAAGAGTAGCTCTCCCTGATTGCAAGTGAATTGAAATGCTGGATGTTCATGGTAAAATGGTGGTTCTAAGTATAACTTGCAATGGTGAAAAGCCGCATTGGCACCTGAACACTGCCTTGTCTCTTCTATTAAATTACATGGCCTTAAGTGCTGCCCTTAATAGAATGAGGTTTAATTATTGGAATCTGTTCTCTACTTTCAAAGTGGAACTTCTGAATTATGTTTACATTCTTTTGTGGACTTCTTAGTCCATTTTGGTAGTTATCATTTGACATATCTTTTACATGGGTAAGATTATTCTGCATATCCACACTGCCTGATTGTTCATGTTTCCCTCTTGTCATTTTTATTGGCCCTTCAATCTCTTCTAAGCTGTTAATGCTCATGCTATCTCCTACATCAGTATAATTATCAGGATCTGTGAAGAGAAATCAGTGTGTATGCCGAGCTAATATGGACAATCCAATGTGCTTTAGGAAAATTGAAGTTGCAAGAAAAATAGTTGGCAAGTGGCATGCTGTTATATCTGATGACTTGTTCATATTTATGGAACTTTGCCTAATGTAGCTTTTAATCGGGGCTGATAGATTTTAATGTCTCATCATTCTTTTTAGAACTACTATGTTCATAACATTTTTATAATACTTTCATAACAAATTATAGCTGGTAGGTTATTACGAGTTTTTAATTTGAATTTACTACTGAAATTACTTTCTTACTTACTAATAACAGAAAGTAACAACCGGCCACCGAATATTTGTTGTGAAAATGTGGTAGACATAACATTTTCAAATTTTTTTTTTTGGGTGCTAAGTAAGTTAATTCAATGCAAAATACGAGTTCAATATAAATGAAGTGTAAAGAACCAAATCATGTATTTGATTCTATATCTAAAATTAGAAGAAAATAGAGTTAGAAAGAGTTTGCGCTTTCCAATGCAATTTGTTTTTTGCTTTCCAATGCAATTTGTTTGTCTAGCTAAAAACAATTCAAATTTATTAACTTTTTATATAATGCTATGAATAGTTTGTTACTTATTAGTTAAAAACTTATGTAAGTATATGATATATGTGTGTGTTTATTATTCAATGTAGAATTTTACTCATATGTGTATTTCTAACAATAATGACTTAAAAGAAGAAATCCATTTCCAAGACAACAACAACGAAAAAAAAGAAAAAGAAAAAGGAAATTCCATTTACAAATGTTTGCCTAGTTGCCGCATATCTCCTTGGCCCCTCCCACAAATAAAATAATAAAAGGAAGAAAAATAAAATTTTTGATTGAAGGAAGATAGTTTGTTAATTTTATTGAGATTAAATTCAATTTGGACGGGTGTAAAAGATTTAGGCCCTCCAGTAGCAACTTGACACACTAGATTTTTTATGCAATGCTGGACCAAATTTTAATTTTTAGGGAGACCGGTGTTACTGGCTCTCTAAACAAAATGTTTAACTTTGTTTAATTGCGATGTAGCGGCTCTAAACAAAAAGTTTCCACAAGCTCCAAATGTTATAGAGGAGCAATCATCTGGCAAATTTGGTGGTTATGAATTAGCAGCTGGAGATATTCCCTGATTTAGCTAGAGGAGCTTCCTCTGTTCGATACAGGGGAGCCACATACTCTCTTCCTAATGTTACTAGTCCAGTGCCAATGTTAGTACTCTCTTCCTAATTTGCCATGAAAGGAAATGAATGAAAGGATACAATGCTTAGTGTTGGTTTATGTACTGTGCACGGGTTTCTTTTTAATGTTAATCTAACTTAAATTATAATGATTCATCGAAAGAAAAAACTTATATTATAATGTAAAAAAGAATGAAGATAATCCCTCAAAAGAAACATTTAATAATAAGAACTTAATAATCATCTCCTCTTAATAAAGAGTATTTCCAGCAAAAGCCATTTACATTCCCTAAATTGTATTTTAGACCAAGGCCAAATTTAAAAAAAAAAAAATTCAATGAGGTGTAAATTACATACTTATCTATTAATAAAATGATGCATTTTTACATTGTAGTTTTCTTCCTTGTCCTGTTTAATAAAATAAGTGACAAATTCATATAAAATCCTTGATCTAGAGGGACAAATGACTCTAGTTAAAGCACACATTCTGATAGGCACCTAATATTACCTCCCCCAATCACACAGTCATACACAAAAAAAGGAAAAAAAACAGTTAGGCGGTTGAATAAACTGAGTTTGGAGTTTGGACATAGCTTCAAAGTTGAGAAAACAAAGTATAAAAGGCATTGAGATCCAAACCACTGAGAAAGAAAAACAAAAAGAGAGAGAAATCCAAACCCTCTGTTTCTGTTTATTGCTCCTGCACTTACACCATGAATCTCTCCCCAATACCCTCGACCCCTTCCTTTCCTCCCAACTCCAAGGAGCCCAACACCCAAATTCTACTAATAGTTCTACCAATACTAGTAGTCATTTTTGTTGTGATCATTTGCACCGTTTTTGATTTTTTCCAAGAATTTAATACCCATCAACAAGTACATCGGCAAGAAGTGCCGGAACTGGAAATGCGTGAAATTGTTGGTGAAGTTGACCCTCATTTACGTGACAACATACCCAACTTCGTCTACCAACCTGGCATTAGTGGCGCGGTTCCCTTCGAAGAAAGAAAGTGTGCATGGTGCCAAGAAGAGTTCGCTAATGGAGACCGACTCTCATCCATACCATCTTGTGGCCATGTGTTCCACTCCGACTGCATAGGTGAGTACATGCTCCGCAGGAATACCTGTCCTTTTTGCCGTCAGCCTATCGCCCTTTCCAGCGGTCCAAGATTGAATCTTTAATTGTTCTATCATTCTTGATCTTGATTATCATCATCATTTGGGTTTTTCAGTATGTGAATCTAGTTAGTACATCATGATTAATTTGTAGGATAGCTTGCTAGGTACAACAAATAAATGGCTTGATTTCTTGTAGCTACTTGGAAAAAAAATACATTTAAATCCACCGTAGTATAGGATTCTTTTTCCACGTCTTTGTGAGAAATTGTTTCTGTTTCTACTGTTTCTGGAAGTGTCTTTGAAGCAGTTGAGTTCTTGCTGAAATTGGATTAATTAGACTGAAGTTTACGCAGGCAAGTTAAATATAATGAATGAAGTTTCCATTTGGAAATGGCAATGTTGAAGAATTGTTCATCCCTTTAGTTTTTCTTTTGTTCTTTATGTGCTTTACAATGATTTCTTGAATATCTTGATATATATGTGTCCATATTATTGGGTCGAATGTAGCTAGCCACCATAAATGATGGGTATATTTACAATGGTTTCTTCAATATCTTGATTTCTATCCATATTATTGTGTGTGGAATATTATTGCTTATAGATATGGGAGGGACATGCATGGATTTATGGCAGCCTGCCAGCACTGCAGATTTCTTAATAGTTTAGACTTTAGTTAGAGGAGAGCTTACAAGTTACACCACCAAATGCCAAAGATTTTACCTCTTTGGCAGCTTTCTAATTCCATCTCTTCTCCCAAAACAAATCAAAAGTAAAAATATATATGATGAAACTTTAAATTTTAATATTGTGGTGTGGCCTTTTTGCGTTAAATATTATATAGGGTGGTCAAGAGCATTTTAACTTAATGACATTGTTTGTATTCCTTCATTAAAAGAGACATGTTTCAAATCTTTCCTTCTCCATTGTGGCAACTATAAATTATCAAAAATGTAATATTATATATGATGAGATCTTTAAAGGTCAAAATGAAGTCCATAGACTACAAAGCATTTTCAAAAATTTCATTAATAAGGTTTTATAGCCAAATTCTAAGTACAGGCATAAGGATGAGCACTGGTTGGTTGGATTGAGTTTGAGGTATTTCTCAACCCTATCCAACTTTTTTCGTTTAAGAAATCTTCAACCAAAACCCAACCCATATGGATTGAGTTGGTTTTGGTTAACTTGTTGAGTTGTGACCATTTTGCCAAGGCTAGAAAGAAAATTGAAGTTATTTTATTCAATAAATGATTACATACTACAGAATTGGACGTATTATTATAGTTTTTAAAACTTAAATCTCAAATCCTATAAAAAAAAAAAGAAAAAAAGATTCAAATAACAAATTCAAAATAAGACCACAAAATCCATAATGAGTCAAATAAACAAACTTGTAATACATACATACGTGTGTGTATATATATATATATATATATATTAAAATTATTAATAGCATGGGTTGGATTTGATTAGTTGAATGAAAATCTTGCCAATCCAAACATGACCTAACCTAGGCGTTAAAAAATAACCTTAATCCATCAACCCACCATAAAACCAACATCTAAAGATCAAGTTGGGTTTGTGGGGTAAATGCACACCCTTAATTCTATCTAGCCCGCCTCTTAAATATTGCTCCAACAAGCTAGCTAGCTTTGAGCTAGCTAAATTGTCTAACAGTTACAGTTACTTATTACACTAATCACAATGAACTTAGTAAAAACTTTTCTAGAAGGTCATTTGTCTATTTTAGCTACCTATCTTTTTAAATACACATATCATCTAACTCTTAATATAGGAATGGGTTCAAATTGTACCTAGTCTTATAAAATTTAAAGACAATCAAAGATTAATAGTCATGTAATTAATCAATTTTTTAAATTTAAGTTTTTGTAATATAAAATAATGCATAAAAGATGAGTTTATAGATCGAATGGTAAATTACATATAATTGACATAAAAATTGGCGTGCATGTTAAGAATATATAGAACATGTAATTCAATGGTTGAGTTTTCAAAATATGAATTCAATAACAAGTTATTGGATGGTGTAACATTATTTAGAGTTACGTACGCACCAGGTGTAATTTGAACCTAACCCATATATATATAGTGGCAGAGCCAGGATTTTAGTCTAGAGGGGCCAAAATTAAAAGACGATATTAAAAGTGAAATTAATCTAAAAAATATTAATCAACAATAATAACAAAATAAATAAACAATTGTAAGCAAATATGAATATATTTAATATTATTAAAATAAATAAACAAAAATAACCAATTCATAGCTACTAAAAAATTTACAAACTGATGGAGTAAAAATGTGATTAGTGATACTTAAAAAATATAATGAATAAATGTTTGAAATTATTTTTTGTGATTGGTGACATGCCAATTTCTAAGACACAAGTAGTACAATTTGTAGTATCTCTAGCATCATTCAATGATAAAATGGTGTGAAAAATATCATAAATAGTAAAAATGTTGTAAATAATGATATAAAATAAAAAATAAAAAATAGTGAAATAGGTGCAACACGTTGGACAAGACAAAAGCTATTTATAAGAAGGGTTGTGTTAACGGGCACCACACGGTGCCCATTAAGCACAACTTTTTCTGGCACAATTTTTGTCTCTTTCTCTAACTTTTGTTACTTTTTCAGTTCTGTAAGTACAATTTTAGATTTTTTTTTTACTTTTTCTGACAAATTTGTTTTGTCTTTTCTGCCCTTAACCAGCACCAAGCGGTGCTGGTTAACATTCTCCTTATAAGAATAGTAAAATTGGTGAAAAGCTTACATGATTTGGTGTTTGAGAACTTTTTTTCCTTTCTTTTTCTTGTGTCAGAGTCACTTTCAACCAAGTAGAAGTCTTTTTTTTTTTTTTTTTTTCTTTCTTCATGTTAGTAAGTAATTACTTTAGATTACTAATACTAGAAAATTTTAGGAGGAGTTAGGGGTAGGTGCCCCCTCTTGCCCCCTTCTGGCTCCGCCAGTGTGTGTGTGTATATATATATATATATATATTTGCTTTTTTTGAAGAAAGGAAGTTATGAAGAGCACACTTCCCACCAGGTCCCCCCAAAGGTGAAGGCTTCCCCATTATCTGGATCTGGCTCATCATGAAACTACAAGCGGTAACATTGTTCATAATCATAAAAAATACCTCATCAATTTTGAGGGATCAACGTCGACTAAATTGAACGCGATTCTAAAATATAGAGACCAAATTAATATTTTGACCATAATAAAATTTGTAGCAGTTATAATATATATATATATTTTTAAAAGAAAATAAAAGAAGGAATGAAAATCTGTGAGGAAGATAAGATAATTCAAATGCATTTTTGGTTAGGCAGTTTCATATGTGGGAGGATGAAGAAGATAAAAGTAATTTTCTCATGAGTTTTGTATTATTTCTTTTATACCCTTTTAAACTAATTGGGGTTCACTTTTTATTTATTTATTTATTTATTTTTTTACCGATTACAAATTAATTGATTTTTAAAAGAAAAGATTATTTTGTTGCTTCTTAGCATAGCAATTCGAGGACTAATGTGAATATTTTTTAATTCTATACTTGTGCTATGAGCCTATGACAGGGTCCTCCTATAAAAAATAAGTGAATAACAATACAAGTGTGAATAAGTAAAAGAAATTAGTAGGCAATTGAATAAACTGAGTTTCGAGTTTGGACCCATAGCTTGAAAGGCTACAAGTTGAGAAAACAAAGTATAAAAGGCATTGAGATGCAAATCACTGAGAAGAAAAACATAAAGAGAAAGAAATCCAAACCCTCTGTTTCTGTTTCTTGCTCCTGCGCTTACACAATGAATCTCTCCGCAATACCCCCGACCCCTTCCTTTCCTCCCGACTTCAACGAGCCCAACACACCAATTCCACTAATAGTCCTACTACTAGTAGCCATTTTCGTTGTCGTCATTGCCATCTTTTATTATATCTACCGAGAATCTTATACCCATCAACCACTAGATGAGCAGCAAGAAATTGATTGTGGAGTTGATCCTCATTTACGTGACAACATGCCTAACTTCATCTACCAACCTGGCGTCAGTGGCATGGTTCCCTTCGAAGAAAGAAAGTGTGCATGGTGCCAGGAAGAGTTCACTTGTGGAGACCGACTCTCATCCTTACCATCTTGTGGCCATGTGTTCCACTCCGACTGCATAGGTGAGTACATGCTCCGCAGGAATACCTGTCCTGTTTGCCGTCAGCCTATCACCCTTCCAGAGGTCCAATATTGAATATTTGTTCCATCATTCTTGATCTTGATTGTCATCATCATTTGGGTTTTTCAGTATGTACGAATCTAGTTAGTACATCATGATTAATTTGTAGGATAGCTAGCTAGGTACAACAAATAAATGGCTTGATTTCTTGTAGCTACTTGGAAAAAAAAAAAAAACATTTAAATCCACTGTAGTATAGGATTCTTTTTCCACGTCTTTATAAGAAATTGTTTCTGTTTTTACTGTTTCTGGAAGTGTCTTTGAAGCAGTTGAGTTCTTGCTGAAATTGGATTAATTAGACTGAAGTTTACGTAGGCAAGTTAAATATAATGAATGAAGTTTTCATTTGGAAATGGCAATGTTGAAGAATTGTTCATCCCATTAGTTTTTCTTTTTCCTTTATGTGCTTTACAATGATTTCTTGAATATCTTCGATCACATCTGTCCATATTATTGGGTTGAATGTAGCTAGTCACCATAAATGATGGGTATATTTACAATGATTTCTTGAATATCTTGATTTCTATCCAATTTATTGTGTGTGGAACATTGTTGCTTATAGATATGGGAGGGACATCCATGAATTTGTGGCAGCCTGCCAACATTGCAGATTTCTTAACTGTTTAGTCTTTAGTTAGAGGAGGGCTTACACCACCAAAAGCCAAAGATTCTCCTTTTTGGCAGTTTTCTAATTCTATCTCTTTTCTCAAAGCAAATCAAAAGGAAAAAATATATATAACGAAACTTTAAATTTTATTATTGTGGTGTCTTGAAATATTATATCGGGTGATCAAGAGTGTTTTAACCTAATGACATAGTTTGTATTCCTCTATTAGAAGAGACATTTTAAATCCTTCATTCTCCGCAACTATAGGTTATCAAAAAAGTAATATTATATATGATGAGATCTTTAAAGGCCAAAATGAAGTCCATAGACTAAAAAGCATTTTCAACAATTTCATTAATAAGGTTTTATAGCCAAATTCTACGTACATACATAAAGGTGAGCATTGGTTGGTTGGATTGGGTTTGAGGTATTTCTCAATCGTATCCAACATTTTTCATTTGAGATTGAGAAATCTTCAACCAAAACCCAACCTGTACGGATTGAGTTGGTTTTGGTTAACTTGTTGGGTTGTGGCCATTTTGTCAAGGCTAGTAAGAAAATTAAAGTTATATTCAATAAATTATTACATACTACACAATTGGACGCAATATTATAGTTTTTGAAAATTAATTCCCAAATCCTATTAAAAAAAAGAGTCTCAAAAAAATTTCAAATAACAAATTTAAAATAAAACTACAAATATCCATAACAAGTCAAATAAATAAAGAAAAATAAACCTAGATGACGATTAACGAAACCCATGAGAGGGCTATAAAACGCATTCTTACGTGCATGACTAAAATAGATAGAAAATTGCATGTAAGTTCCGTAAAATAAGAAGGATACAGAGCAACAAGGAATGAAAATCAGTGAAGAAGATAAGATAATTCAAATAAGTTTTTTTCATACGTGTGAGGTTGTAGAAAAAAAAAGTCATTTTCTCATGAGTTTTGTATTCTTACTTATATACCCTTTAAAACTAATTGGTGTTTACTTCTTTTTCTTTGCCGATAACAAAATTGGTTTTTAAAAGAAAATAATGCTCTGTTGTTTCTTACTTCTTAGCATAGCAATTCGAGGACTACTGTGAATATTTTTTAGTTCTGTACTTGTGCTATGAAGTGGACTTCCTATCAAGAATTAGTGAATAACAATACAAGTGTGAATAAGAAAAAGCAGTTAGGCAGTTGAATAAACTGAGTTTCGAGTTTGGAGTCTTTGGACCCCTAGCTTGAAAGGCTACAATTTGAGAAAACAAAGTATAAAATGCATTGAGATCCAAACCCCTGAGAAGAAAAGCAAAAAGAGAAAGAAATCCAAACCCTCTGTTTCTTACTTCTGCGCTTACATTTTCAGTTTTTCACCATGAATCTCTCCTCAATACCCCCTTTCTTTCCTCCCAACTCCAAGAAGCACAACACCCCAATTCTACTAATAGTAGTCCTACCACTGGCTATAGTAGCCATTTTGGTTTTCATTGGCTTCAATATTTATCTTTGTCGGCATTGCCATTATCGTCTTAATCAACTACTTGCTGATGAGATCAGAGCAGACCAGGTACAAGGACTGGAAATGCAACCATTTGGTAGAAGAGTTGGTCCTCATCTTCATCTACCAACCTGTTGCCATGGTTTCCTTCGAAGAAATAGGGCGCGCATTGTGCCAATATGACGAGTTCCTTAACAGGGATATCAACTCTCATCCATATCGTCATCTACCTGTCCTTTTTGCCGTCACATCCTATATCGCCCTTGCAAAGGTTCAAGATTGAATCTTTGTTCCAACATTAATCTTCATCTTGATTGTGATCAATTGGTTTTTCAGTATATCATCAGTATATGTGAACCTGTTTGTAAATGATGATTGTAGGAGCTAGCAATTTACAACAAATTAATGGCTTGGTAGGTTTCTTGTAACTACTTAGAATAAAAGAAAATTTAATACACAAGAGCTTAGGATTCTTTTTCCACGTCTTTATGAGAAATGTTTTCTGATTTTTTGTTTGTTTCTGGAAAGCTTGTTTCAAGCTGTAGAGTTCTTATTGAAATTGGATTAAATTAGACTTAAGTTTATGCAGGCAAGTTAAATATAATGAATGAAGTTTTCATTTGGAAATAGCGAATGTTGAAGAATAATAATTTATTTTACTAAACTTTCCTGCATAAACTTCAGTCTTGTTGAAGAATAATTCATTTTATTAGTTTTTTTTTCTTTTTCGTTTATTTGCATGTGCTTGTCAATGAAATCTTGAATATCTTGATTTTTGTCCATATTATGGAGTCATTGCTTCTGTATATATTTATTTAGTTTTATTTGAAATATAATTATACTCCAATCTAATTTAAGTATACATGTATGTGAAACTCGTCTTGAATCTAACTTCTTAGTGCTTTATTGGAGACATTCTACAGTAATTATCTCCGATAAGGTATTTTATTTTTGGTAGGAAGAAATTCAGAAATAATGCCCGCACAAGTAGGATTTTTAGGTGGGATTTGGAATCCCTAAATTCCATTTTGGATTTTAACATTTCTCTCTCTCCACTGTACCCAAACAAGGAATTTTCTTTATACCGTAATTTAAAATCCCATAATGTGACAAAATCTCACCTTAAAATTATTTACCCAAACACACGGTTAATAAATGATGTGAGCATATATTTCCAATTTCTTTCAATTTGCATGCTTTCAACTTTCAAGTGTGGCATTCTCAGAAAAAAAAAAAACTTTCTAGTGTCGAAATTACAGAACCTTCAATCCGTGAGATGCCTCATTCAAATTAAGCAAAGCAACTCTAAAATGATGAAATCTGAACCCGTGAGATGCTACAATGGACATCGATCTTCTCTGATGATGGATCATAACTTTGGAAGAGGTTTCCTCGCTATTCAAATTAATTATGGACATCGATTTTCTCTTCTCTGATGATGGACCATAGCCTACAATTGAATTGCATCTTATAAATAGCCTACAATTGAATTGCATCTTATAATTTATAAAATGCAATTCAATTGTAGGCTATGGTTTATTTGGCTAGTTTAACCCAGTGCTAATGTGGATGCATGGAAGCAGGGTTATATACACACACGAGTGACATATAAACGTCAAACATCTCAAGAAAGTAGGAGCAACTTGTCGAACAGCTAGGGAAACAGAAAATATTATTAAATCAAAGCTGAAAGGAAATTCAATCAGATTATAACTTGAATTTCAATTATAGTCTAATTTTGCACTATATCTTCCATATAATTTTTTTTTTTTTTTTTTGGGCACCAAATGAGTTATTACTACAAAAGCCGAAGAGTAAAAAAAAGTTTGGTTTGACAAATAGGTTTTTTTTTTTTTTTTTAATATATTATTATATAGTAGTGTTATTATTATTATACAAATAGTGGCTGGACAAACTAAAATTGAGAATTTCATGAATAATTTTTTTTTCATTTGTTTTGAATAAACTTATAGTTTTTTCAATAGTTTAAAAACAAAAATATGAATGAAAAAAGAATTTTTTTTTTCAATAGTTCAGGGGTGAAAAACATTTTTTTTTTTTTTTTAGTTTAAGATATAAATAAACATTTTCAATAGTTTAAAGGAAAAAAAAAAACAAATTTCTTAAAATTTAGAAATGAAAATAAACTTTTGGTAAAATTTAAGGGCTAAAAGTATTTTACCCTTTATTTTACAAGTAGCTTTTATATTTTAAAATATACGAACATTATATATACAAGTCAACAACAATAAGTTCACAATATGTAGATATTCATTTTGAGTTGTTACCATTAGATTCACCAGTTTAGAACCTCGTGTATATGCACGAGCACGAGCACAACACACACACGTACGCACGCACATGTGCGCGCGCGCGCGCACACACACACACTTATCATATACTTATATAAGTTTATAACTAATAAGTAATGAACCATTCGTAGCACTATATAAAAAAAGTTAATAAATTTGAATTTTTTTAGCTAGACAAACAAATGGCATTGGAAAGCAAAATCTTCTAATTTTATATATAGAATTATATACATGATTGAGTTTTTTATAGTTCATTTATATTGCACTCCTCATATTTTGCATTGAATTAACTTACTTGGTATAAAAATTAAGAAAAAAAAATTAAATGGGACATATGAAACAAAATTAGACTTCAATTAAAAATCTAATTAGATTTTCTCTCAAATTTAGCTTTATAAACTTTGTAAAATTTTAATTATGCTTATTTGTAAATGTATCTCATACATGTGCATGAGGTTACAAGCTAGTTTAACTTATAATATATAGTATATCTCAATAAATGTTTTTAATTAAAAAAAATTTTAACAAACATTTTTCTTAGCGGATTGGTTTGTTTGCTTTTTTGAAAATTGCAAGATTTAAGTACAATACTTAAATTCTGTTTCTTAGGTTCTCATTTTAAAATTCTACAATTAATGTGGCTTTTTTCTCATAAGATGGAAGTGTATTTTTTAGTTAAGTAACCACATGATTAAATTTTAAGAGGAAAACTTAACAAAGCACCTAAAGCACTGTAAATCAGTTTTGATCTTTTAAAAATAAGATAACATTTTTTTGGGACACATTTAGCATAAAATTACTAAAAATAATATTTTTGCTAGCAAAAACTACAAGATACCAAATGGAAAAGACCCATTTTGACAAAATGATGGACTAAATTGACAAAGAATAAAAAAAAAAAAGTGTACCATAGAGAGATTACGGGACACATCCATGGACTCCATGTAGTGATAATATGCAAATCTCCGATTAGTGAAGAAGAAGGCACTTACTTAGCCCACACTAATAAAAAACAAACAGCAAAAGAGAAATGGGTTCGTTGTCTTCGTCGTCAATGAGAGCATTTGGATCAATTCTTCACAGATTCTCTAATGGGTTTTCCTCCAAATGCCCTATTCCCATTTCCTTTGCTGTCAAAAGTAATTCTTTCTCAATTCACTCATTCTCACTTTTTTTTTTTTTTGATAATCTTTGTGGGGAACTCATATCATATCACCTTAAGCATCTATAATTATTTATCTTATGATTCAGGAAACTGTTTGCTAGGCAGAAAGTTATCATCTTTATCAGCAATATCAACGTATACCTCGTTGTCTTTGTATGAAAACAAGTGCATTGATAATAATTTTGTTCTTCAATTGAGAAAGTTATGGACTTTCTCTCCTCTCTGTATGGGCAGGCGTTCCAGCAAAATTGCTGGCAGAAAGGTTCTCTCTCTTTCTCAGTTTTTTTTTTGGTTGTGAATTATTAGTTTGGGGACTGATTATAATGGTTTTTTGCTTGTTTGTGCTCACTGACTCAATGACCTGTTCGGTAAAGTTATGTCTATGATTTGCAATTTTATGTGTTTGATGAAATGCCTAATTGAAGTTAGGTGTTTTACTTCTATCCTAACATGGGTCTGATATTTTGGAACCATTTTGTTACTTGAACACCATGTGTTTGATGCAATGTTTGTATCAATCATCACGAGTCTGGAAAAGTTAGGAAGACATTCTTGTGGCCTTCTACTTCAGGTTTCTAAATGTGACAGTAAATGCAGGGGGCACAAGATGCAAAGAAGGCAAAGCTGTATTCGAGGATTGGGAAGGAAGTCGTATCTGCGTGAGTTGGTTACTCTTTATTTGACTCTTTCATGGATTGACTTGCTGAAACTGCTAAAAAGAAAAAAGAAAAAACATAAGAAAAGTATATAGAGCACTGCTCTTACCAATTACCAGTACCACAAATTTCTTTAGAGTGGGTTCTGCTTGGTAGTAATTTCTAGTTTTGAGTGATATTAGGATGAAAGTGCCAGGAATTTTTTACCTGCCCTAATATACTTTAGATGTACATTAAATTATTTATTGTTTTTTTATGGGTCATACTTATAATATGCATTGAGCAGTGTTAAGAAAGGGGGTCCAAGTCCTATATCTAATATGACTTTGGCTGCTGTACTTGAGAAAGCCAAGGAGCTTGATGTACCAAAGGAAATTCTGGACCGCAACATCAAGAGAGCGTCTGAGAAGGGACAAGAGGCTTACATTGAGAAAATCTATGAGGTTGGTGTGTGTATGTATAATTATTTTATATTGGGGATACTATGATTTTTAACTATTGAGGTAAAGCTTGGTTTGGATTTTTTTCTATTATTTTACCTGATGTTGATACATTGGGAGGTTTTTAAGCTCTTAAAAAGATCAAATTTATTATTTTCAGGTATATGGTTATGGTGGAGCTAGTATGGTAGTTGAGGTGTCAACTGATAAGATTAATCGCTCTGTGGCAAAAATTAGAGAGGTAGTGAAGGACTATGGGGGAAAGATGGCAGATTCAGGATCTGTAATGTTCAAGTTCAGACGTGTCCGGGTCGTAAACGTAAAGGTCACAGATGTTGACAAAGATCAGCTTCTTGTCATTGCATTAGATGCTGGTGCTGAGGATGTTATTGAACCTCCAGTGTATGAAGATGAAACTGAAGAAGATAAGTTGGAAAGGTAATATTCCACTTAATCTCTGTAGAGATTATGTTTCCAATCTTATTTTTCATGCCTAAAAATCTATTTTTTGTAACCTTGTTGTCAATATAAAATTCTGCTAGATGCCCTGACAGTCTTTTTCTTCAATTACCTTTTTTTTTTAATGTTCTAATGGTAGAGGGAAGGGTATTAGATTCTGACAAGAGTAGAGCATTAGAGTTGGCATGTGCAAAAAAGTTAGATTAGACAGAAATACCTCTTATGAGCATTATTAATCTAAAGGCTAAGGGATTTTCAAAAATAAGATGTTACATGGAAACTTGTTATACTTGTGCATGTATCACAACATCAACACTGATCATCTTTAATTAAAGAAAAGGTAAGTGATTTATTCCATTGAGGTTTTACCTGGAGTATTAAAGATTAACAGGGTGTAAATGAATCAATTTGTAATTGTTAGAGCATTCTCATCAAAGATTGTAAAAATTTTAGCATTTAGCATCTAAAAAACCAACTTTATAACATTTAACACATCACTTTACAATACAACGCACATCAAAATTTCTATTTTTTTTTACCACTTCATTTAAATATTCTTTCTTTATTATTTTTTATTCTTCCTCTCTCTCCCTTTGTCTCTCTCTGATCTTCTGCTCTCAAACTCGTGCTCCATGGCTGACCACCAAGCTCCGTCTCTGAACATCAACGCCACCACTCCACGGTGGTTTGACCCTAAGTCTCACCCTCTCCATATTCTCGGCCTAAAACCCTTCAAGCCCCCCCTCTTAAACTAAGCCCTCCTTCTAAACCTCCATGGTCGGAGCTTTTCAAGCTCATCACCTCCAACCACGCATCACCGAAACCCAGCCAAAATCAAATCACAACCACCACCATGGCCAAGACCTAGCCAAAATCAAATCACAACAAAGACCCAGAAGCCCACCAATCAAATCACAAAATCATGAACCACATCCACCGAAATCAGTCAATCTCTACAGACAAATTCTCAATTCATCTAGAATAAAAGAAACGAAAAAAATGGCTCACCAAATCAATCAATTTAGCTATTAGAAAAGTCCAAAAAGCACAGAGAACCCGAGCATGATGAGCCAAACGATATGAATGAGAAGGAGAGCTTGGCTGAAGAGAGGGCCAGGACCACCATTATCGACCTCACAGAACCCCAACATGGCGACCTTGACACCGGCGCAAAGTTCGTCGGCGCAGCCACACCAGTAAGTCACGCCGTCAGCCCGAAAAACACTTGACGGGGCAGGATGCGGGTCCCGGTACGGGTCTGTTGTTGCTGTTAGCGCAGAGATCAGCGGCGGCGGCAGCGTCTTTGGAGTGTAATCGGATGGTGGAGTAACTGTATTCGGATCGGACAGTGGGGATGGAGATGACGGCGATGTTGATGAGGAGGAGAGACAATGTGGGTTTGAAGAATTGAGGCATGTTTTGGCGAGCTATGGAGGGCTCGCCTGAGAGAGAGAGAGAGAGACACTAGAAGGAAGTTAGGGTTTTGAGGGGATATTGAAAGAGAAAGGGGACAGAGAGAACGAGAGAGAGAGAGAGAGAGAGTGAAAAGGAAAGAAAGAAAATAATAAAAAATAGTAGCAGCTTGCTACAGTGAGGTGTTAGTAATAAAACCTCACTGTAACAAGTTGATTTGAGGTGTTAAAAATGCTAAAAAATAGCATTTAGCATTTTTAACACCTTTGATGAGAATGCTCTTAGTATAAAATAATTATTTGTGTGATTTTTTTTTTTTTTGAATGGAAGATATAGAATTATTTGTGAATTAAGCCAACCTCCATAGGGATTTTTTTTAGAAATGATACTATAGCACTGAGCCCACTAGTTTTACTTTCTATTTCCCTGATTTTCCCTATCATCTAACCTGCCTGATTAATAACCATTATTTATGGTTACTACGGATGGAAATTTAATGTTAGAAAACGATATTTTGTCACTGTTTGTAATGACACGTGAGTGTTCATAAGGATATATTTGTTATATGGCCACTGAGCTCTACTCAAATGACATTTCCTCCCCTTGTTAGAGTAGGATCGGATGAGGTTGTAGGTTCAAGACCCACTGAGTGCATTTGTAATTACCAATGAAAAAAAAATGTATTTGTTATATAAATTACAAACAGTTGTAAACGTAAACTGTCCTTGAAAATAGGAAGTAAATCCTAATATTTCCCTAAACCTTGACGGAGGTTAGTGTAATTTAAATTTTGGAGTGGACCTTCTTGTAAAAAATACGCAACTTGGTTTACCAATATAATGAAATCTCTCATCATTTCTCTAAATCAACTAAAAGCTTAGTTTTTCAGTTTCCACAAGTATGTCTTCTATATCTCACATATGTTTCGTTACTTTCAATGGAAATGATAACTAGCTAGTGTTATTGGATGGGTTGGCACAACTGCGATCTTTCGATTGGCATGCTATGCTATCTAAGCAGCTGTAATATCTGAAGAATGAGACATTGGGAACCCTTCTGTTTTTTGAGAAGGGGAATTTTAAAAAATAATCATGTTAGCTGGAGAAAGTATTGAATTTCTTGTGCTGTGAGCTGTACCCTGAGTTTGAAGCCCAGAATCTTTCTATGCTTGATGGAAGTGTGTATTTGGTGTTGGAAGGGGCATGTCTGCTTGCGGGGCGGTGATTCTAGTGAAATTAACTTATGCATATTCTTTTTCTTAGCTGTTGATATTAGGTTTATTTGCAGTATTACCACCCTATATTCTCTTATTCAATTTTCAACTTTTGCATATTTTCTTGATTTCTGACTGTTGTGATAGTATTTACGTTGGTAATATAAGTATTGTATTCAATTTTTTATTAGTAAGTTTCACGTGCACTTAGTGGGTTTTGAACCTACAACCTCACTCCACGTAAGATTTGTAAGGGGAGGATATTCTGATCACATTAGAGCTCACTGGCAATATATACATTTTTTTTCCTCATTATAAACTATACAACTTTCTCTATGAAGTTCTAATACTTTATTGCTTTTTCTTGAAGCCAATATAAAATTGTAGGTTCATCAGATAACTATACAGCAATATTGTCAAAACTACGTGAGGAAGGAATAAAGTTTGAGCCTGATAATGGTTCTGAGCTGCTTCCATTAACCGCTATAGAGGTATGTCTCTCTTGTACCCTATGGTTTTGTTGAAACTTTGTATAGTACAAAATCTTTGACCTCAACAGCAAAGGAAAATAGTTAGCCATAATTTCTTAGTTTGGCCTTTTTCCAGAGAATAGGCTACCACTGAATATTTTGTTGTGTGTCTGGATGGGTGTTTTTTCTGGTTGAAATTTTTATTCGCTTATTTGTTGAAAGTTGGCAAAAGCGCAGTTGTAGCTATAAAAAGCTGTAAATAAGCAAATATAAGTCAAAATCTAATCAAAAGATTCCAAACTCACAGTTGTCATTTGGATTCCCCCCTCGTCTTTCTTTCCAATATTTCATTCTCCATTTGCTATGTGCTAAGCCCCTTGGTTCAAACACCATCTTTATAATGTGGTGAATCAATTTGTTGCTTTGTTTTTTGGTTTGTAATGACCCCTTCAATTATCTCCTATAATTTTCCTATTTCACATGTTCAAAGTAATGACTACAATAAGTTGTTGGGTTTTAGGTAGATGATGAGGCTATGGACTTGAACAAGGAACTTATGAGCAAGTTGCTTGAACTTGATGATGTTGATGCTGTTTATACAGACCAGCTGTGATTATATTTTACATCTCTAGTTGCCATCTCAACCATGGAGATTTTGTTGCTGTTGGACAATAGTTGCTACATCTGGTTCGTGTATAAAAGTACAGTGATTGGCTGGTCTTCTTACTTGATGGATAAAGATACCTTGCTCGTATAAAAAGGTCCTTGTTTTGGGGCATTGCTGTGGATGGCAGGGGATGGTTGGGGAGACGAGCTTGATGCTTTGCTGCTTATATTATGCTTTTACAAGGAGAGAATTTCTGTGGCAGCTTGGTTATTAGTTACTACTTCTGGAAGAACAGTGAATACTAAAAATACTATTTCTTTTTTGGTAGGTAAAGTATTTATTTGTTTCTGAAGGATAAATCATAAAATTCTTTTCCTCCAATAAAAGTACAAGGATTAATTCTTGATGTCCATTGGCCAAGTGGTTCAACGCTTTAGATAGGATCCTCTTAAGCAACAAATTGTGTTGTCCATGCCAATAGGACTTTGTAGTTTTATCTGTACTACTTGTTGCCAAAGATTATAATGCAATGTAAAATTTCACAACTATGATTGATGTGGGTTCTGTGCTATATTCCGAAGTCAGGGCTCTTAAATACCTACTTTTCTAGGTAATGCATCCACATATTTCTAGAATAAAATCGAGTTTGCAGCCGAAAATTGAACAGAGTTCCATAACTTTTTGCATTGAGAATATAATTTTTGTAGTACTGAGAGTCCTTTTCTCTCCAAATCAGTCAGAGGTCCTTCCCTTCTAGTGTTACTTATAAAATAAAATTAAAAATATTGCTCACCTTAGAGCATTCACATCAGCTCTCTCATAAAAAATGTCATTTTAACACACCAAACACCTACTTTATTATTTTAGCACATCATTTTACAATTGACTATTTATCATATGTTCTATTCTTCCCTTCTAAACATTAAAATAATATATTTAACACATTAAAATAATATATTTCCTCAAAACCCAACAATATACAGACACAGCCCCATGACAGTCACCACCAACCAAGAAACAAGAACCACCACTACAACCACCACCACAACAACCACCACCACAAACTACAACCACAATCACTGGTCCTCTCAACAAATTCCAAATACAAAAACCTCAACAAAAGAGGAAAAAAAAAATCAAAACCTTCAACAAAACCCCACCGTACACAGCACAGACCGCCGCCACCATAACCAAGCACAGCCCGCCGCCACCATAACCACAGGTACAACCCGCCACCACCAATAAAAATCCACCAGCCGCCACCGCCACCCAATAATACTTTAAAAAAAATCCCCAAAATCAACACAAAACTATCCCAAAAAAAAGAGCTTGAAAAAGAATCAACTCACCCATAATCATAATCACATGGAATCCACAACTGAAGGGGAAAAAAAAGTGTGAGATCAGAATCAGAGATCTCCACGGTGACAGCCTCATCAGTAAGGCTGAACTCCACAGTGACGGCCGATCTCAACGGCGACGGCGAGACTGAACTCCACGGCGAGGCCGAACTCCACAACGACGGCTGATCTCAATGGCGACGGCCGATCTTAATGGAAATGGCCTAGGCGGAGAGAAAAAAAAAGACAGAGAGGGAGAGTGACAGGAAAAAAAAAAAAAAGAGATAGAGAAGGTGCAGAGAAAGTGACAGAAAAGAAAAAAGGGGGAAAAAAAGAAAGAAAAATGGAGAGGTGGAGGTTCTGGAGAAAGAAAGAAGAAGGAAAAAAAAAGAAGGAAGAGAGGTGAGAACTGAGAAGATGAATTGAGGCGGAGAAAGAAATAAGGAAAAGAAAGAGAGAGAAGAAAGAGGCGTAAATGAAGAGAGAGAAACGGAATAAAAAATATTTTTTTATTATAGTACATCTGTCCGTACTGTTCCAAAAATGGAACAGTATTGTTCACGTGTGCCAAATTTTATAGGATATAGAACACCTCATGAGAAGGATTTTTTGGTGTTTGGTGTGCCAAATGCCAAATATTTGGCATTTGGCACACTTGATGAGAATGCTCTTAGAATCCCATCAACCACATTTGGTAATTTAATTAACCTGTTCATGATCTTCAAATGACAGAATGGGTCCACATTAACAAGTAATGGTGTACATTTTAGGTGAATTCATTGCATATATGAAGTAAACTATATGTATGTGTTCTAAGAAACCATTTGGCCTTTCTAAGAATTTGGCTGGTAGCAAACAGTTTTAGTAATTTACACAATTTTAAAACGCTAACTAAGATTTCATTCTACAAACAAAATACGATTTACATAAACAAATATCATGAGAAATAGAAGCCCTGAACTTGCACACTTCTTAATACTATTGTAAACATACCAACTGACCTGGTAACCACTATATAAACAGACAGCCTATATAAAAAAAAAAACCACTATAAGAATATAATATCAAGACTTATATCTGTGTACATTGCATATCCCTGAGCATGGAGATGCATTTGGATCAGTTTGAATGGGAGCATCATTTTTATTATGACTAAGGGTAAGGGATGCATGATACTTGTAATTAATTAACCATTTTCACTTCTTTGGAACCCAGCAACCGTGCAAACCGTATGGAAGACCATATGGGAACCTTGCTCTGGCAATCTCTTTGAAGCTGGATCCATCCAATAATAACGCACATCCCTCTCCATTTTTCTGACTAATCATAGAGATTACAACGCCTGCAATTACATTACAACGTTATTAATTAGGATTTAATTTTTTCATTGTTCTCAAATTTGATATTAGGATTATTGAAAAAGATTTTCTTTAAAATAAGTGGTTGAAAATTTCGCAAACAAAACTTAAGAATTCACGTGACATTTACAAGTGCAAGAAGACAATGCCAAACTCATGCCCTTTTATTTTCTGGACATAACAAGGTTACACATTTTTTGACTTATCAAAATAAGTTACACATTTTTTGAGTTCTGATACCAAATATACGAATATATTCCCGGAATTGGGAATAAAAATGGAAAGGAATCAAGGACTTGATCTTGATTAAAACGTTGTTGAGTAGGACATAATAAACAACAAGAAACAATATAGACTTACCGTCGTCTTCCTCTGTTGCCCCTGGCCTAGGCACAAAGAATGGTTCAGAGGGCACAGCACCCTCCTCGTACCAATTCTTCGCCTTCTTTCCAAAGAAATCAAGCTGCAACATATTTCAAATCGTATTATTATTAACCCATATGCCCATATGGACCATATCTAAAATACACATATATAGCATAGCCTTAAAAAATATTAACTTATTGTAGGTGTTTGATATATAGTGAAGTGTAAATTAATAATAAGTTTACCTTGGTGAGGGTGTTGGGGAAATTGCATGGGCGATGGGCTCCGCAAGCATAAGCATATCTGTATTTTTTGCCTAGATATTTTGGGTTGATGCTACACATGTCCATGCCTCTCCCATGTTCATTTGGATCCAATGCTGCCTCTAATTTCCCATGTGAACTCCCATCAAAGGGTATAATGAACCGTCCAACCCTGTCACGTATATATTCACCAATATTAATTGTCACATTCACTTTCAGGATTTATGAAAGCCAAGATGTTATTGGTCACGTCATGGAAGGGTTTAAAATTTTGAATATGCATGTCATTTGATCATAATACTTCATCTATTGCACTACCGGTCATGATTGTTCTGTCATGACAGATATCACCTAGCTTGATATCACCCTTTAAAGGCTTCGCATAATTGGCCAACAGTAAATCAACCAAATAAAAATTTTGTGAAGGTCAACAATTTTGTCTTGTAAAAGCCATGCATGCAAATTGACGTATACTAGATATGCTTAGGTACCACTACACGTATCTTTGCTACATGAGGCACCGGCGGGCTTGGATAAGAGTACTGCTACTGCCTTTAGATTGTGAGGGTGCTTCTTTTTTTTCTTTCTAAAATTTTCAATTATTATTTTTCAAATTGATGCTCCATGACCATGTGGAACTTTAACTAATAGGCTAAGCAACATAAAGGGTATAAAAAAGTGTGCATTCTAGATGTCTAATACCATTGCTATAGGGATTTCATTGCAAATATATATATGAAATGATATATACCTAGCATCTGGTAAGACATCTTCCCCGTTGAATGATCGAAGATTTTGCAGCCTGAGCTTCTCCAGAATCGCTGCGTCAGCATTGTGTTCACAACAATCTGCAATTATCGCTGTCACCCTCCCATCTTCATCCTCCTCTTCATACGCATTAATGAAGTGGAATGTTACATATAATGGCACTTCCACGCTAGCAACCTTCAAAATTTAGTGAAATTTAGAACTTTTTTCGATGAGTAAAGTTAAAAAAAAAAAAAGATTACAACATGCCCATATATAATAAATAACATCATAAGAAAATTATTGTTTCACACTTTAGATATACACTCCGGATAATAATATTTACATTTTTAACACAAAGTGTCCATAATTTTTACCAATGTTTACATGATGTAAAAGGGTGTGGATACGATTAGATTTGAAACCATAAAACCCCTTATATATATATATATATATATGATTATTTAATATTTTTATATTATTTCTTAATTCTATAGAAGAAATTTGAGTTCGAATCCGCAGGTGTTCCAAGAAAAAAAGAAAAGAAAAAGTAATCTACTATAATGGAAGAGAGAAGTGAACTTACAATTTTGCCACTAGCTTTACACACGACATGCATAAAAGCTTTAGAATCAGGGTGCCATTCAAACTTGTATAGTGGAGTGGGCTCGGCCTTGAGCAAATTTCGGGCACAATACCTTAGTGGCATCTCAGGCACAATAACATAGTGTTCAGTCACCGGGAAAGAGTGAACCCACCCTGCTGCCGGACCGCCACGGCAATCCACCCGCCCGATCACCTTTCGCTCATTCGTCCCCGGCTCCATCCTCACCACCAAGTAACCCGGAATCACCAAATCAGGTAACAAAGTCAAGAATTCTGTGTCAGTCACAATAGGGTGTGCTGAGTGAATTAGACCACCTAAGGTGTCACTGTACTCAAATTTCCCCAATGTGTCCAATGTGTCGGGGTCTATGACTATTGACCCTTTTTGTGTCTCCGTTAGACAAACTACACGACCATCACCAAGTTTGACAACCCCAGTGTTTGCATTATCGGTTAGTGATGCACCTGAGAATAAATTTGCAAGCTCACCAACATAGGAAAGGAAATTGTCAGGTTTAGGAACCTCAGAGAATTCACGGTAACATAATTTTTTGTTCTTCTTTGCAGCCTTATAGGCCTCTGACTCAATTTGGCGATGTCCTGCGATTAATCGACCATTTTCAAAGTAGAGCTTGACTAGAGTGGCGTAGCCATCAAATAGGTGGCGAAAGTTGTAGTCTCCTATGTGCCACAAGCCTGGACCATTTCTTAGGTACGTTCCACTCTGCACGAAATTAATTAAATTGAGGTTATTCATTAGTTAATCCAAATAGCTAAAAGCCTAAAACATAGGATGTTTACTATTATAGGAATTATCTGTTTTTTTGTGAAAAGTTTTTGTCATATGGAGTGGATTTTTACTTGTTCCCACTTCTGGTTCTGGCCTATCTATAATATTTATATAAGTAAGACCCTCTTATGAAAAATAATTTGGAATGAGACTTATATATATACGTCATCCTCCTGAGATCTCCATTAATGTATGAAAGAGAAATGATATGTCTACAACAATTTTACAACATTTTTACAACAAATCATAAGTGGCAGGTTGTTACTGGTTGTTATTGTTGGGGCAAAAAAGTAATCTTAGTGTTAGTTTCAAATTTGAACCATAACAACTAACCACCTGTGATTTGTTGTAAAAATGTTGTAAAATTGTTGTAGACGTAGCATCTCTCATGTATGAAAAGAAAGGGACAATGGGCTCGATGCCCAATACTATTTTGTCGATATTATATGACATTATTAAATATAATGGATATGCTTGATATCTCCTCTTTTTTATGCTTATTATATGATGAGGAAGGTACAATCCAATCATCGATTTGATCAATTTTGTAATCTAATGTTATAACTTAATGCTCGTTGTTTTGTTTTAGTAATCATCTGTCTGTTTTGGATTAGCTGTTTAAAAATAATAATTTTAAAATTATACCTCTAGGACTAAATGTGCGCATTCATTATGATTAAAAATTAAAATTATTTCACTATTTAACTTATTTTTACTACTATTTATAGGTCATATTGTATTTTTAGGCATTATTCATGAGCTTTAATGTGCTATTTCAACTAACTTTTACCTTTATTTACAGTACTTTTACCTTTATTTACAGTACTTTCAGTAATAATTTTTCAGTTTTAGCAAAATAAGCGGTATCCAAACACATTCTAAGAATTTGGTAAAATATGTGAAAAGTTTTGTTTCTGTCCATTCTTGTTTCGATGCATATAACAAAAAAAAAAAAGGATAAATTGCAGCCTAAACTTTTTTTTTCTTTGATTCAAAACTATAGGGTCCATTTGATAATGTTGTTCTAATAACGTTGTTTAAATATTGTGAAAATACGTGTTGTATTGTTTAAACAACAACTTTTACAAATAAAATCCATTCAGCAACTACAAATCCATTACAAATCCAAATTGTGCATACCTGGCATTCAATTAGAGTGCCACCTGATTGAACCAAAAAATATAGTTTTTTTTTTTTTTTTCATTAATACTTACTGTAATATTAAAGTTGTAGTTCTGCACATAGATCAGCATAAAAATAGATATTGACACCAAAAGAATGAACATAATTAGTTGAATTTTTTTTTTTTTTTGAGAAGGAATTAGTTGAAAGTTGAAACACCATGCATAGCCTGTTGACATCATGTCATGGCAAGTTTCATGCTGTGTAGAATTGTCGTATATGGAAGGAAATAGGTTTAAAAAAAAGAAAACACGCACCACTGATATTAGGCACGGTTGTCAATGTGAAATCAAAATAGGCCATGACATGACAGAAATGTTCAGATTGTATCTTAGGTAGCAAGAAGAATTACCCATGAGGAGAATAATAGAATATGGGGTCTTTTCTATTTTAATACACTACATGCAAATGTTATTATGATTATAAAGAAACTTTTCACCAATCAAAAAAAAAAAAAAAAAAGCTTTTCAAAAAAAAATATAGTGGACACATACCAACCACAATGGTATTTCTCCTTCTACAGCCAGCTCTCCTTCCCATCTTTCCTGTCTCACACTTGTCCATGCAACATGATTCCAGTTGCCATGATCACTTTGTTTTTCCCTTGATGATGGGGGAGCAACGTCTATTTCCGGCAACCGATGAGTTGCAACACTCATGACCCTCAAGTCTCGAACATTGCGCTTCCTAGTAAAGTTGCTACTCCTAAAGGAAAACCCATCTAATACACAACCTGACTTATCTGAAACCTCCACTGTGGCTGGACAAATGGAGTTTCCGATTGCCAGATATTTCATGGAAGCCATGAGTTAAAACTTAAAAGAATGGAGGAAGATTTTTAAAGGGTCTGTAGTTGATATCTAGGACAAGTTAAAGGAGCGTGCACTTAATGGTATATTTATAGGATGGCTTGAAGCCAAAAGTTTATGGAGTTAGCAACTATGCTCGATCACGTTGGAATATTGACTGGTAGAATGCCTTTCTACTAGCGGACGCAGGTTCTATACGTCATTATTGTTTCATAAAATATTAAGTCAAAGTCAAAATATTAAGAAAGAAATGGAAGGAACTTAACTTTGGAATAATAGAATTACATGTGTGCATCAAACTCACAAACCAGGCGAAATCACCCTCCGATTGATTTTCATGGGTTGAGTTGGGTTGGAATTTTATTTTGGGTCTTGGGTTGGAATGTGATCACGTTGATATATATATATATATATATTACTTTAATTTATTTTTAGTATTTTAAGTATGGTTATCCACTGGAACTTGACCCACTTGACACAGCCATCCAGGCCAACTTGAAAACCAGCCTACTCAATGCTGGTGATGGTTGGCAATGGGTCCCTGCCTCTAACAATTGAGATCGGTGGGTCGATTGGTGGCTCTTCTTATGAAAATTCAATTCTAACCGACTTAGCTGATCTATACATGGGAATCTCGTTGTTTTCTGCTAGTACGAGATGTTCTCCAGCCATTTGTTGTCAGATCTACCCAGATCTCGATGAGATTCAACAAGATATTTTTGAGATCTGGCTAGATCTTGACAGATCCGTAGATATCTCGTCTAGATTTGGTCAGATCTTGTCGAGTTCTTGCCAGATCTAGCCATATGTTGACTAGATCTGGCATATTTCGGCTAGTTCCTACCAAATTTTGGCCAAATCTGGTGAGTTTCAGCTAGAGCCCTCTTCCCTAACTCTGACCGAGGACCTACCGATTTTAGGGGTGGCAATTCGTGTTCGCGGGTCGGGTTCGTGTCATATTGAGCCATGAGTATTTGGCTATATAGGTTGACCCAAACTTGACCTGTTGTGTTAGAAATTTTCAACCTGAACACGACTTATTTATTAAACAGGTTGACCTGACCTGACATGTTTAATTCGTTTAATTAACAAGTCATGTAAAAGTCAATACAAATGATTCGTTTAATAATCTATTTGATTAATAGGTTATACTTAACCTATATAATTTTCATCAATTCCCATATATCTAAAATTAAAATACAATTACAACCATAAATTAAGCAATAATATCAAAATAACTAATAACTTTATAAGCTAAATAGGTTAAATGGGTCATACAAGTTTGCATGTTGCGCACGAATATGACCCGTTTATTAAACGGGTTAGCCGTGTCAACCTGAATATGATCCGAACCTGTTTAATTTCAACCCATGACCTTTTTATAAATGGGTTAGTCGTGTCGAGTTCATGAGTCGTGTCAGATTTTGCCACCTCTAACTGACTTCAATCAAGGACCGACTCTTCTGAATTGACTCCTCTTACTAGTCGGTGATAGGTTCAGATCTTGGAGAACCATGGTCGGGTCAGTTTTGGGTTGGGCACAAACCCAACCTGGATCGGCCCGTGAACAACCCTAATTTTAAGAATTATTTTTGATAAATTTGGAAATTTGCAATATAATTAAAGAATATTATGTAAATTTTAATAATTTATTAAAAAAGTAACTAAATGATTAATGAAAGTTTATTTTTTTACAAGGCATGAAACATGTAAACATAACCCACCTACCCAACTTGGCCCATGTGGGTTAGGTTGAAAAAACTCTTCAACCTAACCCATGCACACTTTTAAATAAAATATATAGTTCCATATACAAACATAACCATAATGAAAACCTATTAATAATTACTATAAGGACACAACTTGATCCACGGCCCAAAAGAGACTTGGACAATGGCCCAATAAGTCCACAACAATAGATTTGTTAGAGAGTGGGTTGGATATCGAACGTTCAATGAGATAAATGTTAATCACAATGAAATAGAAAGCAAACAAAATGATTAAGACATGGAAGTTTGAAAGGAAAAACACTCCTCAGTTAAGCCCGAGGAAGGTATATTTTGATATATATGTGTTTCTTTCTAACTTATACAAATATTCAAGTTCTAGGTTACCAAATTCTTTTTTCTCCCTCCCCCCCCCCCCCCTCCCCTCAGATATGGATCTTCCTTTTCCTTTTATATCCAGCCACAGATCATCTTAATCTTACAATTGGAAGGCTGAGATTGTACTCCAAAGACTCCTGTCTCATCCGGAACATACTAATAAGCTTTACCCTACAATATTAGTTGTGCTACCACTGTTCATGATCATTTCCTCATTAATGCAGTCAGGGGAGTGGTTGTCTTGCATTTAATGCGGAAGAGATGGCTTCTACACCCTTCTTTCTTCATCCCTCTCGTGTTTCGTGCCAAGTATGCTTTCTTTCCTTTTTGATGTTTTAACTTCATGCGCCTCATACAACTAGTGCTCGTCCTTGAGGTCCGAGGTGCATCATCGGGAATAACCTTGACTGCCCATTTAAATCAGATTCGAGATCCTCATCCTCACAATTACCATAACTATATATTTAATAGTTCCATATAAAAAAAAATCATAATATAAACTCATTAATATCTATCATAATGATCAAATTTAATATATAATAATATTTCATACAAAAACACAATTATAATAAATTTCTATTATTAATTATCATATATAAAAGAGAGATGTTTCTTAAAAAAAAAAATATTTTATGAGATTTTTTGTTGCATTGCATAGGTTGCTGACTAATATATATAAAACCGAAAACATTTGTCTTTTTAGTTGCACTCATAATATTCAGCCACATAAGCTTTTAGGGCCTCATAATTTTACACGTCATTATTCTATTATATATTTTCTAATTAATTTTAAAATTTTTTAATATTTAAACTCTCTATTAAAATCGTACTATATCATATTTTCTTTTAATATATAGTAGAATATATACTTCCATATGCAAACACAATATATATATCAATAATTATCATAATTATTAAATATCATATTTAGAATTTTTTTTGTGTGTTGCACAAATTGCCGACTAGTAATATATATATATATATATATAAACTGAACATATTTAACTTTTAGTTGACCTCATTATATTTTGAAACATAAAATTTTGAAGTCTCACAATTTTACATGTCAATATTCTAAAAATACATATACTTTAATTGCTTTTGAATTCTCTATTCTAAATTTAAACTCTCCATTAGAATCTTGCCAAATGATATATTATCAATAAATTGTAGAATAGGTAGTTAGAAAACAATAATAATAAATACCATAATTATCAAATTTCATATTTATACAAAAAAATAAAAAAGGAGAAAAATATTATATTTAGTTAAACATTTATGTGCAATGCACGAGTTACTGACTAATTTTATATTAAAAATCTAAAAATGTATAACACTCTGTACATGAATCTTTTTCGCTTTGAAATAGAGGGGTACTATGTTCTAAACTTCTTCAATCACATCATGAGTATCTTTTTCAAAAAAAAAAAAAAAAAAAAAGACCATAAAAAAGACACAAGTTTAAAATACAAGGGGAAATTACTACATAAATAGGAAGTAAAAAAAGCATTAACTTTAACATCCATTAATGTTTTATTGTGTGACACCCAACATTTCTCTAAGGTATTGAAACTTATTTCTTAGAAGAGCTTTAATGAAGATGTCCGATATTTGATCTTTGGTTATGCAATATTTGAGTTGAATCTCATCATCTACCATGAACCCTCTAATGAAGTGTCGTTTGATGACAATATGCTTTGTGCAACTATTGTGTTAGGTTCTAAAAGTTTAGAACAATTGGCAAATCATGGATACAAACTTGTTTAGATATAGATTTTAGAGTCTATAGGTATTATTAGATAATGCTTAAGATGATACAAGTCAAGATTCAAGAATATACAAGCTGCAAAAAGAAGAGTTCAGAAACTACCTGGTTCGATCGATCGAAAGACAGACTCGACCGATCGAAACACGTATCTAAAGAATTTTAAGTCGGCCCAAATAACAGTTCAAGCTCATTAAAGATTAGGGTTTCAGATCTACTTCTTCTAGTATATAAAGGAAACCCTAAGCATGTTTTAAAAAGGCTTTTCAGAGAGAGAAGAGCATGCCTCTTTTGTAGATCTAGGGTTTTGTACCCAAAAGCTCTCTAGAGTCTTTGTTAAGTTGTGTGATGAATTTTTTGTGAGATCTGAGAAGTTTACCTTCATACATACACATAGAGCTATCAAGATCAAGATTCACACCAAGAACTTGATGGTTGATTCAGTTGCTGCATAAAGAACATTCAAGAAGATCAAGATTCACAAGTAGGAGAACTTGTGCCTGCTGCAGATCAAGGAAAGAAGTAGTCCGTGGACTCGGAACTATCATGGGGTCGTGGTAGTAAGTTTTCTACTCGAGATAGTAATAGAATGTTAGTGGTCTAAGTTTTATTGTACAAACTTCAATTCTTTCATAGTAGATTTGCTTTTTACCTTGAGGATAGCTAGGTTAAATTCTCCCCAAGTTTTTTACTGGTTTGATTTTCTTGGGTCATCATATCATTGTGTTCTTTATTTTCCGCTGCTTTACATGATATGATTGTTATTGTTTTAACTTAGATCTGAGTAATAAACCTAAGTATTCACTTGGTTAATTAATTAGGTTAAACGATCTAGTTTTTACGAGGATCTAAAACTTAACATATTGTACACAGGATTCTTTGTCATAGTGGTAGATTTTTAATTTGTTACTCAACATTGTAGTAGTTTCTTCTTTATTCTCACCAACATCTTCTAAAATTCTCCTTAGCCATATTGATTGTAAAGCAATATTAAAAGGGTAAGAGAAGGGAGAACGAGGTGTGCACACACGGGGAAAAAAAAAACATTCTATTTGGGCATAGAATAGAAACAAGCTTGATTACTGACTTAATTAAGCATTAATTGGAATACCAATGGTTGACATTACAACAGTGTCCTTTAGTTGACCTTTCTTGTATAGTTCAAACTCAATCAATGGATGCTCACCAAAATGCTACCATTAAGTCATGCAAGCTTATGCCTATAATGACCCATTGAAGGTACTGGTACTTGAGCAACAAGTGTAAGCCTTGGCACATGGTTTCCTTTCCCTCCGTTGTCCTGGGCTTAATCTTGTCTCCCTCTAAAATTAAAATAATAATAATAATAAGAATAATTACAAATATCATTATTGTGGTTCCCCCACTACCTTCTTTCATTTTTCTTTCTTTTTTAAAATTCAAATTATTGTGGTTGCCCTTAAAATATGGAGTTATTCATGATTTGATTTGTGACATTTAACTCGTTGGAAAAAAAAGGATTTGGATCCGTGCAATATCACGGGGTGAAATTAACCTCATTTTTTCTCACAATTTTTTATACCACACTTCACTTTTTAGCTTTCTCTTATTTTTTTTATTTAATAGATGAGATTAAAAGTCGTGTTTTTTTTTTTTTTTTTTTTTTTTTGAACTCTCAATTTTAACTATCCAAAAATTTATTGCATTATGTTTATGTGCAATACCACCTGATCTCAATCTGGAAAAGAGTTACTCGTTAAAAAATAATTGTCAAACTATGTAAGTTCCTATGAATAAAAAATATATTTACTCGATACCTATTACCATTGTTGCACACTCCCAGAGCTGACAAGTGAAAAGAAGCTCTTGTTAACATCAGATTTTAGTGATCATTCAACCCCTTGCAACGTGCAGTTTTTAGTAGAGTCTATAATTAAGGGTTACGTTGACGAGAATGTTAAAGTTGGCCTCAAATTCAACTAGCTAGGTGTGGTTGCAAATGTAATCAAATTATCAATCAACTAGATATCGAAGCCTTGGCGTACTTGGCTGAGCTTGACTTGGTTGTTGAGATAAGTTGCAACCATGGTGTATTGTGCTGAAACAACATCGGAGAGAGGAGCAACCCCATGGATTTGAGTTTGGATTGCACTGCCATAGCTCCACCTCACAGAGAGAGAGAGAGAGAGAGAGAGAGAGAGAGAGATGGAAGAATCCAAACCTTAATTCTCTGACATTATTTACAAAAAGTAGCAGTTGAGTTCAATTGGGACTAATAGATTTAGTTGGCCTTTTAGCTTTGATATTTAGTAATTTTGTAGGAAATACTTCCTTTTGGGATTCGAATCCCCATTTCTATTCTGTCCGTTTGTCAAGAAAGTGTAAAACATGAGTAAGTAATGGCATGTGAAGATTTCTGCATCATATTGCTTGAGAATGTGTATCTATGGTGTTTCAGAGAGATAGGATGGTCTTTTTTCTAATTTTTGTTTCAACAGATGATATTGGCATTTGTCATATATATTATCATATTCTGTCAAATTAACGAAATTGACTCCGAGTTAAGCGCAAGAGTAATAAATGTTACTAATCAAAGCACAACATGGACAATAGACAAATATAATCCATGAAATTAAATGTCCTATCATACCATATGTATAAAATTTTAGTCAAAATCCCACAATATTTTGAGAAGGGAGAGGCAAAATAGAAAAAATCGAATCGGTTTGCTCTAATGTGTCAAAAGTCAAAACTCAACAATCGATTTTAATGTGAACAAGGCTAAGGAAACCTACAAAAAAAAAAATCCTGGGAAAACTCAATTTAGAAAAATGACAAGAAGAATGTAAAAGAACATTCATGAATGGAATATTTGGCCGTCCAAAGTGGAGCCAATTAAGCAAATCAGCCTTGTTGGTTGGGAAAAATTCAATTCCAAAGAAAATAATTATGTTTTCCATGAAGAATACAACCATTTTTAATGAATCTGAGTTTAATTTTCCCACTCAGTTTCCTGGTCCATACCTCTTTCGGAAAGTGGGAGCCCTAGAATAATGCCACTTTATGATTTTATACTGTAATTTTAGGACCGGTGACACGTATTATCGGGGTCCTTATGTTTGCCACCAATTTCTGAGTTCATATAAAACATTTCTAGATTTTAATTTTTCGTCCATATGGAAACAAAAGAGTACCTCTTACCATACTTTGTCATCATAAAATATAGAATTTAATCATTAGATGCTTCGGTGGAAAGAAAAGTGTTGCGTAAGGGCTAACGTGGAATTGCCGATTTGTACGTACTCATACTCTGTCAATATTCTTTTTAATTTAAATTTTATATTTATAATAAAAAATTTAATTGCTTAAAAATTCACAAATTTGATAGGAAATTAAAATATAATACTCGGTCTCCTCTTCAAGGAAAACTAAGAAACAGAAGGAAAATATATATATATATATATATATATATATATGATGTTGTGATAAATATATAAATGTTGTAAGATTCTAATAGAATGTATAAATATATGATGTTTTATAGGAAGGAAAATGCTAAATATGCTATGAGTTTTACAAAATCACATCTACAAATTGACCTGACAATATATGTGATTAATGAATTTTAAAAGGAAAATGCTAAACTTTTGACAAATTTTACTATATAAAACTTATGAATTAATGTGATAATTAATGTAATTGGTGAACTGCAACTATCTAATAAATGAATATATGAATTGTTTGTTGATGATTGGTGACATATCAGTTTGTAAGTTTTATGTTATAAAATTTGTATTATCCATGTAGTAACATTAGAAGATGTCAACAAAAAGTCAAAGGTTTTATTTTATATTATATATATATATATATATATATATATATATTCTTGGTAATTCCATTTTAGTAGTGGAGAAAATGAAGAATGAAGAAGATATTTCTCAATTCACAAAAAATAAAAAGAAGACTGTTTCTGAAAAAGTTAGCTCGAGCAAAAGCAAGAGTGAAATGATCAATTGAGCAAAATCACAATTGAAGTAGATGCGAAGTTTTGTCCGAGATTTTTCTGCAGGTTTATTATTGGATAGTTCGCTCAAGCAAAATGCAGTTCACTTGAGTGAGATTGTGGACTGAATAATAGAATTATGTTGAAAAAACGAGCCTAAGGCTCCTCTGTGTACTTGGTGCTAGTAACCATTTCAACAAAGTTTTAAGAATTATAAGGGCTTGTTTGGTTTAGACATGATTTAGTTTTCATAACTCAGTATTCATAACTCATAACTCAAACTCAAAACCCATAACTCATAACTCAAAACTCACTATCACTCAAAAACTCCAAAATTTTTGTTTGTTAACAAAACCTAGTCATATATCTCAACTTTTAAGTCCACCTTTTGCCAAAATGGTGGAGCCTACCGATCAATCTTTTTCAACTATCTTCTTCCCTTACCCGTGTGACTCTACACGAAGAACATGAAATCCACACCCAAAGCCAGTTTCATCACCACCACTAACGACAAACCCAGATTCCACTACCATTAACACCACCAATAGCCACACAAAAAATCCAAAAGAATGCACAGGAAACCCACAACCACAACCAAAAATCCAAACCCACCAATAGCACTCAACCACAATCATAACCTTCCACAAAAAATCCAAACGAATGTACAAAGAACCTCCACTATTGCCCAAACCTCACCAACCACAACCAAAAATCCAAACCCACCAACACACAAATGCATAGCAAACCCAAACCACAAACATAGCAAACCCAAACTCAGAATCCTTAGATTGGAGACCCAAATCACGAAATTAGACACAAAGATGAACCGATTTGGCAAAAGGGATGAGAGAGAGAGAAAAAATGCCTGAGAAAGAAACCAATCTGCAAAGGGAGGAAAGAGAGAGAAAAAACGAAGGCCTGATCTAGGCTGAGCTTGAATTGATCTCACGATGGCTCGTGGTGGTTGCTCATGATGGTGACGATCTGGCAAAAGGGATGAGAGAGAGAAAAAAATGGCTGAGAGAGAAACCAATCTGGCAAAGGGAGGAAAGATAGAGAGAGAAAAAACGAAGGCCCGATTTGGTGGTTGCTTGTGATGGTGACGACTGGTGTGGTGGCGGCGGCTTGTGGAGGAGTAATGACGGGTTAGTGAGAAGAGAGAGCTCTGGGTAAAAGAAAAAAAATGAAGAAGGAGAAGAGGTAGAGAGAAGAACGGGTTGGAGTGAGAATGCCAAATTGATTTTTGGAGAGAGACGATATGTGATGGGACAAGTTATATGGGTGGATCCCATTCTTTGCTTAATTTTACAAAAATGCCACTGAAACTCAATTCTCAAAAACTGAAAACACTAAAATCCTGTTTTCATTTTCCATCATCCACATCCAAAATTTTGAGTATTTGAGTCATGAAAACAATGATCCAAAACTAGCCAAACAAATGGTCATCCGTGAGACCCACTCGGTTTGGATGATGGATCATGAAAACTGAGTGATATCACTCAGTTTTCATGCTATCTAAACATGCTTTAAGTGAACATTTGGATAGCGCAAATGTTGGACGTTTGCGCATCCAACGCTTTGCGCGTGGGTCTCATGCACTGTTCATGAGACTCACAAACCTCTTTTTTCAACCAAATTTTCATTAAAAATAGGTCTCACGGCACTATTCACATATTTAAAAATTATTTTTCTACAGTATTTTTAGTTTTCAATTTTCAGCAATAAGCGGTATCCAAACAGACTCTAAATGTGTCATTTTCACCATGATCAAATGTTTTTTAACCTTCTGTAGAGACTGGATCTGAGCACTTCTTCTGTTGGGTGAGTGGACTCAGATTCAACTAGCCCATTACAATGAATTTGTAGATAATGAGTTTAAGAACTAGGTCTTAGTGCATGACAATGGTCGATATGGTTGGGTCATCACCATCAGATAGAGATGAACTGAAGTTGTCTAAGAAAATTTGTCCTCAGCGCAATCCGAGGAGCTTTGTTGTAATAATTCTTGAATGGGAATGGTCCCATGAATCTCCCCCCCTCCTATGATCTGTTCTACTTATTATATAGTCATTCTCCAACGATCTTTACTCTCCACTTGTTGATCATCCAAGCCTAAACCTGACTACTTGTCCCATCAGCCATCTTACCAATCTTCCTGTGAGTTGCAGCAACCAAAGCGCACTGCTCAGGGGTCACTTCCCCATTAATGCGGCCAGAATGTCAGTGGTAGGCATTTAATGTGAAGGCAACGGTTTTTCCGGGAATTGCTCCTCCTCCATGGTCCCATGATTCACACATTGTACTTGCTCTCTTTCTTGGGATGCTCCGGGAGGCTGCCTTTGGTAGCGTGCTGCTCTTCTTTCTATGTTCTCGGTTGGCTGAGGACATGGTCGTCCTTGGCGATGTTTCTTGGCAACCTGGGCTTTCTTCGTTCATTCTCGGACGTTTCTTCATCCTCGGCGTGGGCCCTGGGCCTAATATAAAGTGGGCTGGGGTTGCCGGATTATTAGGCCCCACACCTTCCATACATCCTTTTTTTTTTTTTTTGGATTGAACCTTTCATACATCTTGATCAGTTGTATAACTGATCTTTTACACCATATCTTTGGATATACGTACAGTACATGGCGTTCCACTAATTATTCTGTAAAATAGATTTTTAATAAAAGATAAGTTATACGTTTTTTAGAAATACTAAAAGATAAGTTATACTTAAGTCGCTAATAAAAAAAACAAAAATAATACGCAAATCATATGCTATTATTCGATGAAATTTTAAATCAATAAAATAATGTGAGGCACTCTGATTTGTAATAGTAATATTTTAATTATCTATCCTTTGTTTTCTTTCTGTGTTTTTTTTAATATCTCTTTTATATGTCTAAGTTTCATCGAATATATATATATATATATATATATATATATATATATATATAAATTTTTCCTTAGGTTCAAAAGTTAAAAAATAAAATAAAACAAAGAAGCAAGAGTTTTAATTAAAGATTAAAAAGTACAAATAATATTGTCACCTTTCAATAGTGATGAATTTAAATTCCTTATGTTGTAACTTATTGTTTCATAAATAAGTGCATGTAATTAGATTTGGAAATAATTGTATAATAAAATTTATAAATTGATATTGTTGCAAGTTAAATTCTAAAGGTTTAGACACACAAATGGTTACTATATAGTTTAAAATTTTTATAGTTTTATCATATAATGAGTTTAACAAAACTAATCATATAAACTGAACTTAACGTTTATCTAATTACTAAAATTAATATTTGAGAATGATAACTTCATAAGTGAAATTTTTTGAATATGAAAAATTTACAACACAAAGTATATAGATTTTTTTAATTTTTTTTTTATATACAAAAAACTTAGCTAATAAATATAATATAATAGATATACTATTTTTTGTGATTTTTCTAACATTAAAATCCCATTTGATATTGTGGCTTCTAGTTAGCTAAATTAGTAAAACCAATAATAGTTGAATAAGAAATTTGAGGTTCAATCCCCACCTAGACCAAAAATCGATTGGAGTCTTGGTCTGATGATAAAGAGTTATAATCATGAGCGAATGTTATAGGTTGAAACTCTCTCTAAAAAAAAAAAAATCATTTGATATTCACATGAGTGACATTTTATTGTATAGTTTATGTGCATGGGTACATGTCAGTTCTAGTTAGGTCAACTGGTAAAACCTTTTGTTGTCGAATAAGAGATGTCAAATAAGAGATCTGAAGTTTGATCTCTATTTACACTAAAAACCGTCGAATAAGAGATCTGAAGTTTGATCCCTATCTACACTAAAAACCAATTGGTGTATTAGTCTGATGATAATTATTAAGAGTGTAGAAATATGGGGTTCGATCCCCATCAACATCAAAAATCAATTAGTGTTTTGATATGATGATAAAGAGCAATTATTAAAAACGGACGCTTACCAACCTTATGCTACAAAGCAACAAATAAATGACTAACCAAGCTGCCGACATAACAAATTACAACCCAAGTCCTCTTTTTGTATATCTTTAATCATGACGGAGAAAGAAAATCAAAAAGAACAAACTTGTACCAAGATATGATTTCAAGAAACATTAAATTGACCAAAAGATAAAGAAGAGCACTCAAAAAATTGCCTCCACGTACTGCTACTCCGTGGGAGGATAGTAGGTTAAGGATCGCGGGAGAGAGATATCTACACTACAATCACAATCACAACCGAAATAGAAAAAATTTTTTGTTTTTGTTTTTTTTAATAGCACATAGTAGAAGTTTTAAATAGGGCAAATATATTCTCGAAAAGAAAATAAAATATATGAGGCATTGCCACTAGCTATCACTATATGATCAATATAATTTTGTTTAGTCGTAGGACTAATAAGATTTGTAGGACAGATTTTTAGTTATGAATTCTCTTCTTTAATTGTAGGACTTGTGGCAAGTGGTTCTTCGTAACCTACAAATCCACATAAAATTATTAATTGATTACAATATTATTTTATTTAAATAATTAGTACAAATAACCTATTTTATAAAATTCTCCCATAGTAAAGCACCCTTTGTTTTTTCTTTGGATAGAGTAGTCGAGCACATTCTCTATCACCAAGAAAACATAAATGCATATCAGACTATTTGTATTGCTAATTTGCTATCTCTATATCGTTTTCCAATATATATTAACTATCTATTTAAATGCTTATCGGTCAAAATAATAATAATAATCTAATTCATAGATGGCCTAGTACTGTACAGCTCTGTATGTACCAACAGAAATTACTTTTTCACATTTTTATCTTGTCATTGTAACTTGTAAGTCACCATTGCAATAGCTTTTTTTTAAACAATTCAAAATTTTAATTAGACAAATATTTGAGGTAGTATAGAGCCAATAGAAGCCTTTTAGTTGTAAAATATGAAGATCTATGCAATATCTTAGCTAGAAATGAGATTTGTGTAATATCAGATATGCTAATTAACGTAATGTAGGGCATCTAGGATATTTAAAATTCAACATTTTAGTCAGCTTCTGTTTTTATATATGGTGGATTGGTTCTATTGCAAATACAAATCAAGACCATTGTAATTGCTTGTCTCTTCATGCCCTTGTTGATTCCCACAAAACTGTTAAAGAGTGTGGCAGACAAAATTAGGATTTCCCCACAACGACGAGCAACTCGTTTATATTATTTGACAATTAATTAAACTATAATTAGTGGAGAGTAAAACCATGATTGCAATGTGGGCCGATGCTGATCGATGCCCACTGAGTTATTTATCTCATTGATCACAACTTGTTAACTAGTAGTCCAGAGGTCATTGACTCATTGTTTGATATAACTTACCTGCGATGATTAGGACTTGGATTTGTAGTGTTCTATTTAAGCAAATTCAGGTCAGCAAAACAACTCATTCTAATAGTAGGTTTTCAAGAATTTCTGACGTCTAGTACCGCAAATGCTAGCTCTCTTACAAGCTAGAAGTGCAGCAACAAATATCCTTATTTTCTTCTCTCCATTTATTCTTCAATGCTTTCAAGTATTTTTCTTCTTGACATTTTATAGATTCGATAATGACAGGTTCGGCCTTGATCAGTATTATTAGTATTTACTATTTACCATTAAGGCTTGTCCTTGACTGTAGTGGCTGCTGAATTTCGATGTAAGGGTGCACTTTGTAATCATATGCCTCCATATAAGTCCATCAGATCTACTAGTTGCATGATGGAAAACAAAAAACAAAACTGCCCCCTATCTTTGAAACCTTAAGTAGGTTTAAATCCTAAATTAAAGCTCTTAAAATATTATCAAAAACCTTTTATCTGCTAAGTTATGTGAATTACTTCAAGACATACAAAATGGTATATAATTAGATATATATATATTTGTCAGGATTTTGTAAAAACATAACCTCTTGGGATAGGATGTATCAATATACTCTATTTCTATAAGGGGAGACCGATTATCCGAAATAGCAAATATGTATTCATCCTGTAAGGTTGAAATTTATCAACCATCTTGTTGCCTTTATTCCGTGCCAATTTGCTTGTAATTTAGCACTTAGTAACCCTGTATTTAGGTGGGATTCATGTAAGGGTAGTGTGTGAAGAGAGTGTGAAGAATTGCTCAACTTTGTGCAAAGAAGCAGGGACTCGCGACTGACTTGTGGCTTGCAAGCCGCCAACTGCTGCACATGTGAGAAGCATGCGGGGAGGTGAAGGGTCACGCCAGCTGTCGCACTACAGGACAAAAGTCCTAGGCTGGCTAGGCCGTTATCTCGCGACTTGAACTCGCGACTTAGACCAGTCGCGAGGCAAAGCCGCCAACCAGCCTTGTTTGGGAAAAACTGACTTTTCGTATTCCAAACACACACCACTATATATAGACCATTATACGCACGAAATGTAGAAAACTTCCAGAGAGAATTTTGTGAGAGAAACCCTAGAGAAAAACAAGATTGCTTCATCTCCAATCTTCACTAAGAGACTCTTCAAATTCCTCTACTTTCTTCCTCTCCATTGTTACATCCTTGAGAGTTCATTGACCAAATCCTTTTCTCATCACACCCACGTCTGTGAGAAGGCTTTTTGGTGCTAAGAGAAGCAGTTTGGAAGGGACCAATAGTTATTGGTTGATGCTATGGGTTATAGCGGAATCCGGTAAGCTAAAAAAGAAAAAGGTTCGGCGCAACCTCGTTGGAGCAAAAAGTTTTGAAGGCTTAGGTACCTGGGTAGATTAGGCTTGGAGGGTCTATTACTGTTCATGTATCTCAACTACATTTTCTAGTGGATTATTGACTGCTTGGAGGGCGGCAGAGAGGTTTTACGCCGAAGGCTTCGGTTTCCTCTTTGATAACACATCGCGTGTTGTCCATGTGTTTACATCTCTCTTCCTTTATCTTTGCCTTTTATTTTCTGCTGTGGATGTGATTATAATTGGCTTAGATTGTTTATCAATTCTGTGTTTAGCTTATGTTCATGTTCCGCACATTAATTGTTTGATAATAAGCTTGAATTGATAATTTGTAATTTGAGGTCTAAACGTTCAAGGGTGTTTTACACACATATTGAACATTCACATCCCTCACATATGCTTTGTGTTTGTACGGAGAGTTGAATTGGTGAAAAGTGGAAAAAATTGTGATTTATGAAGTCATCATCAATCATTATAATTTTAAGTTTAAGGTGTGACTGGTTACCTATGTTTAATTAATTTTAATCACCCAAGTTAGAGCAAAAGGTCTCAACATCTCCTAGCCTAAGTAATCAAGTGATCTTGAACAAGAAACACGAGTTCAAGAGTTGTGCGTACCATGTGCATATCGTGTTCTACTATGACACTTGTGCGTTGTTACGTATGTGCCTATTATGATGATGATTGGGACACTAAACTTCTTTCCACCATGGGATATTGCTTCTTGCTTGTTTATAAATAAACAAATATGACAGATAAATTTTTATTGAGACAAGTCCGAGTTGTATATGAACAGTTTGACCTAGCTTGATTTGTTTATAAACAAACAAATATGAACAAATAATTTTTTATTGAGACAAACTGGAGTTGTATATGAACAACTTAGTTCATTTACAATTCAAAATGGCCTTAGACTTGTCCCTTCAGTTTGAAGGGTGATGTTAAATCCATTAGGATCCAAGTCTATTGTAAATAGCCCTAGCCTATTGTAATTTTGTACTTATTTGGACAAGTAACCTAGTCCTACTAAATACGCTGTGTTATATAGTTTTTTCACCATATATACTCTTTTTTATCAAGATAAAATGAAAGACTCTATTTTGGATTTTATATTGGTTCTAATTTTAATATGTTAAATTTGCTTAGGAGATATTAAATTATTCATTAACATGTGCATGTTAAGAGCTTTACAATTCAATGGCATCAAGGCTGGCTGATTGTAGTTTGAGGCTTATGATAGTACATTTAAGTGGGGTTTTTTAATATTTAAATATCAATTAATAATATTTATGTTAGGATATATGTGATTCACTTGTTAGGAACATATGTCACTATTTTATATAATTGGCTAATCCTTTGACAAAACGCACTTTACATGTATTTGGGTAGATCTAGGATGTGTTTAATACTTTAAGAAACCTTGTTTCAAGATCAAGTGTTGAAGCCATGCAAGTCTATCCAAGATTCAAGCTGAAAAGTGTCTGTCAGTAAATCTCGACAACTAGCCATCTATTGAGGTTTAAAGAGCTGTTCAGCCCCGTGGCTCGACAGCAGCTCGACAGATAGGGTATCTATTGAGATTTAAGAAAAACAGATTTTCAGTTCTGTTTTGACTCCAATTCGTGTTTATGTGTTTGGGCTTTCTTTTTTCACAACCCTAAACATATAAAATGATTATTTTAAGGGCCTTCAAAGAGGACACAAGTTGCACAAGTGTTAAGCAAAGTTTGTTCAAGAAAATTGTGACCGAAGACAAAGTTTTGCCCTAGTTCATCTCTTCTTGAAGAAGTTGCTGTGTTTATACACCATAGGATTTGGTAACCAAGCATTTTCTTGATCTTCATCGTGCGGATGAACTGAATAACTTTGCAACTAACAACCTTCTCTAGTTGGTGATTGAAGTCGTGTATTGGGATCCGTGTAGTTGGTTAGTCACGTACTTGGGAGCCTTGCATCAAAAGGAGAAATTGTCACTACAGAATAAGTCTAATTGGGTATTAGGGTAAGGGTTCAACTATAGGTTGGTATAAGGTACTGAGATTCCTTTACTTGTAATTGCTTGTTGTGATAATAGTGGAATTTCGGGAGTGGTGACCTAAAAATCACTCGGTGGAGTTTTTGCCGTATAGGTTTTCCCTATTCATAAACAAATCACCGTGTCAATTTAATTTCCATTGCATACTTAGTTTAATTGGTGATTTGTTTGTGCTACCACGCGTTTGCATGTTAATTTGATTAATTAATAACTTGGCTAATTAATCAATTAATTTAATCATAATGGGTCAATACGTTTTTGGATTATCAAGTGGTATCAGAGCAGGCACACTCTGATTAGGTTTGATCTTTGTTGTGTTGATCTATTGATCCCTGTTTGTCATGGATAGAGGACAGTCATTAATTATACCTCCTTTATTTGATGACACTAACTATGCATACTGGAAAGTACGCATGAGAGCTTTCTTGCAGTCTTTAGATGAGAAGGTGTGGTAAACTGTAGAGATTGGCTGTACTAAGCCAAAGGAAGCGTCAGCCGATTGGGATGAAGCCAAGATCAAGGCAGAAAACTTCAATAGCAGGGCATTGAATGCTTTATTCAGTGCGGTCACCAATGAGGAGTTTAAGAAGATATCCTCCACTGAAACTGCTAAGGAAGCATGGACCATCCTTTAAACAACCTATGAGGGAACAAAGGCTGTCAAGGATTCAAAGCTTCAGAGGTTCACTACAAGCTTTGAAGAGATAAAGATGGAGGAGGATGAGTCGTTTGATGAGTTCTATGCCAAGCTTAAGGACATAGTAAACTCAGCCTTCAATTTTGGGGAAACCATTCCTGAACCAAAGATTGTGAGGAAAGTGCTTAGATCTCTACCCGAGAGATTCCATGCCAAGATTACGGCAATAGAAGAATCAAAGGATATTGACAAGATTCCTTTGACTGAGCTGGTTGAAAACTTGCAGACCTATGAGCTAGGGTTATCAAGGATTGGCAAGTCAAGTAAGGGCAAGAGTATGGCTCTGAAGGCCAAGAGCAGTGACACTGATGAGTCTTCAGATGATGAGGATTCGAAGATAAAGTCCTATATCACCAGGCGATTCAAGAAGTTCATCAAGAATGCCAATGGGAAGGGCTTTGACAAGGACCGTAGGCAATCCAATCCTTCTCAGTTCAAGAGCCAAGACAAAGGGAAGAAGGATGCAAGGGATGGCGGTCAGTACACTATTCCAGCAGGACCTAAGTGCTTTCGGTGTCATGGCTTCGGTCACATGAAACAGAAGTGTCCTACATATCTCAAGAGTATTGGAAAGAGCAAGACACTTACCGCTACCTTGAGCGACACCGAGCCTGAAGATGATTCTGACAATGACGATGACGGAATCTTGAATGCCTTCACTGCCACTGTCAATCCTACTGAGGGGATTGTTGAAGATGTGGATGAAGAAGAGGAATTGGTGGAGTCCAAGGTTGAGAAAATGGATGATCAAGATGACATTCATACGGCCTATGAAAAACTATACAAGTTGTCAGAAAAACACGAGAAACTCTATAGGCTGGCCACCAAGAAACTCAGTGATGTGGAACTTGATGGGGAAGAGTTGTCTACAAAGTTTGATGAGGCTAATCAGACTATTGAAGCACTGAGATTTGAGAACAATTTCTTGGTTGAGAAGACCAAGAAGCTTGAAGCGGAGTTGTTTCAAGTCAGAGCTCAATTGGAGAGGACTTCAAGTGCGAAGCTTGACGAGATGCTCAGCATTCAGAAATCTGCTTCTGATCGAACAGGTTTAAGGTATGATCTTTCTTCCTCTAATATTGCTTCTACTAGTACTACTGTTTTTGTTCCTCCTGCTAATAATGTTGAAATTGAGAACAATAATGTTAAAACTGATTTAGCTAGTAAGAACATTAACAAGGGTAAATCTATCTTAGGAGCACCCACTAAGCTTGAGAAGAAAGATGTTAAAAACTCTAGGGCTAAGAAGGCTAACTCTCAAAAGCCTAAACAGAAGAAGCAGCATCTCTGTCATCATTGTGGTGTTGCCAGTCATACTTGACCAAATTGCTGTAAGTGGTTAGCCACTCAATAGAGCAATGACATAATAGCATCTGGAAGCCAGAATCAACTTTAATCATCTCTTGCTCCTCTTGGAAATATTCTCAAAGCCCTCATGTTCCTTTCGAACTTGAACGATTTCAATTCTTCCCCCTCACCACCGGTTCAAAGGTTTAATCAAAGGAAAGGTTCCTCTAAAGTGTGGAAGGAAAAAGGTTCCAAGTGATTCTATCACTTTCTTCTATTTCTTCGTGTTTTTGTTTTTGCATAACTTGTGTGTTTTGCTTTTATTTTGAGTCAATCTAGTTTTTTGCTTTGCTTTGTTTAACATATATTTGTTTGTTTTTAGTTTTTCTTATTTTGTTTTTGATATAAAAATAAAAAAATTGAAAATTAGAAAAATACAAAAACAGTGTGTGTTTTGTGTACATTGGTACTTGTGTACCTTGGATAACCATTGAAATAAAGTTTTCTAAATTTTGTATCTTTTGTAGCTTAGATGAGCATCTCTATGCATAACTAAGCAAGTGAGCTTTGTGGCTCTTGTTTGTGATGAGTAAGATTAAGTTATCTCTTGTACTTAACACTCGTATCACTCTTTTTGACGGGAAGGACTAGAAAATCCTAAGAGAAAGGCATAAATAACCATCTCACCACTGTTGCTTGCCAATCATGAATGACATATGTATGTTTCGGCATAGCAAAAGTGCAATGTCAATGAAATTTGTGTGCTTCGGCATAGCAAAATTGGAATGTCAAATATCATTGGGTATTTCTTTTCTCTCTCTTATATGCCCATGCATGATATACTTATTAAAAAGAAAAATATGCAAAGAAAAATAAAAAGCAAAAAGATAAAAAATGCTTTAAATATGATTGCAAGCATGTATTCTAGGAGATGTGGGAGTTATAGGATATACCTCAAAAGTGATAGTCCCCATCAAACAGTTATGATAGTGTGTGAATTAAAGTGATTTTTTCATATCTCAAATCGTCATAACATGTATACACTTATGCAATCTTGCGATATTTTTCACACATAACACGCAATATTCTTTGCTACTCTTGATACATATGCAGGTACAATATTATTTGGTCATCACAAAGTTTTACATGTGTTAATGTATGCTCACTAAACTGTCTTGACTTGTTTTTGAAATATAAAATTGGTTAGACTTGTTTAGTGTGTGTGTGTGTTTTTGGGATCCATGTGCTTAAAATTGTTGTTGAGAGATGATTTTGTGAGCTTAATATGTTGATTGGATCATTGGTTGAGTTGCATGTTTGATTGCATTCATGTCTGTGTTTTTCTCTTCTCGAAAAACTGTTTTTAAAAGCAAGCTCGACAGCTCCTCGACACTTAGCTATCTGTCGAGCTCCTCAGCTTTTTCTTATTGCAATCTCGACACTTCCTCGACAGCTAGGTGGATCGATCGAGAAAGTTCCTGGACCTTTGATAGCTTCTTGACACCTGGTGGATCGATTGAGATTCTTTAATCGTGTCTGATGAATTCTTCCTCGACACCTTTCAACAGTTGCATCTGTCGACGTTCTGTTTTCTCTACACCTGTCTCGACACCTATCTTGATACCTCTCGACACCTCTATCTGTCGAGAATTACTGAGGATCTATATATAGGTTCTGTGCGATTCGGACTTCACTTTCTCGATCTCTCTCGATCTGTCCGTGGCTGTTCACCTCCCAAACACTCTCCTCTCTCCCTTAAACCTCTTTCTCAAGCATTTTTTTTCGAGATTAATCAAGTTTTTCTTCACTTGGTAAGTCTCTAATCCCTCATTTTCATGCATTTCATTGTTTGAAACCTATGTTTTTGGGATTTTTGCAAATTTGGGGTTTTTCAAAATCAAAGAGGTTTTTTTGAAATTTTAGGGATGGGTTTTGAAGATTTAACCTTAAAAACTTCATGCATTGCATTTCATGTGCATTATAACTATATTTTCATGCATTTAGATGTGTGTAATATATGTTAAAATATTTGTGTGCTGGTAGGTTTGGATTAGGCTGAGCCCACAATGCTTTTTACTTTGCACGTCACATGCTCATGCATCTTCATGCATAGGTACATTCCTTTCAGTATATTTCTATATATTTGAACTGTTTGGAGCTTTTCTGAGAGTTTCTTTCTTCCCCCTCACTCTCTTGTTTACATTAGTCGTGTCTATGGCACCTAAACGTAAGTCTGCTCCGTCTCGGAACCCTCTTCTTTCCGAGGCATCTTTGTCTTCTGATCTTACTCCTTCTCATATTCGGTTCCGTGATGAGGACGCCCGAAAGGACTTCTCAAAGAACTTTTCTCGACGAGGTGTTCATTCAGAACGCCGAGTCATTTTAGAGGACTTCGCTGATATTGCCCTACCCGATGTCATTAACAGTCGAGGTTGGGAGTCATTGTGTGACGTCCCGGTCACTTATCTTTCAGTGCTGATCTAGGATTTTTACTCCAACATGCATGAAATTGATTTTTCAGTACCTCTCTTTCATACTCGCGTTCGAGGTGCACGCATTGCTGTCACACCGCAGCTTGTTGCGGATGTGCTCCGTGTCCCGAGGGTAGAGCATCCTGACTACCCCGGTTGTGACCGTCTAAGAACTATGTCCAAAGATGAGATGATGTCTGCTTTCTGCGACTGTTTGGGGTGATCGTTAGTTTACATTATGTAGGCATTTTGCTAAAGGTCCTAGATTCATGAACATGGTGATGACTTTGTTTTACACCTACTTTCTCACTAACTCTATCATAGAGCCTTGTGCTCAATTTTTACTTTCTTTGTTAGAGCACCTCACTATAGATTTTCCTTCACATTTTATTCTTTCTATTATAGATGTGTTTAAGGATACGGCTACCCGTGATAAGCTCATTTTTCCTTCAGCTATCATGCGGATTCTACGCCATTCTTCTGTTCCTTTTCCCTCTTCTGATCACTTTTCTATCATGTGTGCCATAGACGCCACTACCGTTAAACGTAGCGAGGTACAATCTAGGTCATGACAGTCGGATTCAGCAGCTCCTCCCACTCCTTCTGCTCCATCCACGTCTGCTCCTTCCTCTTCTTTGAGCGGAGTGACTCTAGAGGACATCATGGCGTAGCTTCAGCGCATGGATGCTCGCCTCGACACTCTCAGTGATGAGTTGTGTCAGGTGAACATCCATGTTGGACGCATTGCTCGACGTCAGGTTGAGATGGGTGGTTATACCATGCCTTCCACTCCTGTGGCACCTGCGAATGAGAGTGATGTTGATGATGCTGATTTTGATGATGAGGATAATGGCGATGCTAGCTCACCCGGCGATGACGAGATGTCTACTTGACACTCTTCCCTTTGTCACTCGTGACGAAAAGGGGGAGTAGTCTTGGTTATAAGAGTAGTCATACTTAGGGGGAGGGTTAGCATAAGAGATTTTGTTAAGGGGAGAGTGCATTTTGAGCGATGTAGTGAGGATTACTTGTATCTTTTTCTTTTCTCTACTTTAGATACATTTATTCTTGTACATTGGGTCTTGTGACCATTATTGACATACATTGTACTTATTTTCATTTTATGTTGATGTATGTTCTTTCACCTATACTTACATGTGTTGTTTGTTTTCTCTCTTTATGCACATGCTTTTTATTAATTGTATGCAATCTATTATTTCTGTTTCACATTAAGATGCCTTGATGAGTTTTGTTTAAAGTGTTTCAAAAATGCAAGTTGTCAAAGTCTACTTGCCATAAACTCTCTTCTTGCAAAGTTTTTCAAGAGTTTGTGTTAGGATAGATTTTATTGTATTCAACAAGTGAATATGAGTTGAGTGATTTATGACTTCTCTTATATCTCATTTGTTTGTTGTGCTTTTGTCATGGATTGCCAAATGGAGAGATTGTTGGACATATGTGATTAACTTGTTAGGAACATATGTCACTATTTTATGTAATTAATTAATTCTTTGACAAAACGCACTTTACTTGTATTTGGGTAGATCTAAGATGTGTTTAATACTTCAATAAACCTTGTTTCAAGATCAAGTGTTGAAACCATGCAAGTCTATCCAAGATTCAAGCTGAAAAGTGCTTGTCAGTAAATCTCGACAGCTTACTTGATAGTTAGCTATCTATCGAGGTTTAAAGAGCTGTTCAGCCCTATGGCTCGACAGTAGCTCGACAGATAGGGTATCTGTCGAGATTTAAGAAAAACAGATTTTCAGTTCTATTTTGACTCTAATTCATGTTTATGTGTTTGGGTTTTCTTTTATCACAACCCTAGACATATAAAATGATTATTTTAAGGGCAGTTAAAGAGGACACAAGTTGCACAAGTATTGAGCAAAGTTTGTTTAAGCAAATTGTGACCGGAGACAGAGTTTTGCCCTAGTTCATCTCTTCTTGAAGAAGTTGCTGTGTTTGTACACCATAGGGTTTTGTAACCAAGTATCTTCTTGATCTTCATCGTGTGGATGAACTGAAGAACTTTGTAGCCAACAACCTTCTCTAGTTGGTGATTGAAGTCGCGTACTGGAATTTGCGCAGTTGGTTAGTCAAGTACTTGGGAGTCGTGCATCAAAAGGAGAAATTGTTACTACAGAATAAGTCCAATTGAGTATTGGGGTAAGGGTTCAACTGTAGGTTAGTATAAGGTACTAGGATTCCTTTACTTGTAACTGCTTGTTGTGATAATAGTGGAATTTCGGGAGTGATGACCTGAAAATCACCCGGTGGGGTTTTTGCCGTGTAGGTTTTCCCCATTCGTAAACAAATCACCGTGTCAATTTAATTTCCGCTACATACTTAGTTTAATTGATGATTTGTTTGTGCTACCACGCGTTTGCATGTTAATTTGATTAATTAATAACTTGGCTAATTAATCAATTAATTTAATCACAAGAGGTCAATACATTTTTGGCCTATCAATTTATTTAAATTTATATATTATAATTGATAGGCCAAGAGTGTATTGATCCCTTGTGATGAATTAACCAATTAATTAAACAAGTTAATTAATTAATCTGATTAACATGCAATACGCGTGGTAGCATAAACAAATCACCAACTAAGTTAATATGCAGCGGAAAATAAAGTTGACATGGTAATTTGTTTACGAATGGGGAAAACCTCTAAGACAAAAATCTCATCGGGTGATTTTAAGGTCACCACTATCGAGAATTCACTATTATCACAATAAGCGGTTACAAGTAAAAGAATCTCAATACATTATACCAACCTACAGTTGAACCCTTACCCCAATATCCAATTGGACTTCTTCTGTAGTGACAATCTTTCCTTTCAATGCATGGCTCACAGTACGTGACTAACTAATCGATGCACGAATTCAAGTACGTGACTAACCACTAACTTGAGAAGGATGTTGGCTGCAAAGTTCTTTAGTTCATCAACACGATGAAGATCACAAAATTCCTTGGTTATAAAACCCTACGACGTAAAAACGCAACAACTTCTTCAAGAGAAAGATGAACTAGGCTATATGTCTCTGGTCACAATATGCTTGTGAAAAACTTTTGCATTCAGTTACATCAGCTATGACGGCCCTTAAAATAATCCTTATATATGTTTAGGATTGTGAGAAAAGAAAGGCTAAACAAATATATACGAATTAGAGTGAAATCAAAACTGAAAATCTAATTTTTGTAAATCTCGATAGATAGCTTATCTATCGAGTAGCTGTCGAGCATTGGGCTTACACAGCCTTTTAAACCTCGATAGATTTTATCTGTCAAGCTAGCCGTCGAGTTTTAAAATCCAGCACTTCTTCACTTGATTTTTGTACAGATTTGCATGACTTTAACATTTGGACTTGAACTCTTATTCCTTGAAGTATTAAACACATCCTAAATCTACCTAATTACAAGTAAAGTGCGTTTTGCTAAAGGATTAGCCAATTCTATATTGACATATGTTCCTAACATGATTCACATATGTCCTAACAATAATTTTTTATTTATTTAAGAAACAATGTTTCTTGTTTTTTTTTAGATACAAAATTATTAATTAACTTTTTGCATTTAGACATTTTTTGATGGATAATAGCTAATCCCCTTAAATTTTCTATGATTATATCAATTTTAACAATGATTTTATCAAATTTTATTTTCAATTAAGTATTGGTGATCACAAGAATACAAAGAATAAGTGGTTGATCTAAGTATAATTGGGTCCTAATCTACAATATTAAACCTTTGGTTAGAGTAGCGTCACATCATTTAACATCCTTTCTCAAAAAAAAAAAAAAATCATTTAACATCCAATTATAGGCATCTCAATTCTCAACAAATAATCTCTTTCCTGACAGAAATTTCAGCTTCCTGCTTGCTGAACAACCAAATTGCTTGGCCTGGCCTGCAGCCAAAAGACATGAAATAAGTACAGGAAAGACATACTATTTATTGAATGTATTTTTATATTTTAAACATCCTTTATCAAGTTTTAGTAAAATTATATTTTATCGTAGATTTGTACATTTAGTATCCTTAAAAGAATATTGGACAATTATTTTTTTCCTTTAATTTACAGGGGATGCATACATAAGATACCTCATTTATTTATTTATTTTATTTAAACTTTGTCTTTATTTCTGGGTGCAACAAAAAATTAATATTAAACTACTTAATTAAATAGGGAATATTCTAGTTAGCTAGTTATTCTAGGTTTTTGTCACATTTCATGATTCCAGATGCTCCCGTTGGTTACTTTTGTTTGCAGTGCCTCCAGTTATCAAATGAAGGAAATATTCTTTCTCATTATTTTTAAGTTTCGTCTTGTCATTTTTGGACTTTTGGGAAGTGAAATCGCCCACGGCATTTTCAATGACGAAGGATTTCGTGTACATAATTTAATAACATAAACGTTTTTGGTGTGCATGTACGTATTGAAATGCACGCGGGTATCAAATGTCTGCATGCCCTGATGATTAGGGTGTTAAGTTTGACCTGTTTTTTTCTGGAAGAGTGTGGGCTGGTGACCAGGTAATGAGGTAATCCTAAGGCTGAACTCGAAGATCCTTTGTCCCTGATGGTGATAAACTAAGGCTTAGGCAGCGAAAGGCTGATTATAATATAGGAATGGGATGTAGGCACAACATTAGGTTTAAATTATTCTAGGGTAAAATAGGTTCAGTAATTTGATTCTTAGATGCGCTAGATTAGGTTTCTCAATTAAATTTAAAAATATGGTTGCATTAGAAGTAATTTTCTTTAGGGACAATATTTTTAAATTTAATTAAGGAACCTAATATACGGTACCTAATATACTATAGTTAAGTTTTTCCCTAAATTCTAAAGGCTGGCGAGAGAATCAAGTTTATTCGAAATCCAAAAAAGAAAATACAAGGACAATGAAAAAACTAAATAAAGTCCTAATCATGATAGAGCCAGGTTAAATAGTAAATTAAGAGAAACTATAGATTTTTTTCACCCAAAAAAAAAAAAAAAAAAATCACACCATGGCATTTATTTCAGTAATGCTAAAACCACAACTTTGCCACAACTTATCCACGTGGCGAGTTGTGAGTGGTGGAGTTGTGAACTCACATGGGACTACCATTTTTACTCCATCACTCGTAACTTTTTACGTGGGCAAGATAACAAAGTTGCTCATGATTTGGCTCGACATGCTGTTAATGTCTCAGACTTTTTAGTGTTCCACCACAGCTTTTTTCTGTACTACAAGTTGATATAGCCGATTTAACTTAATAAAAGTCCACTCATGTTTTCTTGTATATAAAAAAAAAGGTTAGGGGTCTCGAGTTTGAATTTCTCTAATTAAAATTTTTCTTAAATTCATTCTCAAGACTTTTTCTCAGGAGGACCTTGTAAAGTTGTAATTTACAACTATGTTTTATGTTGACTTTATTTCATGACAGAAAGTGTTGTAATTATTTTAATTTTGTTCCTTGTATTTTGTGGTATTTTATTGTATTGGGTTTAGTATTAAGTTGGTGAAGAATCGAGCATGAAATGAAGATCAGTGCATTTCGCAACTAGCTCACGAGAAGGGTTCTCGCGAAAAAGGCATGTGAGAAGCACATGACTTGAAGCTGAAGAATTGTGCTAGGCTGTCAATTTCGCGAGTATTTTAGAGGTAAGGTCTTCCCGAGAGATGCCCACGAGACTCTCTGCTTGGAGAAATTTAAAGTGTGATTTTCTTACCTTTTATCCATACTATATATACATTCATTACCCACAAAAATGTAAGGAGACCATTCAGAAAGAAAAACCCTAGATAGGTTTTCTACAACACACACACTTATCTTTTAAAGAGAGAGTTACTCATCCTTAGTGAGAAATCATTCTAGCCTCTTCTGCTTCCTTCTTCCATTGTCATACTTTGAGAGAAGATTTTTACCTAAACACAACCTACACCTATTCAGAGTGTGGAAAGTGTTTTGGAGCTTGGGAAGCTTTGGGGATTTGCCAAAAGAAGCCGGTGAGGCTTGGCGGATGAAATCGGGCATATTGCAGGATCTAGAAAGCTAGACAAGACATGGTTCTGAGAAGCCTTGTTGGAGTAGGAGTTTGGAGGGTTTAGGTACATTGGGTAGATTAGGCTTGGAGGGTTTTTTGCTATTCATGTATCCCAACTGATTGTCTGGTGGATCGATTTACCGCTTGGAGAGTGGCGGAGAGGTTTTATGCCGAGTACTTCGGTTTCCTCTTCGATAACACATCGGCGTGTTATCTTGTGTTTGCATTCTTCTTACCTACTCTTTTAACTTTCATTTTACTACTATGTTTTAATGAATATGGCTTAGAGTAGTTATTTTGTTTGTTCGCTCGCATTTACTCTTTTTCGCACTTAGTATAAGTAAGAGTAAAATCAACCGAGCTGTAATCTTTAATTTGGAGGTCTAAATAGCTCTTGTGTTTTTAACACATATTCAGACCTTATATTGTTATTATGGGCCCAAATAAAAAGGTTTCAAACATAAATTCCAAAAAACACAAGCTTGATTGAGATGGGCCTGTGAAGTTATTAGTTTACAAAGGAATCACTGTAGAAAGAAATATTGAAACCTTTTTACTACAAAGTACAAATTAAACAAGAGTGATTCTCACAAATATAACATTTCCCAACTAAGAATTAATTTTAAATACTTGGTTGAAGAGTGTTAAATTAATTGATCGAAGGAAATTTGATCATTAATAAGCAATATTAATAACAATCATTCTACAAAATTATCAAAAAACATATTTTATTACATGTAAAAACGAATAGAGTATATACCGATGCACAAGCTAATACCTCCTACTTAGATCTAGTAAATCTTGGGAAAGGATTAAAGGCATATATAGTCTCTTGGTAAGAAAAGAATATTATAATTTTCAATCATTTATGTTAAGGAAAAAAAAAATTGTAGTAAACAAGCAATAACTTTGAGCCAATGAAAAAGTAGATAGGATCATAACATAATAGTTTGAGAGAATAAGATTATAAAATTTTAATTTGTATTATATGTGAAAAAAAAAATAGAAGAATTAAATCTATTGTGTGTGCAATAGATGAAGACACTAATTATGAAACTTTTTCACTAAACTTTTTCTCATAGTAGAATGGAGATAAGTGGGAGGAATATCTAAAAACAAGTGAAAAAACATGCATGCATATCAAAATAATGACTATAAGAAAATTCATGAAACATAATACTAACAATATAAGTAAAGAGATTGAAAGCAATCGTGTCAATAAAGAACATTAAAACAATAATCTTTAGTTGTATAGGGAAATTGATCAAAATAAGTTTTTGTGTTTTAGTAGAAAGCCAAGTATGGAAACTCAAATTCTCCCTACAATTTCTTACTCACTATGAAAATGAAGAAATCTTTTAGATTAAGTAAAAAAACATGCACACAAGGCCTTACCAAATTAGTGCAATATGAGATCCATAAACAGAATACTAGAAAACAAGTGTGAGATCTATTTTAGAGGAAAATATTGATCGGGAAAAAAAAAATCATATTTTTTGAAAATTAATGAAATTCACAAGTTTATAGGCAGAAGAATATTAAATTGTCTATGTATGTAATTCGAAAGCGAATTGGCCCCCAAGCACATAAATGAAATAAAAATGGTTGGAATGAAAGTGCTCTAATAGAATGAATATTATGAAACATGTATATAAAGGCTTGTGAAAACCCTAACCATGCAATTATGTGTAAAACAAGAAGCTAAATACAAAGAGGATTGTTTGTTTAGACCCCTGGACACTCAGGTTGTTTAACCTAATTAATTAACCAAGTTCACACTTAGGTTTATTATTCAGATCTAGGTTAAACAGTAATAAATCATATCATGCAGTACAGAAAAATAAAGAAGACAATGATAAATAAAGAAGACAACGATATGACTACCTAGGAAAACTAATGAAACCAACAATTTCAAGGTAAAAAACCTAGGGAGGATTTAACTTGACCTATCCTCAAGGAAAACAAATCCACTATGATAGAATGGAAGATTACAATAGATTTAAACACTAAATCTAAAGCTACTACTTGTAGAACTTACTAACACAACCACGTGCAGTTCCGACTCAACGGACTCTTCTATCTTAGATTTGCTGTGCACAAATACCCATGTTTGTGACTTTGAGATCCCACTTAAAAGTTTAGATCATCAACAATTGTTGATCTTGTAGTAGCAATTTTAGATCTACCGGTTCTAATGATATGAAAATGATTTTCGGGTGACTTTGAAAGAGGAAGACACAACACCTTTTAGATCTCACAAGAGCACCTCCAAAGTCTTCTAAGAGTCATCAAAACGTAGTTAGGATTTTTCTTTTATACATAGGATTGTTAGACTGAAACCCTAAACGTTTTCACGGGCTTGGGCTTGTTTAAAAATCTGTAGAAATTCTTTTTCTATGATTTTCGATCGATCGAACTTCACCATTCGATTGGTCGAGCTTCATAGAAAGTTATTCCTTTTTCCTACAACTTGTACATTCTTGAGTCTTGACCTGAACCACTTTGAGCATTGTCTAACACCTATCCTAGACATGTTTTTGTTCTCAGTTTGCCAACACATACAAAATGAAATTCTAAACATTTAATTCTAAATCTTTAGAACCTAACAAAGTACCTTCATATTTACACATTCTAAGCATTGCAGAAACAATGGCAAGAGATGTAGCATCATCATCTACCACCAAAATATGGATATCTACAATGGAGGTTTTGTTTTTGAAAGATTGGTCTACTCTAACTCTCTCACCCACCACGGCCATGGTCAATATGCTATGAAAAAAATGGGGAGAAGAGGGAGATATATTTATAATAGGAGCTAATGGAATCAAAAAGTGGACGCAAAGAATGTGCAACACTTGTAACACTACAAAAAAAAGGGTCTTTAGCCGCGTTTAAGAAACGTAGCTATAGACCCCAAAAACGCGGTTATAGGATAGAGCCGCGTTTCCTATAGCCGCGTTTACAAACACGGCCTAAACACCGCAGCAACAGGCCTATGGCCGCGTTTTTCAAAAACACGGCTAAAGGTAATACCTATAGTCGCGTTTTTTAAAAACACGGCTAAAGGTCAGACCTGAAGCCGTGTTTTTAACTCGGTAGGATATATTGGGGCCTATAGCTGTGTTTTTAAAAAATGCGGCTATAGCCCACTTTGAGCTGCGTTTAAAACGCGGCTATAGGTTTTTCTAAAAACAAAAAAAAATTTCTAGGTTTTTTTTTTTTTTTTTCCCAAAAAATTCAAAATTCAAAATTAATCACAAATCCAAAAAATTCAAAATAAAATACAAACCAGAAAATTCAAAATAAAAAACATCATACTCACAATACAAACACACCCAAAAAATTCAAAATCAAACACAAACCCAGAAAATTCAAAATCAAACACAACATATTCACAATACAAACAAACCCAAAAAATTTAAATTCAAACACAAACCCAGAAATTCAAAATCAAACACAACGTGCTCCAAAATATAAGAACACAAACCCATTTAAACGTAATCACAATATCAGCAACATAATAACACAAATTCAAGCACATATCCACAATAGCATCTCCTCCATTTTCATACTAACTAAACATAAAATAACCAAAAAAAAAAAAAAAAAACTAGATCTATTGACAAATCAGTGTGCTTGAGATGAAGAAAAAAAATGAAAGAAAGAAAAAATAAAGCAGCAGATCCAAAAAAACAAAGGAAAAAAAAATGTTACCCAGTGAAGAAGGAAGAAAGAAAAAGGAAAAAAAAAAGAAAAGAAAAAGAAAGAAGAGTTACCTAGAAGTGAGGAAGGAAGAAAAAAAAAAAAAAGAAGGAAAGAAAGAAGAACCTTATGGAGGAGCAAGTGAAGAAGGAAGAAAGAAAAAGGAAAAAAAAAAAAAGAAAAAGAAAGAAAGAGAGTTACCCAAATGTGAGGAAGGAAGGAAAAAAAAAAAAAAAAAGGAAAGAAAGAAGGTACCTTACGGAGGAGCAAGTGAATTAGAATGAAGAGAGAAAAGAAAGAAAGAAGGAGAAATAAGAAAAGAAGAAAGTGGGGGTAGGTGGGGTTGTAGGTGGGAAAAGGGGAGGGGGGGGGGGGGGTGGGCACGTGGGAAGCTGAATTTTTTTTTTTTGGCTACATATGGTGGTGTTTTTAAAAACGCGGCTATAGGTCATGTCGCTAAAGGGTGACCTAAGCCGCGTTTTAAAATGCAGCTTCAGGTTATACGGCTGGACCTATAGCCGCGTTTTCGAAAAACGCGGCTATAGGTCAGTGACATATTTATAAGGCTGGACCTATAGCCGCATTTTCAAGAAACGCGGCTATAGGTAACGTCACTAAAGGGTGATAAGCCGCGTTTAAAAAATGCAGCTTCAGGTTATACGGCTGGACCTATAGCCGCATTTTTTGAAAACGCGGCTATAGGTAACCTTTAGAAAATGCGTATGGACTTATAAATATGGACTTATAGCCTTATTTTAAAAACACAGCTATAGGTTGGTTATAGTTGCGTTTTTGAAAAACGCAGCTATAGGTTGAGGCTTTAGAAACGCGGCTATATGTTAGCTATAGCCGCGTTTTTCGTAAACGCGGCTATAGCCCGCGTTTTTTGTAGTGATTTCACTTAATTAAAAAGGATCCAAAATCCTGATCAAATCCTAATAATAAGTTTCTTAGATAAGGATGTACCATAAAGCCTGATCCTCATTAAATAAGTATCAATTTTACTCATTTTACATCAACTTATTTAGAGGAGGAATCCCCCCTCCCCCTAAAAAAAGAAAGAAAAGAAAAAGGCAAGCCCTGGCTCATTAGTATTAAATTATTTTATTAGAAAGAAAAAAGTAATAAATAAATTTATAATTGGAGGTTCCAAGAAGGAAAAAGTTTAACTTGAGATAGGTTTGAAGCTCTCTTCCTCCACCTCTTCCCCTTCCCCACTATATCTCTATCTATAAAAATAAAAATAAAGGATCAATTTAACCCCAATGACTTAGGGTGTTTCGATTGATGAAAATTGAGTTATATAACTCAGTTTTCATCGCCCAAAACTTAAAAAATGTGGGACCCATTGAAGAAATGCTTATTTGGACAAATTCTTGAATTAAGTTCTTATACCTCAAAACTCAAAAATATGAGTTTGAATGATAAAAACCGGAAACAAATTTTTGGTGTTTTCAAGTTATGAGATTTGTATTTCAATAACAATCCTGGAGGGAAAATGGGCTTTTACCCTTAATTTTTAAACTATACAGCAATTTGTCCCTATTTTCAAACTATTTAGGTATATGTCCCTGCTTTGGAACTCGATTTTCTGAAAATTGAGTTTCCCTTATAACACTAATTAAACCAAGATGTTTGAGTGGAGGGAAGGCCATATGGCGATAGGTCAAGAGTATTGATTTGTTTAGGCAATAAATTGTTGATGAAGTTGGAATTGGCTTCAATATGCTGATCAACTTGGGGTTCTTCGACTTCTTGTGCATTAGAATTGAGGAAGGAAATCTCAGCTTGGATTTTAGCTACCTGGCTTTCTGCACTGTTTATTTGTTGATGTAATTGAGGGATAATACCAACACAGCCATAAACGGGGTCTTGAAGTTGATATTGTGCCTCAAAATACAAAGTATCCGCTGCTTGAGATCGGAGAAGGGATGGAAGTTGCTGAATTTGATTTGAATAATAATGCCAAAACCATGGTGTTGTAAGAAATCCAAAGCATATATATATATATATATATATATATATAATCAATCATCGATAAATATCCAAATCTATTCTACATATATATATATATATATATATTTTACTGAATTAAAAAATGGGTATTCGGTATGGGCTCATCAACCCCCGGTGTGAGCTCATCAACCTCATATTCTATATATATTCTAATAGCTAGGTGTGGGTACCATAGGCATGTTTCACAGCGTCCTAGGCCTGCTAGGCGTGCTTGGCATTCACCTAGGCATGCTTGGCAACCACCTAGGCTGTCCTCGGATGGCCTTGCAACGTCCTCGGCATGCTTTGCATTCACCTCGGCATGCTTGGCATTCACCTCGGACGGTGTCCTAGGAGTCCCACATCGAAGGAAAACCCCTCCACTTGCTGCCTTATAGTTATTCGAATAACTAAACTGATGGTACACTACTTCCTTCGCTTCAAAGCTTATAAGGCAGCAAGTGGGGGGGTTTTCCTTCGATGTGGGACTCCTAGGACACCGTCCGAGGTGAATGCCAAGCATGCCGAGGTGAATGCAAAGCATGCCGAGGACGTTGCAAGGCCATCTGAGGATGGCCTAGGTGGTTGCCAAGCATGCCTAGGTGAATGCCAAGCACGCCTAGCAGGCCTAGGACGCTGTGAAGCATGCCTATGGTACCCATACTAGGAATTGTCTTTTTTTTTTTTTTTTTTTTTTTTTTTTTTACAAGATAGAAATTATACTCTAGCCTAATTTAAAGTATATATGTGTGTGAAGCTCCCTCCTGGAGACTTGAACCCCGACCCTTGTCCCTTCACACCTCATAAGCACTTATACTTATGAAGTAACCATCACGCCAAGGGCGCGCGGTGGTATGTCTCTTCTTATATAATCATCGAATGTACAAGGTTATAGTCATGTTTGGAAGAGATAATTAATAGGTATAATCTTACCTCCATATACATATATATATATATGTATGTATGTATGTATGTAGGGGCGGCGTTTTGGTTCCTGAGCCCAAAGGGTAGAAGGATTTAGGCACAAAGACCCCAACACAATGAATTTGTAGAGAGTGGGCTTAAAAGCTAAGTTTCAATGGATTAAGCAACACGCACAGTGGATTAAAGATAATAAGAAAGCAAAGAAAGAGAAGTTCTAAGCAATGAAATCCTTTCTTGGCGAAGTTCGAGGAGAATGGTTATTGAATATAGTTATTTTAGATTTGGATACAATTCCAGTTCTTATTGCTACAGTGTTTTCTCTATAGATTTTCCGATCCCCTCTCCCTGGAGGGTCTCTTACATTATGTAGCTCTCTTTAGATGATCTTGGCCTTCCATTTGTTGATCGTCCAGGCCACTACTTGAGTGCTTGTCCCATTAGACACCTTCCCAAACCCCTTATGAGTTGGGGTAGCCAAGATAACATTATTCAGGGATCTTCTCCACATAAATGTAGCCAGGATATTTGGTGGGATGCATTAAATGTGATGGCAACCACCATCCCTTTAGTCATGTCAGGGCTAACTCCTTCTCTGAAACTCTTTCTCTACAATATGACCTCCTCTGATAACGTGCCACTGACGTCTTACTGTTCAAAGGGGTGGCTTTCTCGGCACGATAATGGCCCCTTTCGACCATGGATATGACATGTGGCACTATTACCTTATTTGAAGTCTTGTACCCCATAATAGCTCCTTAAAACTCCGATTTTTTTTTTCTTATCCGAGGAGAAAAGTGGGGTTTTGACCTTGGATAATTAATTCCGCACGTTTCTTTGACTTCCACACGTGAGAGTGTCACTTCCTAAATCTCCAAACTCTCAATACTTTCTAAATCTTCACACTTTCGAGAAGCTCTTGAAGTGACCCTTGCCCTTACTTTCGTATGTTTTTTTCATTCTTAGACTATTTTCTCCTCTGCTAGTCTTCTCAGACTTTTACTTTTTACTTCTTCTTCACAAATATCTCCTTCGCTTCTCTTTGGTTTGCTCTAATGGGTAGGTTCGCCCACCTAGTAAATTCCTTTGCTGGTATGGAGAGCTTTAGGGCCTTGTATCACATTCCCCGGGGCATTTCCTTGTGATACTGCTCTTCGGGTGAGTGGCTTACCCACAGGAATGAAAGGGAGGTTGTCATTCCCATGATTGCCTTTATAGAAGGGGGAATGAGGCTTCCCATGGGAAATGTGACTAGGGACTATTTGATCGCCCGTAGATTGTGCCCCCACCAATGTGCGCCCAACTTATTTAGGATTCTGGGTAGTGTAGACGCTCTCAATGAGCAAATGGGGTTGAATCTCACCTAGCATGACGTCGTTTAGATGTACGAGTGCCATCTGTTGGCAAACTCGGGCTACTACCTTAAGTCTAGGTCTTCAGTTGTTAGGCTTGTCTCGTGTCTTCCTAAGTCCAACAAGGGCATGAAAGATGACTATCTAATCACCTTTGGTGAATGGCATGACAGTCTTCATTGCCCAACCCGAGTCGGAGAACCAAGTAGGGTGCCTTAGGTTTAGGTCCTTTGACACGGGACTTAGTTTTGTGGTCCCCCCCCCCCTCTTTTATTTCTCTAACACTTTGTTCTCTTCTGACTGAGGATTTATCTTTCTAGCTGTGATTTTGCTTTTCGGTTGTTTTCGCAGATAAAAGGCATGCAGCTCCCAATCTCAATCTCGTCAACATACACGATCTCAACAAGGTGCTGAGGTTCAAGGTGTTTGTGAGTGAGGACAGATAGCTGAGAGCTGTCCATCTCATCCTTGACTTCTAGCCCCTGTCCGACAAGTTCTAAGACGTGGGCCATATGATCAAAGTAGGCAATCCTCGACTAGCTCGAATAGTCGTCTCGGTGCTTGGATTTTTAGCCCAAGAAGATATTGTGCCAGGTGAGTTGCCCTCCCGTCACTCTCCCCGCGAAGTAGTAGTCCTAAGAGAAGAGACAACTACCTTGTGGTTGTCACTTGAGGCAGAGTTAGACCAGTTTTGTCTTGAGGAAGAGAGAGAGGAGCAAGAAGAGCTTGTGATCCAGGTTTCAGATTTGGAGGATGAGCTTGACAGGTCCTCCGACGTTCATACCCTCAGGTTCATAGTTGCTTAGGTGGACCACAATTTAGAGAGGGAAGAAGAAATGGCTCTGAATAGGAAAAAGGGCTTGTGTAAGCTCCTTGCGGATAGGGTTAAGAGGCCGGTGCCCAAGGACACCTCGGGGTCCCAGCCACCTATTGCTCTCCTCTCCTCATTCTCTTATCGTTAACCCATTTGCCGTTGCAAATTTAAAGAAGAAAAGGAAGGAGAATGAGGTGGCCAAGGAAGGGGAGTTGGTCCTTCAAAAGGAGCCCAAGCAGCAAAAGACGGCCAAAGGCCAAGGGAGGGCCTCCTCTGTCGAAAGCAAGGAGGACCATAATACGGTCGAGGTGCGCTTTCAAAACCTAGTATGGGATCCCCGACTGAAGCTGGTGGGGGTAGCCATACTGTGGAGCTCCTTCATTAGGGGGTTCCAGAAAAGGCATGCCCACTACCTGGCCGAGGCCTTAGAGCAGCCCCTGTTGCTGCCTAAAGATATGGCTGCACTGCAGACTATGAGGCAGCAAGATCTTTTTCTGTCCCTGAAGAGGGACTTGGCCTTGGTAAGCTTCTTGTCATACCTTCCTAATTTCATGCTAGGTTGTCCTTTTCTTTTTTGACATAGCATTCCCTTATTGTTTTTGCGCAGGCCATCCAGGAGGTATTCATGGCTGAGGAGTGGGTGAAAGACGCTCGCAACGAAGTTATGGTCGAGGCTAACCTTCGCGCTGAGACTAGCAGGGCCTTAGGTGCAGTGGAGCAGAAGAACCAGGAACTGTCTGCAAAGCTAACGGTTGAGGAGAAGGAGAGAATAAGTGCTGAGGCCGGCCTTAAGAACGCTCAAGACCAGGATGAGGAGCAACGCAAGAAGCTCCACTATTCTGAGATAGAGCTGGCCATAGCTAAGCAGCAGGTCGCAGACTTGAAGGTAGAGCTAAGGAAGGCCAAGAAGGCTGCTCGGATAGCCAAGGAAGCTATGAAGGTTTCGAGCAGGCATCCTACGACCTTGGGGTGCAGGAGATCGAGGTCCGCTTGGTGGAGGAGCTGGCAGAGGTCTGCAGAGACTACTGCTAGGAAGTGTGGGCAGAGGAGCTCAACTTGGTAGGAGTCCGTGTTGCTTCGAAGTGGAGGAAGGCTAAGAACATCTACCACCCTCCATACATTTGCGAAGTTCCAACTATACTCCCTCCTCCTACTGCCCCTGCACCAACCTCCTCTGAGTAGCCCTTTATCACCCAGGCCTCTCTTCCTCCCCTTGAGGTCCCCAAAGGGCCTTGTAAGGCTGGTGACCAAGGCCAGGGGGTTGAGGTGGCTAAGGGTAAGGGTGTTGGCCAGGGTGGTTCTCGGCCAGAGAATAAGGGCAAGGGCAAGGAGGTCAAGCCCCTGCCAGAGGCCAAGGGTCCAGAAATTGCTTTCAAGCTCAAGGATGCCACTCCTAAGGCCAAAGATGCTGCTCCCAAGGCAAATGAGGCTGATCCCAAATCCAAGGAAGCTGATCCTAAGGCCACTAACCCACTTGTCTCCCAGGACGGTAGCAAAGATGACCCTTTTCCACCCAAGGCATAATTTAGGATCTTTTTTTTTTTTTTTTTTTGGGTTGTACTTACTTCTCCTTTTTTGTATTAGCCATTTTCCACTGTTCATGATGTATCTTTCCTTTTTTTAATGAAAAGATGTCAACTTTGCTTTATAAACCTTTGTTTTTCTTGCTGTACTTATGTCTGATTGGTTGTAGTTACTGCTTTATCCTTTGCTGAAAGGTTAAATTGATGATTCTTCTGAGGGTGAACACCCATACTTTAACAAAGGCTAACAGTAATGATTCATTTGTTAATTCAAATAAATTAAACCCATATAAACAGTGAGAAAAATGACTATGTGTTGGTACTGAAAACTGTGTAATCAACAGAGAGGTCTAAATCTTTAAAGAGAAACAAAACACTTTGTAAGAAAAGAGGGAGTCTGAGGTCTCTCTTTTTAAGAGTACCTTATGAATGTACCCTCAGAATCCTTTAACCAAGACCCAAGGTGAGTCCTTGTTTACATGTGATGATGCATAGGCTGAGGTCCCCTCTTTGGCGAAATTGCTAGGTGTTAATTTTTTCAAGACATGGGTCCGAGGAACCAGACATAGCCAAGGCTCCGTTTAACACTTAAACAAGTAATGAAGAGTGTTAGTTTACCCAAGGCATGTGGTCTGAGGAACCAGACATAACCAAAGTTTTGTTTAACACTTAAACAAATAATGGAGAGTGTTAATTTACCCAAGGCGTATGGTCTGAGGAACTAGACATAACCAAGATTCTGTTTAACACTTAAACAAATAATGGAGAGTATTAATTTACCCAAGGCGTGTGGTCTGAGGAACCAGACATAACGAATGTTCTGTTTAACACTTAAACAAATAACCAGGAATATTAATTTACCTAAGGTATGTGGTTCGAAGAGCCAAACATAACCAAGGTTCTATTTAATATTCAAACCAGTAGTCAAAATATTAATTTACCCAAGGTATGTGGTTCAAGGAGCCAGGCTTGACCAAGATTTTTTTTAATATTCAAACAAGTAATGGAGAGTGTTAATTTACCCAAGGCATGTGGTATGAGGAAACAGACATAACCAAGGTTCTGTTTAACACTTAAACAAATAATGGAGAGTGTTAATTTACCCAAGGCGTGTGGTCTGAGGAACTAAACATAACCAAGGTTCTATTTAATACTTAAACAAATAACTAGGAATATTAATTTACCCAAGGTATGTGGTCAGATGAGCCAGACATAACCAAGGTTCTGTTTAATATTCAAGCCAATAGCCCAGAATATTAATTTACCCAAGGTATGTGGTCTGAGGAGCTAGGCATGACCAAAGTTCTGTTTAATATTCAAACAAGTAACGGAGAGTGTTAATTTACCCAAGGCATGTGGTCTGAAGAACCAGACATAACGAAAGTTCTGTTTAACACTTATACAAATAATGAAGAGTGTTAATTTACTCAAGGCATGTGGTCTAAGGAACCAGACATAACCAAAGTTCTATTTAACACTTAAACAAATAACCAAAAATATTAATTTACCTAAGGTATGTGGTCCAAGGAGTTAGACATAACCAATGTTCTGTTTAATATTCAAACCAGTAGCACAGAATATTAATTTACCAAAGTTATGTGGTTCGAGAAGCCAGGCATGACCAATGTTCTGTTTAATAATTAAACAAATAACGGAGAGTATCAATTTACCCAAGGCATGTGGTCTGAGAAACAAGATATAACCAAGGTTCTGTTTAACACTTAAACAAATAATGGAGAGTGTTAATTTACCTAAGGCATGTGATCTAAGGAACCAGACATAACCAAGATTCTGTTTAACACTTAAACAAATAACCAGAAATATTAATTTACCCAAGCTATGTGGTTTGAGGAGCCAGTCATAACTAAAGTTTTGTTTAATATTCAAACCAGTAGCCTAGAATATTAATTTACCCAAGGTATGTGGTCCGAGGAGCCAAGCATTACCAATGTTCTATTTAATATTCAAACAAGTAACCAACGCAACACATAGTGTGATAAATGAAAACATGGCAGAGCTGCCTTTCATTAATAATAGTACCTTCGCAAGTTATTTACATTCCAGAGTTATGGTACAACATTTTCATCTAAATCTTCTAGGAAGTATGCACCTATGCCTGCTACCGTGGTGATACAGTATGGTCCTTTCCAATTGGGCCCTAATTTCCTCCATGTTGGGTTTTTTGCAATACCCACAACCTTTCTCAATACCGAGTCCTTAGGGGCCAATGGTCTTAACTTCATACTTGAATCATACCCATTTTCTAATAAGTGGTCGTTGCTGTCTGGCGCGAATAAGCTAATCCTTAGTGTTAGGAATCCAGTCTCCAGAAGGTCACAGCCTTGGCCTCATAAGTCATTGAAAAAGGTGTCTCCCTCGTCGAACTACGAGGGTTAGTCTGATATGTCTAGAGAACATGCGGAAGCTCATCAACTTATTTGCCCTTTGCATCATCCAACCTCTTCTTGAGTCTACTCACTATGACCTTATTGATAACCTCAGCCTGTCCATTCCCCTGTAGATAAGCTAAGGTGGAGTACCTATTCTTAATGCCCAAATCACAACAGTACCTCTTGAAAGTTTTGCTATCAAAGTGAAGACCATTGTCTGAAATAAGGGTGTGAGGGATTCCAAACCGAGTAATAATATTTTTCCACACAAATCTCTTAGCGTCTACATCTCTAATATTTGACAGGGGCTCAGCTTCAACCCATGTGGTGAAGTAATTAGTGCCGACGAACAGCCACTTCCTATTTCCCACTGCTTTAGGAAAGGGCCTCACAATGTCCAAGCCCTACTGGGAAAAAGGTCAGGGGCTAGACAAGGGATTGAGGACACCCCTTGGCTGATGAATATTTGAGGCATACCTCTGACATGAGTCACACTTCTTCACATACTCCTGTGTTTATTTTTGCATATTTGGCCACCAATATCCTTGGGTGAGGGCCTTGTGCGACAGTGACCTACCCCCTATATGACTTCCACAAATCCCTTTGTGTAGCTCCTCTAAGAGTAGGTCCACTGCCTTAGGATGAATACATAGCAAATACGGCCCAGAAAATGAGTGCTTGTATAACTTTTGATCCTCAGACAACTAGAACTGAAGAGCTCTTCTTCGTACTTTATCAGCCTCGTCCTTCTCCTAGGGCAAGATGTCGTTCTTAAGAAATAGCACAATAGGATCCATCCAACTAGATCCACCCTAGTTTGGTGAATAAGGACCCTCTCTTCTCTCATCTCGGTGGGCTTGCATAAATCTTCAACTAGGATCATGCGAGGTAAACCCTATTGTAAGAGTGGAAAGAAAGTCAGCATGCGTGTTTCTGCTCCTTGGGATTTGTTGTAAGGAGAAAGATTCAAACCCTAACTGTAAATGCCTAACTTGTTTCAAAAAGTCCTGCATTCTTGCATCCCTGGCTTCTAGTTCTTCCTTTACTTGGCCTACAACCAACTTTAAATTTGAAAATATGTCCACTGTTCTTCATCCCATTTTCTTAACCACAACCATTCTCACCAACAAAGCCTCGTACTCGGCCTCATTGTTCGTGGCCGAGAAGCTCAGCCTTAAGGACTTCTTAATGATGATCCTGTCAAGAGATACTACAACTAGCCCCACTCCTGATCCCTTTTGATTTACTGTGCCATCGACATACACCTTCCAAGATAGAGGTTCTTGCATGGAGATCATCCCAACTGATTTTTCATCCATATTCGGCCTTTCACCATTTTCTTCAAGGGAAGGCTCGGTAAACTCAGCCACCAAATCTGCAAGGACCTGACCCTTTATAGAAGTGTGAGGCATGTACTTGATATCAAAAATTCCTAAGATCGTTCCCCATTTTGCAATCCTTCATGTGCAATAAGCTTTCCGAAGTAATGGTCAAAGAGGGAGTTGGGTTAGAAGCACAACAATGTGAGCTTGGAAGTAATGTGGGAGCTTCCGTGTAGCATGCACTACTGCCAAGATGACCTTCTCCAATGGTAAATAACGAACCTCTGCATCATGTATTGATTTTCTCACATAATAAACTAGTCTCTCCACCCCATCATTAACCTATATTAGCACTAGACTCACCGTGTGTGAGGCCATAACAATGTAGGTAAATAGAACTTCCTTCTCCTCGAGTTTGGACATAATAGGCGGTGCCGAGAAAGATGTTCCTTCAATTGCTGGAAGGCCAAGGAACATTCCTCTGTCCATTGAAATCTCTTCCACTTATGCAACAACTGGAAGAAGGGCCTACACCTATTCGCTAACCGAGAAATGAATCGGTTTAAGGCGGTAGTCATTCCTGTCAACTTTTGGACCTCTTTAGGATTTCGAGGAGGTTGTAGGTTGTTAATTGCTTTAATCTGATTAGGGTCAACTTTGATTCCATGATAAGTAACCATATAACTTAAAAACTTGCCAGAGCCTATGCCGAAAGAACACTTGGTGGCATTAAGGTGCAATTTGTGTTTCCTTAGTATCTCGAAAATATTCTCGAGGTCACTTATATACTTGGACTCTACTTTACTCTTCACCACCATATCATCCATATACACCTCAATATTTTTGCCCAACTGAGGCTTAAACATCCTAGTCATCATCCTCTTGTAGGTAGATCTTGTATTTTTTAATCCAAAGGGCATTACTCTGTAGTGGTAATTCCCAGTGGATGTAAGAAAAGCAATCTTACAATTGCTAACGATATCTGATCATCCAGAGCTAATGATATCTGATGATAGCCCTGAAAGGAGTCTAAAAAACTCATCCGAGAATGGCCTACAATTGCGTCTACCAATTGATTTATCTGAGGAAGGGAGAAAGGGTCTTTTAGGCAAACTTTATTTAAATCCGCAAAGTCTGCATATACTCGCCGCTTCCTAGTTTTGTGTTTTACCACTATTGTGTTGGCCAGCCACTTGGGATAAAACACCTCCTTTATGGTCCCAGCCTGCTTAAGCTTAAGTACTTCCCCCTTGACAACGTCAGAATGTTCTCTAGATGAGCATTGAGATGATTGCTTTTTGGGGATGGCAAAGGGATTAACGTTTAAACGATGACAAATGAAATCCGGATCCACCCTAGGGACTTCGTAGGCGATCCATGCAATCAATATTTTTTCTGAGAAAATCTATCAGCTCTTGCCTTTCCCAAAAAGGCAATTGAACTCCGACCTAAAAGAACTTTTCCTCATCATCGCCAATGACAACTCTTTCCAATTGCTTGCATTTTGCCCCTTCTTCCTTTACCTCCATGGACAACACTGGCACCTTTGATTGCTATAAGTCTTGCCCTACAGAAGCTGAGGACTCACCCCCGGTCCGTTGTCTAATCGTAGCCACCATGCATTGCCTGGCCATAGATTGGCTTTCCACCAGCTCCTTAACCTGATCCCCAAACGGATACTTCACCTTTAGGCGTAGGGTAGAAGGTACGGCTCCTATGGCGTGAAGCCAAGGCCTCACCACAATAGCAATGTAGGGGAAGTAGATATCTACCACTATGAAGTTCACCTCCACGACCTTTGTTTCTGTCTGAACGAGTAGTAGGATTTGGCCTTTTAGAAAGACAATCTTCTCGTCAAACCCTATTAAAGGGGAATCATAGCAGGTCAGGTCCTCGAACCTTAGCTTTAGTCCTTTAAATAGGTCAAGGTACATTATCTCTGCACCGCTGCCCTGATTTACCAACACTCTTTTCACATCGTACCCATTTATCCTGAGGGTGACCACCAAGGCATCATCATATGGCTGCAAGGTCCCAACCTTATCCTTATCCGAGAAGCTCAAAACTGGCCAGACTTCGATTCTACTCCTTTTAGGATCAGGGGACATGCCATCTGTAGATGGCCGAGTTATAGACATCACCCTGGATGGCTGAGAATCAGTCACTCCCGAAGCAGCGAGAATGACACAGATTGTACCTAAAGGTGGTCTTGTGGAAGCATCTCTCTGAGCCCTCAACCCTGCCTAACCACCCTGTCTGTTGGGTTGATACAGGAATTGCTTCAACTTTCCCGGCTTAACTAATTGCTCTAGGTGGCTCCATAAAGTCCTGCAATCCTTAATAGTGTGCCCTCGTTCCTAGTGGTACTAGCAATGAAGACTTTGGTTGCACTTCTTAGGGTCTCCCCCCATCCTGTTGGGCCATTGAAAGTATGGCTTATTCTTGATTTTTTCCAGGATTTGGTGTACTGGCTCTCGGAACACAGTACTAACTACTTGGGTAGTAGTAAATCCAGAATGCCTCGTAAAATCTCTCCGAGGTTGGTTGTTATTGTACCTATCCAACCTGAGATCCCTTTTGTCCTAAGGGACCACCTTAGCCTTCCCCTTTCCCTGTTACTGGTCCTCTTCGACCCGCTTATACTCATCAATACAGTTCATGAGTTGATGCACACTCCTAGCTGGTTTCCTGGTCAAAGACTTTCTCAGATCGTGCTCAGTGGGTAAGCCGACCTTGAAAGTCTTTATAGCCACATCATCAAAGTTCCCATCTATCTCATTGAAAATCTCCTAGTACCTATTAGAATACGTTTTCAGGGTATCCCTCTCTCGCATGGTCATAGATAGCAGGGAATCAAGGGCCGAGGAGCCCTACTGCATGTCAAGAAACGAGCCTCAAAGGCCCTAGTAAGCTCCTTGAAGGAGCTAATAGAACCTTCTTTCAGACCATCGAATCATCTTATCGCCACGGGCGCCAAACTGGATGGGAACACCTTGCACATCAAGGCTTCGTTCCAAGAGTGAACAACCATTCTCTGGTTGAAGTGGCTAACGTGCTCCATAGGGTTCGTTCTGCCATTATACATGGTGAATGTTGGCTAAGTAAAATGTCGAGGAAGCTTTCCCCCATCAATTCTACGCGTAAACGGTGATTTAGAGATCTGGTTAAGAGCCCTACTCATAGCATCATTGCCCAGACCTTTGTGAGATGGACTCTTACTTCTCTGTTTGTAATGACAGTCCTCATCGTACAGAAAAGACTCACTAAGAGGAGTCCTGAACCTGGGCCTGTAGCTATCATCTCCATCATCATTAGAAGAAGGGTTAGAATCCGAGGGAGTCCTTCTTCGTCTCTCGCGGCGTAGCCTTCTGCAAAGATGGTCAATCTCTAACTGCATGCTTCTGGTATTCTCCTCATGAGAGATGTAACTCCTACCTTGAGACTGGCTCCTGCTAGTATGCATGGTGTGCACACTAACCTCGCGGTCCCTTTTTCGTTCAAGGTTGAGGAATTGATCTTGATGTTAGGAACCAATAGACTCCTCCCAGTCTTGCCTTGATCCTACCATGGTTGGACGTTGAACTCACTAAAGCTCAAGCTCCCCACAGACGGCACCAATTATAGGGGCGGCGATTTGGTTTCTAAGCCCAAAGAGTAGAAGGATTTAGGCCCAAAGAGCCCAATGGTTCAAGCAAAGAAAGACAAGTTCTAGCAATGGTTCAAGCAACATGCATAGTGGGTTAAAGATAATAAGAAAGCAAAGAAAGACAAGTTCTAAGCAAGGAAATCCTTCCTTGGCGTAGTCCGAGGAGAATGGTTCTTGAATATTGTTCTTTTAGACTTGGATACAATTTCAGTTCTTATTGTTACAGTGTTTTCTCTCCCTAGAGGGTCTCTTACATTATATAGCTCTCTTTAGATGATCTTGGGCCTTCATTTGTTGATCGTCCAGGCCACTACTTGACTGTTTGTCCCATCAGACATATTCTCAAACCCCTTGTGAGTTGTGGTAACCAAGACAACACTATTCAGGGGCCTTTTCCACATAAAAGTAGCCAAGAGGTTTGGTGGGATACATTAAATGTGATGGCAGCCACCATCCCTTCAGTCACATCAGGGATAACCCCTTCAGTCACATCAGGGATAACCCCTTCAGTCACATCAGGGATAACCCCTTCTCCGAAACTCTTTCTCTACAGTATGACCTCTTCTGATAACGTGCCACTAACGTGGCATTACTGTCCGAAGGGGTGGCCTCCTCGACACTATAATGGCCCCCTTGGCCATAGGTATGACACGTGACACTATAACCTTATTTGAAGTCCTATACCCCACAATGTATATATATATATTGAAATATCATACAAATTTATTAAAACAGAAAGAGGAATTTCCTCATTTTTTTTTTTTGATACTAAATAAAACATTCAATAAAGGAACAAACAAGATATACACAGTCACAGTCACAGTATCACGACAAGATGGGATTTAGTCTACATAAGTGTACTGGAAAACAAGTAGTAATAAAGGCTAACTCAGTTACACAAGAGAGAACTGAGTTAGGAACAACAAAGGAAAATGTTATAAGCCCTTGCTGTTGAAACTGGACCAAGTCAGAAACAAGAGGGAGCTCCTGCCAAGTCGGAGACTGAGCTTTATTGCATATTTGTTCCAGCCTTTTGCTATTACTGAGTATGATAACTTCATTAAAGCCCAGATTCTTTGCTTTAAAAATCGCCTCACTCACTGCTTCCAAAAGAGCTAGGTAAAGGATCTGTCTTCCTTTGCTGGCACCACCTGTGAAGATGACTTTGCCCTCCATGTCCCTAGCTTCATACGCATACCCACACCTTCTTGATCTCCTATTTCGGTGAGCTGCAACTTTAAGGATGAGCTGCCAATCACAATTTGTGAGTCTCTGAGTTTGTTGATTGGATTTGTGAACTTGGGAATTGCAGTTCTTGAAGGCTTCTCGGTACCTGCAAATAAGAGACTGGGAGGTTAGAACAACTTCAATGGGGTTAGGGGTTTTGCTCTGATAAAGGACCAAATTTCTATGTCTCCAAATGGACCACAATATGGTGAAGAAGGATTGTAAAAGGTCCATCTTGCTCTGTTCCCATGGGTAAGAAGAGGACAGGTATCCCACAATCCATTGTTTAACAGAAATATCATTTAAAGAGGAAGTTCGAATTTCCTCATTAATAACAAAACCCAAATTTCAATTCTGCCACTCCACAATGTGCCAAATGCATTATATTTGTACGTTATAAATATAAATACCGGTTTGTATTTCACTATTTTGATTTTATGGTTTCATACTTTTTTTTTCTTGAGAAAGAATGGTTTCATACGTTGATGTCATGGAATACATAAAATTTTAAAATTAAACAAGAGAAGCATGAAGTGGCAGCATAAAATGACACCTTGTACATTTAAGCAAGTGCTAATAAACCGTCATGGTATGGCTGTCAGATTATATACAACTTTTTTTTTGTTGAAAATACTAAGTATTTTTAACACACACATTGGAAGAGAGGGAGAAAGTTTTTTAAAGAAACTTATAGTGATGTATATCCAAAAGAGCCTAATTTTTGGATACATAACACAGGCTTTAAACCTCTTTAACTCACACTCATTTTCTAATGTGGGATTAACCCACTGTTTTTTCTTTTAAGAATACTAAGTATTTTTAAAACACACACGGGGAGAATATTTTTTAAAGAAACTTACAGTAGTGTATATTCAAAAGGGCTTAACTTTTGGATACACAACTTATGTTCATGGATTTTTGTGTTTTATAAATCATAAATATGTTAATTCATAGAAGTGTATATCTATACTATTTAATGATAAAGATAGTATTATTTACCTGGAGCATCTTCTTCTCAAATACTTGCAAGCTGCACAACGACCAGAGATCATGGTTAAATCCAATAACAAAATCTAACAAAAGATTTTCTCAATGTTTTCCTATGAAGAAGAAAATCTAATGGAGATTTTGGTGATTTGGATGTTCAAGTATAGAGAAAAAAGTGAGTATTTGTACTAAAAGATTTGTTCTAGCTTTGGATAGATTTTCTAACCGCTAGAATTTTTTGAAAGTGCGGAGATTTAAAAGGAAAGCTTCTGTGAATTTTGGTTCTCTCAAGTAATTCTACCGTATGCCTTTTTTTGGGGTACGGTATCCACTAGTAACCTGCACAACGACCAAGTTACTAAAACATCACATTTGATTGTATAATATATACTAACATCATACGTTACTGTACTTTTGTCACATTCGACGGTTCCCTTATTTTTTCACACATTTGATGATACCATCCTCGCATTGTGCAATACCAACATCATATTTGATTGTATTTTTGTCACATTTGGTGGTTCCCTTATTTTTTTCTCACATTAAATGGTACTATCCTCACATTGCGCAATACCAACATCACATGTGACTGTACTTTTGTCACATTCGCTGGTTCCTTTTTTTTTTCCCCCCTCACATTTGATGGTTCCATTGTCACATTAGACAGTACCAACATCACATTTGATCATACTTTTCTCACATTCGATGGTACTTTAATTTTTTCCTCACATTTGATAGTTCCATTGTCAATTGGGCAGTATCAACATCACATGTGACTGTACTTTTGTCACATTCAATGATTCCCTTATTTTTTCTCACATTAAATGGTACAATCCTTACATTGCACAGTACCAACATCACATGTGACTATACATTTGTCACATTCGCTGGTTCCTTTATTTTTTCTCACATTTGATGGTTCCATTGTCACATTAGACAGTACCAGCATCACATTTTATCATACTTTTCTCACATTCGGTGGTACTTTAATTTTTTCCTTACATTTGACAGTTCCATTGTCACATTGGGTAGTATCAATATCACATGTGACTGTACTTTTGTTACATTCGATGGTTCCCTTATTTTTTCTCGCATTTGATAGTTCCATTGTCACATTAAGCAGTACTAACATCACATTTGACCGTACTTTTTCCATATTCGGTTGTACTCGTATTTTTTTCCCACATTTGATAGTACAATCCTCAAATTGTGCAGTACCAACATCACATATGACTGTACTTTTGTCATATTTGGCGGTTTTTTTTTCCCTTACATTTGATGGTTCCATTGTCACATTGGGTAGTACTAATATCTTATTTAACCGTACTTTTCTCACATTCAATGGTACTTTAATTTTTACTCAAATTTGATAGTTTCATCCTTATATTGGGATTTGGGCAGTATTAACATCACATGTAACCATATTTTTGTCATATTTGATAGTTCCCTTATTTGTTTTTCTCATATTTGATGGTTCCATTATCATATTAAGCAGTACCAACATCATATATGACAGTACTTTTGCCACATTTGGTTGTACTCGTATTTTTGTCTAACATTTGATGGTCCCATCTTCAAATTGTACAGTACCAAAATCATATGTGACTATACTTTTGTCACGTTTGGTGGTTCAATTTTTTTTTTTCAAGCAAATGATGGTTCTATTGTCACATTAGACAGTAGCAACATCACATTTGACCGTACTTTTCTCACATTTCGTTATGCTTTAATTTTTTTATCATATTTGACGATATCATCCTCACATTGTGTAGCACCAACATCATATATGACTGTACTTTTGTCACATTTGGTACTCCCCTTATTTCTTTATTAGATTTGATGGTTTCAACTTTCATTGTCACATTAGGCAGTACCAACATCACATTACACCGTACATTTCTCACACTCGGTGGTAATTTTGTCACATTCGATTGTTCCCTTTTTTTTCACACCAATTACCATAATACCCCAAAAACATAAAAAATGACCGAAATACCCTTAGAACCTAAAAATGACAAAATCACCCTAAAACTCAAAAAAAAATTACCAAAATTACTATAAAACCTAAAAAATGACCGAAATAACCATGAAACTAAAAAAAAGACCAAATAACCTTAGAATTTTTTTTTTTTTTGACCAAATGACCCTAAAACATTAAAAAAAAAGAAGACCATAATTGCCATAAAACCAAAGGATGACCGAAATAACAATGAAACCTAAAAACGACCAAAATACCCCCAGGACCAAAAAATATTACCACATGACCTTGAAACTTAGAAATTGACCGAAATTACCTTGAAAAAAAAGAAGAAGACTAAAATGACCTTGTAACCTAAAAAGTGATTGAAATACCCTCAGGACATAAAAAATGACTTAAATATATATAATACACTTCATAATATAATTTTTTTTTTTTTTTAAAGTGTAAACAAAAAATTTACCCAGTACTTGATTTCTTGAAAGCAAAGTACCCTACAAAAAGGAAAAAAAAAAGATACGTAACCCCACAGTCTACAATCTAAATACTAATTACTATGTTAAATATTAATAATTCACTTAATAATATTAAATTTAAAAAAGAAAAAAATGTGAAAAAAAAAATTATATAGTACTTGATTTCTTGAAAGTAAAGTACCACAAAAAAAAAAATAAAAAAAATAAAGACAAATCACTCTACAATCCATAATCTAAATACTGATTACTATCTTAAATATTTATAATCCTCTTAATAATATAAAATTTACTAAAGAAAAAAAGTGAAAAAAATATTTACCCAGTAGTTGATTTCTGGAAATTAAAGTACCATACAAAAAGAATAAGAAAAAAAAGAATAAAGATAAATCACTCCACATTCCACATTCCACACCCTAAATACTGATTAATATTTTAAATATTTACATTTCAATTAATAATATAGAATTTACAAATGAAAAAAAAAATATCCAGTACTTTTTTTTTTTTTTGAGAAAGAAATTGATGGATTTTATTAATAAAATTCAATTACATCCGATTGTAAAATTGAACCAATATGAGATGGGACATCTTCCATCCATATTTGAAAATCTGGTATGCATAATGTATTTTTAGCCAGACTATGAGCAACCCCATTGTCGTTTCTCTTAATGTGAGAATACAACAATCGTTCTCTACGAACATGTGAAAACCTAATACAGTGAAATAAACTTGCAAAACATTTACATCTCGACTAAGTAAACCAAAGGGTTCCAAGGAATGTGAATCTGCATTCAAAGCGTTCATAGCAATCTCTGAATCTCCCTCTGGGATGACATCTTTTAAACTCAGATCAGCATCAAACTGTAAAGCCGTCGATATAGTCAAAGTTTCAAGCTCTATGACAGTTTGGGGAAGAGGGATGATTCCGACCATGTGTGCCAAGCCTTTTCCTTGGCAATCTCGGATAATCACACCAATCCTTGCCCTATCTTCTTCTTGAATCATTGTATCGATATAATTTGTGTCCGAACCCTCCGCAATCACATCAATAGTCAATCTCCAAAACAACACTAATCCACCTCCCATATCCAAAACAACACCCACAGAATTTTGTTCCCAAAAAATAGCATCATCAGAGTTCACCTTCAGGATTGGCCATGGAGGTGGTTTCCAAATGGCACAGTGTGGCGCTGATTGGACTGATCCAGCTCATTACCCTTCATTTTTGTTGTTGCACTTTTTTCCTTGTCTGGAATTTTGACCATATTAAACACTTGCCATTGGGATTGCTGGAAATTAGAGTTAATAGGAGCAAAAATTGTTGAGCTATCATGCATGGATAATGCTGCATCAATATCACTTATTTTTGCTACCCCTGTATCACTCTTTACTTCCACAAATGAAATAAGAGGTGCAATAAACAGGCTGGACTCGTTAGTGATTGGCTGGGATTTTGGACTTTCCATAGTAGTTGTAGAGTTTGAAACCACTGCCAGCTTGCCTCCTTTCTGAATTGATTCCCTTTGAAATTGTGGCTTTATGTTCTCACTTATTGCTAATATCGGTTTCACCATCACACCAGTATTTACCGAATTAATTGGAGATAAATTAGGAGTGGATATCCGTTGGATATAGAGTCCCTGTTTGGAAAGGAATCAATATCCTTCAATAACGTATTCTCCAATTTATTGTTTTCTGAAATTGCTAGGTCACCAACTTTAATGCCTTCTCCTCCTTCCTCACCAGTTTCAATCTCCGTTTCTGATTGATTCACCTCCGATGGGCCACTCACCGGTGCTGCCACCACCAGTTCAGATTGTTCTCGAGCTTCCTGTGATTTGTGTGTACCTGATTTTCTGCCCTCGTAAAAACCTGGAACATAAATGAATGACTTCCCCACTGACGTATACGGAGCTGCCCTCTGTTTAAAACTGAATTGTTGCTGTTTCAGCCAAGACTTCCATACTTTAGTCAAGAGGAAAAGTACAAGAGACAGATGTGTTTCCCAAAACCCACGAAGAAAAAACCCACAAGCTCTAGAGGTAACCTTGCTACCTTTAGAGAACAAAACTCTCCTTTAGTGAACAAAACTCTCCTTCAGAAAGAAGGGACTAAAACTTCTACTGCCTAAGAAAAGAGAGAAACTCATTTTCTTAGGGACAGAGAAACAAGAGAAAGACAACTAAAGAAGTATTCAAAACATTGGGGAGAAATATAGAAAAAGAAATATAAAGATAAATCACTCCATAGTCCACACTCTAAATATTAATTACTATCTTAAATATTTATAATATACTTAATAATATAAAATTTGCAAAAGAAAAAAATAAAGTAAAAAAAAAAAATTACCCAGTACTTTAATTCTTGAAAGTAAAGTACCATACAAAAAGCAAAAGATAAAGATAAATCACTCCATAGTCCACACACTAAATACTAATTACTATCTTAAATATTTATAATTCATTTAATAATATAAAATTAACAAAAAAAAAAAATACTCAGTATTTGATTTCTTGAAAGTAAAGTATCATAAAAAAAGAAAAAGAAAAAGAATATAAAGATAAATCAAGCCACAACCCACACTCTAAATACTAATTACTATCTTAAATATTTATAATCCACTTAATAATATAAAATTTACAAAAGAAAAAAAATGAAGAAAAAAAATTTACCGAGTACTTGAATTCTTGAAAGTAAAGTACCATACGAAAAGAAAAAAAAATGAAGATAAATCACTACATAGTCCACAGTCCATACTCTAAATACTAATTACTGTCTTAAACATTTATAATCCTCTTAATAATATAAAATTTATAAATGAAAAAAGTGAAAAAAAAAATTATCTAGTACTTGATTTCTAGAAAATAGAGTATCATACAAAAAGAAAAAGATAAATCACTTTACTGTCCACAATCTAAATAATAATTACTATATTAAATATTTATAATCTACTTAATAATATAAAATTTATAAAAGAAAAAAATAGTGAAAAAAAATTACCTAGTACTAGATTTCATGAAAGTAAAGTACCATACAAAAAGAAAAAGAAAAAAATAAGGATAAAGATAAATCACCCCACATTCCACATTCAAAATATTAATTACTATATTAAATATTTATAATCCACTTAATAAAATAAAATTTAAAAAAGAAAAAAAAAAGTAAAAAAAAAAAAAATTACCTAGTACTTCATTTCTTGAAAATAAAGTAACATACAAAAAGAAAGAAAAAAGATAAATCACATCGCAGTCTACACTCTAAATACTAATTACTATCTTAAATATTTATAATACACTAAATAATATAAAATTTACAAAAGAGAAAAAAGTGAAAAAAAAAATTGACTCAGTACTTAATTTCTTAAAAGTAAAGTACCATACAAAAAGGAAAAAGATAAATCATTCCACAGTCCCTAATCTAAATACCAATTACTATCATAAATATTTATAGTTCACATAATAATATAAAATTTACTAAAGAAAAAAAAAGTGGAAAAAAATATTTACCCAGTACTTGATTACTAAAAATTAAAGTACAATACAAAAAGAAAAAGAAAAAAAAAAGGATAAACATAAATCACTAGTCCACATTGCACACTCAAAATACTAATTACTATCTTAAATATTTACAATTCGATTAATAAAATAAAATTTACAAATGACAAAAAAAAAAAATTGATCCAGTACTTGATTTCTTGAAACTAAAGTACCATACAAAAATAAAAAGAAAGAGAAATGTAAAAACAAATCATTCCACAGTCTACAATCTAAATACTAATTACTATCTTAAATATTTGTAATCCACTTTATAATATAAAATTTACAGAAGAAAATAAAAAGTGAAAAAAAAAAATTTACTGAGTACTTGATTTCTTGAAAACAAAGTACATACAAAAAGGAAAAAAAAAAAAAACGATATGTAACCTCACAGTCCACCTAATAATATCAAATTTACAAAAGAAAAAACAATAGTGAAAAAAAAATTTATCCAGTATTTTATTTCTTAAAAGTAAAATACCATACACAAAAAAAAAAAAAAAAAAATTTTTAAGATAAATCAATCCACAATCCAAAATCTAAATACTATTTACTATCTTAAATATTTATAATCCACTTAGTAATATAAAATTCAAAATTGAAAAAAATTGAAAAAAAAAAAAATTAACCAGTACTTGATTTCTAGTAAGTAAAGTACCATGCAAAAAGTGAAAGAAAAAAAAAAGATAAAGATAAATCACTCCACATTTCACACTCAAAATGATAATTAAAATCTTAAATATTCATAATCTACTTAATAATATAAAATTAATGAAAAAAAAAAAAAACCAAGTACTTCATTTCTTGAAAATAAAGTACCATACAAAATGAAAAAGAATAAAAAAAAAGGTAAATCATATCGCAGTCCACATTCTAAATACTAATTATTATCTTAAATATTTATAATATACTTAACAATATAAAATTTAAAAAAGAAAAAAAAAGTGAAAAAAAAAATTTACTCAGTACTTGATTTCTTGAAAGCAAAGTACCCTACAAAAATGAAAAAAAAAAAAAGATATGTAACCTCATAGTCTACAATCTAAATACTAATTACTATGTTAAATATTAATAATTCACTTAATAATATTAAATTTAAAAAAGAAAAAAATGTGAAAAAAAAATTTATACAGTACTTGGTTTCTTGAAAGTAAAGTACCACAAAATAATAATAATAATAATAATAATAATAATAATAATAATAATAATAAAGACAAATCACTCTACAATCCATAATCTAAATACTGATTACTATCTTAAATATTTATAATCCTCTTAATAATATAAAATTTACTAAAGAAAAAGAAGTGAAAAAAAAATTTACCTAGTAGTTGATTTCTGGAAATTAAAGTACCATACAAAAAGAATAAGAAAAAAAGGGATAAAGATAAATCACTCCACATTCCACACCATAAATACTAATTACTAACTTAAATACTTACATTTCAATTAATAATATAGAATTTACAAATGAAAAAAAAAAAATCCAGTACTTGATTTACTAAAACTAAAGTACTATAGAAAAAGAAATATAAAGATAAATCACTCCACAGTTCACACTATAAATACTAATTACTATCTTAAATATTTATAATATACTTAATAATATAAAATTTACAAAAAAAAAAGTAAAAAAAAAAATTACCTAGTACTTTAATTCTTGAAAGTAAAGTACTATACAAAAAGCAAAAAAAAAAAAAAAAAAAAAGGATAAATCACACCACTGTCCACGATCTAAAAACTAATTACTATCTTAAATATTTATAATACACTTAATAATATAAAATTAACAAAAGATAAAAAAGTAAAAAAAAATAAAAATTTACCCAGTACTTAATTTCTTAAAAGTAAAGTACCATATAAAAAAAAAAAAGATAACGATAAATCACTCCACAGTTCATAACCTAAATACTAATTACTTTCTTAAATATTTATAATCCACTTAATAATATAAAATTTACAAAAGAATAAAAAAGTGAAAAAAAAATTTACCTAGTAATTGATTTTTGGAAAGTAAAGTACAATACAAAAAGAAAAAAAATGATAAAGATAAATCACTCCACATTCCACACTCAAAATACTAATTACTATCTTAGATATTTATAATCCACTAAATAATATAAAATTTACAAAAGAAAAAATGTGAAAAAAAAAAAAAAACCTAGTACTTCATTTCTTGAAAATAAAGAACCTTACAAAAAAAAGAAAAGATAAATCACATTGCAGTCCACACTCTAAATACTAATTACTATCTTAAATATTTATAATACACATAATAATATAAAATTTACAAAAGAAAACAAAAAGAAAATTTTCTTTTTACCCAGTACTTGATTTCTTGAAAGCAAAGTAACATATAAAAAGAAAAAAAAAAAAGATAAATCACTCCACAGTCCACAATCTAAATACTAATTACTATCTTAAGTATTTATAATCCACTTAATAATATAAAATTCACAAAAGAAAAAAAAATGAAAAAAAAAATTTACCTAGAACTTGATTTCTTAAAAGTAATGTACCATACAAAAAAAAAAAAAAAAGATAAATCACTGCACAGTCCATAATCTAAATACTAATTACTTTCTTAAATATTTATAATCCACTTAATAATATAATATTTACAAAATAAAAAAAGTTAAAAAAAAATTTTAACCAGTACTTTATTTGTAGAAAGTAAAGTACCATACAAAAAGAAAAAAAAAAAATTGACAAAGATAAATCACTTCACATTCTATACTCTAAATACCCTTGAGTGGATGTGTATATTCCTTAAATAGCAAGCAATAGATAAACTCATCACCATGACACGGCAAGTGTTCAAATAAAGTAGATGGAGGCCAATCTTTTAGCTTCAGTATCAAGGGCCATGAACGATAATCAAACTGACCTTCTGTATACCTAGTAAAAAACTGGCGGATGTTGATATTAGTCAACTATTCATCACAATAATTAGTATCACAAAACAAAATTATCAAGGACTATTTGCATATCATTTTATTATGCCTGAGTAGACAGGTAGAAAGTAAAAACACTTTAAACAAGAAGGGAAAAGTAAAAGGAAAAACAATGACAATAACTCCAAAAAAGAAAATTGGTCTTAACAATCACTAGCATGAATGAAGAACCACCAGAAAGTGGTGGTCCTCCAATTTTTAATGGGCCTTTTTATTATATATTAATTTGAGACTGAAAGGCAAGGGATCGATAAGAAGGCAGTCATCTCCCCTTGAAATCAATTGGAAGGAGTACATGCAACTGCTAATTCTCAAGTGAGGAGTATTTAAAGCACTTATTTTTTGTAAATGACCCGGAACACTAATGAACAAGTTGCAAGATAGCATCTCCCTTTTTCCCTTACTTGGATTGAGTAAGATAACCATACTAAAACTCTATTCCTATTTCTTCCAGAATGAAAACTATTATCAGTGGTCATCAAAGGTTGGGAATTGAAGTACTGTGTTCATAACTAAAAGGGACTTCTTGAGAATAAAATAAATTAAAAATTCCTAGAAAGAAAACCTTTTTTTTCAAGAATTTTCAAACAATCTCAGTAAAAATTGATAAAGCACAATGTATCAAACACAAACTTCAAGCTTCACAAATATTTTCTGAACTTGAATCTAATCATATTTTTCATCCAATTTTATAATTTTATGAAAAAAAATTAATTTGAAATATAAATCATTTTCATTATCTTTAAAAGTCAAAATCAAAAAATAGTGTTAGGACATATGTGAATCATGTTAGGAACATATGTCAATATAGAATTGGCTAATCCTTTGACAGAATGCACTTTACTTGTAATTGGGTAGATTTAGGATATGTTTAATACTTCAAGGAACAAGGTTTCAAGTTCAAGTGTTAAAACCATGCAAATCTGTCCAAAAAACCAAGTGAACAAGTGCTAGATTTTAAAGCTCGACAGCTAGTATCTATCAAGATTTAAAAGGTTATTTAAGTCCGATGCTTGACAGCTGCTTGATAGATAGGGTATCTGTCGAGGTTTATGAAAATTAGTTTTTCAGATCTGATTTCACTCCAATCCATGAATAAATGTTTGAGCTTTGTTTTCTCACAACCCTAAACATATATAAGGATTGTTCGTCACAGCTGATGCAACTCAATGCAAAAGTTTTTCACAAGCATATTGTGAACCGGAAACATATGCCTTAGTTCATCTTTCTATTCAAGAAGTTGTTGTGTTTTTACACCATAGGGTTTTGTAACCAAAGAGTTTTGTGATCTTCATCGTGTGATGAATTGAAGAACTTTGCAGCCAACATCTTTCTTAAGTTGAACAAGCTCAACTGTAGGTTGGTATAAGGTACTGAGATTCCTTTACTTGTAACCGCTTATTGTGATAATAGTGAATTCTCGGGAGTGGTGACCTTAAAATCACCCGGTGGAGTTTTTGCCGTGTACGTTTTCCCCATTCGTAAACAAATCACCGTGTCAATTTATTTTCTGTTGCATTTTAACTTAGTTGGTGATTTGTTTGTGCTATTACGCTTATTGCATGCTAATCAAATTAATTAATTAACTTGGCTAATTAATTGGTTAATTCATCACAAGGGGTCAATACATTCTTGGCCTTTCAAATAGTAAGACCCAGATGAAATATTCTTGACTTCGGGACCAAAAACATCCTAAAGATTAGACAGGAACCAACTTAAAATGAAAGCAAAAGATAGGGTTCACTATCTCTTTCAAGGTCTATATTACTTGAATGAAATTTAAAAATGCTATACCACACAATGACCACAGAGTATTTATTTTTTAACAAAACAGAAACAGAGCATGCTAATTGCAAGTATACATGTTTTGTCATTCTCTCAAACACCTAGCATGCATGCCTACTAAAACATTGCAACTTAAATAACACAAAGTTATAAACTTTATAGTGTGTATGAATAAATAACACAGTCTAATCAACCAAAAAAAAAAAAAAAAAAAAACACAGTAATACAAACAAGTTGGACTAAAAGAAACACAAATTAAATGGAAGATATTTGACCCAAAAAAAGCACCTATTAAATTTAAGATTTTATTCTCACTAGTTGACAACCCATCAGGGGTTTGCAAAAATAAGAATGAAGAACAACCAAAGTGATACTTACCTCTTTATGCACATAAAAAAAATCAGAAAAAACTACTTCTGCTCATTAGGAACTGCCTTAATCAAATATATGCATAGAAATCAACATTATAAGACAACAATAAAAATTACTTATGAAACCACAAATGATATTTGATATTTACAAATCATAGTAATAAAAGTAACAAGTTATAGGGTGCCACAATAAAGTAAATGTGAATTCAAAGTGAGTGAAAAGCAAAGGGGGGGGGAAGACATGTGAACAAAGAGAGACCCTTCTGTATGAAAGGTTCAAAGGATTTCTCCAAGAACAAAGAAGAAGAAGATGAAGAATTAACAATCAAAGGAATATAAACCATATTGTGCCACTTAGCAAACAACAGATCAAGGAAGAGTAAAAATCAAACCTGAAAATTAAATTAAAATGATTAAGTAAAAGAAAAAGTATCTAAACATTCTTCAAGACTCGACGAAGGTCATTTAGGTGTAGGATTTGATCTTTCTAGGGTTTTTTAGTGACTTCAATCAATAAATAGGAAAATGATGAAAAATCAAATTCACAATTTGTATACCAAACACAGAACTCAAGGAGGCAGAGCCATGAAGGTTTGAAAGAGGTGTCTAGAGGGAAGAACTCGTTAATTAGAGATCTCTCTCAAGCGCTTGACAAAAGAAGAAACCATATGTTTTGTTTTTTGGGTTTTTATAGAAAACCTAGATGACTGGTAGCAAATATCTTATTAAAATTAAATAAACGGACTAGATTATAACAAGTGAAATCTATAACTAAGATTTCCAAAAAATATGGGGTACCGTAGAACGACCCCTCTCCACAATAGGCTGTTGACTAATTACCATGGATGATGGATCCTCCATTCAAATAATATCAGCATTTGGTAAATAAATAAAAAACAAAAAATGGCAAGCTATATTTTGATTAAATCAATTACCAATTTTAATATGGAAGATACGAAAGTGTGATATGAGCTTTTGGGCTCAGCCTCTTTGATTTTTAAATCAACTATATCATTTCTGTTGCTCTCACAATTAATCTGCATTGGACATTAAACAAAAAAAGGGAAGAAAAAAAAATCTGCCTTCCGAGGTCCAATCTTTGACACCAGCCAAGAATGCCCCTATCGTGGGTGTTTAGGACTTTTTGAGCAACTGATTATTTCTTGGGTCTATGTTATCCCTTGTTTCATACATGTCAAATTGTCAGAGTAAAAAACACAAAGGACAAAGTTTAGTTACAAAATTGATTGTATCCTAAAGTTATAACCTTACTCAATATCTTTTTACTGGATGTGAATTTTGACAATCCACCATTAGATTACATCTTCTTCTTATATCCTTCATGCTTGCAAAATTTCTAGAAAATTAAAATTCAATAGCTATGTCATTAATAAATTGTTTAAATTGCAAATTTTTGTAGTTTAAAATTATGCATAAAATATAAATTTATAGATCATATAGTAAATATTATCCGATTGACACAAAATTTGACATTTGTATTAAGAGCGTAAAGAGCATGAAATTTAACAACTTTATTTTTAAAATATATATTAATGTTTATTTAATTGAGTAAGGTTGTAGCCTTAGGCTACAACCAGTTTTGTAGCTAAACTTTGTCCAAACACAAAATGGTGTAAACAAATCTTATGTCCTTGATCAACACAACTAATTTATAGAGAGGGAATGAATAATCCACAATGGGAAGATTGAACAACTAATTGAAAGTCAAGATAGATAAAATAGATGAAACTAATCGAAAAGAAATCTCTCCCTGAGGTACAAAACATGAAATTCAGATTGTTACAAAGCGTATTTCTCTCTCTTTCTCTTTTTTTCTCTTTCTCTGTTTTTTGGATCCCCTTCCTCTATGGGCTAACTCCTCATTTTATCTCCCTTTCTTCCTCCTTTCTAGCTGTACATTTTTTGGCTAGATGGCAGAAGATGTTTGTTCCATCAAACACTTCTCTTGCCATTCTTTGATCATAAGTAGAGATTTGGGGGTGTTTCTACTGTTCAGGCCAGTTATTCATCATTTAATGTGACTAACATTAGGTAGGAGTATCTAATAAATACGGAGGTGACTATTGCTTTGGACTCTGCGTCTTTCCCATTGCGCCCTCGGCAAGAATTCTAGGCCAAGGTGTCGTCATCGACAGTTCTATTGAGGCCTTCCATGGGTTCATGGTTCTTAAATTGTCTTAGCATATGGGTTGGGCCACGTTACTCTATCTTGGATATGGACCTGTGATGTTGAGACTTGGGCCACACCCTTTACCTTTAAGTACACTTCCCCAGTCCGTAGCCCACATGGTGATGATGCACACCACCACCCCCCCCCCCCCCCCCCCAATGTACAATTTCAATTCTTTAATAAAGACATAAAATTTCAATTCATCAATAAAGGTGCACTTTTCAATCCTTTTGGTTTTCTTATTTTTCCAATTAAATAAGTGACGACTCCATGTAAAATCCTTAATTTAGGAGATGATAAAATGAGTAGAACCTTCACTCTTGAAAGACAATAACACAACTTCACCCATTTGCATGGATTATGCCAAACCATTTGAAAGGTTGGGCAGGGGTACAGTCTCTTACAACTTCACATAACCAATCACACTATAATTTTAATTTTTAATTTTTTTAATTTTTTTTAAACATGACAAGGTTCATATAGGACAATTACATCTATTCCAAAGTTAGGCTCTAGCAAGTCACGTGCTAACACTTTTTTTTATTTTTTATAATAATTTCTTGGTCACTTTTGGTAGACAATAGTGTACTGAATAATCTCCATAGATAGAATGAGAATCCACTTTTATAGAAGAGAATGTAAAGCAGCTCAATGATTTTATTAAAATGGCAATACAAGATATAGAATCAATTCTTACCAATTAAATGCCAGAGAGATAGAGAGATAGCAGACACTTATTTCAAGCTAGATATATGTCTTGTGAAACTTCTAGATATATATCAAAGTTTCCTAGTTAAGATATACACAGATAACCATATAGAAAAATCTATATTAAAATTACAACAAATAAGTTCACATTCATAGTCACATGACCAAAGAGTTTCCATGGTAAGCAGGGATGTCAATGTTTCACACAACCTACTATTATGATATAAACACGATATAGGTTTTTACGGGTTAGAATTGGGCTTTAACAGGTTTGAATTATAAACGGGTCAACCTGAAAGTGACATTATAATAAACGTATCATAAGCTGGTCAACCCGCGTGACTGTAATTGACACGTTTGACACCTCAATTTATTTGTGTCAACTAAAAAGGACCCATTTACCACAACTTGTTTAACTCGTATAATATATAAATATTCATTTTATTTTAGATTTGTCAAATAAATTTTATATCCAACCTATATTTTAAACTTAAAAAAAGAAAAAAAAAGAAAAAAAAGAGAGAGAGACATAAATTATGTTATAGTTTTTATACTTAGTATTTGACGAATTTTGTAGATATTATATTTTTGTTGAACTATGCTATTTTAAATTAGGGTTGAAGTGTATGCCACTTATTTTGGGATATAAAAAATTTATTTCTAGATAAATATTATTTGTTGAACTTTGTTATTTTGAATTTGGCTTTAAGTGTATGCACTTCTTTTGGAATGTAAAGAACTTATTTCTAAATTGATGGTGCTATATTATGGACTTAATATTTATAAAGTACTTTGATGTTATTTTGAACTTTTGGACGATGTGTTTTAAGTAATTGATGTTATTATTAACTTTCAAATTGTATGCTTAATAGGTATTTTGATGTTATGAGTTTGTATTAAATTTGTTGTTTATTAAATGTATAACAATATTAATTAGGTGCTTTTTTGAAGCGGGTTAAATGGATTGAATTTGTGTCAATTCAACATGTTTAATATTAAGTGGGTTGAAATGATTTGTGTCACATTCATGTCAATCCAACATTACTCGTTTATTAAACATGTTAAGTGGGTCGTCTTGTGTCAAAACGCTTCATTAACAGATCATGTTAGGGTTGAAAGGTCATGATACGATCATAATGGGTCAGCAATACCCTCACTATGGGGCCATAAAAGCAAGGAAGACAATTCCGTACTATACTAGCAGGTCAATTAGAACAAAAATATTACTGATTCGTATTGCCCAAAATACCAGGGTATTTCGGCTCATTTTGGCAATTTCGGCGAATTTCGGTGTGTTTTGGTGGTAAACTTGTTTCGGGCTGCTACAAGGTGAATAAGTTTTTTTAATTTTTTAATTTTTAAAATAGAATTTTTGGTACTTACAGATCTTTATCTCCAGATTGTTGGATGACATGATAGTCCAAATTTTAGCTTGCTGGACCATCATTCACTTTATCTTCCTCCTTAATTTCAGCATACCAGACAGTTCAAGAAGACCATATCTTTCTCTTCTTCTTTTCATTCCGGTGTACAACTCCTATCTTCTTGTCTACATCCTTGAAAGATGAAGTCCCATTTTATTTTAGGTTGAAATCACATTTTCGTCCCTACATTTTCAGCCGATTCCCACTTTGGTCCCTAGATTTTATTTTTACCGCTTTTAGTCCCTATCCTGAAAAAAGCTTCTCGTTTTGGTCCCTGCCGTTACATCAGAGACGGAAAATGCACACGTGGCAAATGGCATAATTAAAAAATATTAAAATATCAAAAAAAAAAAAAAAAAGCTCCTACGCGCTGTGCAAAAAGCTTAACCGCGTAACTCAGATGGAAGAAGCCATCGCTCAAGGCAAACCAATCAACAAGGAGCAAGAAGAAGTCCGCTCGAAACCCGTTGTCTTAGCTCTCATCGATGAGCTCGACAAGCTCCGCCAGCCTCTCGCCCAAGCCGTCGCCGAAGAGCTCTCTCTATTGACCTATGATTACATCACTGACGACGCCACCGATCTGGTCGGCAAGCAGGACTCGATTCGATTTCGTTGCTAGGCGGCTTGTTGATGTCTCGGCCCGTCGATTCGAGCTTATCGCATAAGAATGCATTGTTGTGTTGCATCAAGCACACAAAGCTCTGGCTCGCTAAGTCCGATCATCTAGTACTCTGTTGTTGCATGTACCTACTTGAATCCATTGGTGCGTGCACGGTGGTATAGTTTGGAGGATGGCATGGATAAAAAAGTTGAAGGAGAGTTGAAGTTGGCTGTTTGGATAGGTACTCAAGCTGATGAAGCATTTTCTAAAGCATGGTGTTCAGATGCAGTTGGAGTTATCGGAACTGATGTTTTTGCCAATAGTTGTTCCAAGATATACCTCTCTCCCAAGCTTTGGTATTTGAGGGTGACTATACTTGAAGCAACGGACTTGCAACCGATTGGTAAGTGTGGGTGCCTAGAAGTATATGTGAAGGCTTCCATGGGAAATCAAGTTTTAAAAACCAAAACTTCTCAGAGCAGGAGTGTTAATCATAAATGGGATGAGGATCTCATGTTTGTAGTAGCGGAACCATTTGAGGATTCGTTGAAATTAAGTGTTGAAGACAGAGTTGCACCTAACGAGAACGAAGCTTTTTGCGCAGCGCAGAGGAGCTTTTTTTTTTTTTTTTTTTTTTTTTTAAAATATTTTTTAATTCTGCTGTTTGCCACGTGTGCATTTTCCGTCTCTGATGTAACGGCAAGGACCAAAACGGGAAGCGTTTTTCAGGATAGGGACTAAAAGCGGTAAAAATAAAATCTAGGAATTAAAGTGAGAATCGGCTGAAAATGTAGGGACTTAAATGTGATTTCCGCCTTTATTTTAAAACGAGACAGGAGTCTTTATTTTTCGGTCCAAATGGTGAATGTATTGGGACATGCACCTCAACAGAGCTTACTTTTAGTTTTTCTTCAAGGCATCAGATGATGTGCATTTACTGTGCACCATCAAGTTTTGACACTTGATGTGGTACTTGTGACACTTGCATTTACTTTTAGTTTTTCTTCAAGGCATCGGATGGGTGTTTGAACGGTTAACTATATATATATATGGAGGTTAGAAGTATAGATTGGGTTAATTATAAATTTGTCTTAATAAAATACATGGTTTCAAACTTTAACTAAATAACTAACTATATTATCAAAAAAAAAAAAAAAATTATACTTGTATAAAACTGCGATAATTTCGAAACGGTACACCGGTATTGATTGGTATTAAAATATATCGTTTTTTTTTTTATCAAACTGAAACGGTCTCCGGTATGAAATTAACTCCTTTGCTAAAAAGGTTAAAATGAAACCACAATTATACTATGTCATAACTATATAATTAAACTCTAATGCATAGAGATAAAAAAAAGTTTCTCCGCAACTAGATTTGGATCATCACATCCTTCTCACTCTAGCAGCCGCAGGTTGGGGCTAAGACTAAACAAGGAGTCCATGAAGTCATCCTCCCATCCCTTAACACAGAGAAAAAAAAAATTTCATTGGAAAAAGTTAAGAGATTTTGAAACTCAAAGAAAAAAAAATATAATTTATTCAATAGGGAGAAAATTAGAGCTTTTTAAGATCATGCCTGACTTTTCGATGGGCTATGAACATTATTCTCCACCTGATACATGCCATAGAGATCATTTGAGCTCACGAGTTGTTGCTGTACACGTTATAACAAAAGGGTTAGGAACTTTATTATGATAAGGAGGCAAAAATGTGTATTTCAAAGTAATGTTAAGGAACATCAATATTTTCAGTACTTCATTGAGAAGCTATTAAACTAAGGGTCTGATTCCAAAATTATATAGTGTAGAGGTAAATCATATATGAACTCAAAAATAATTTTCTCTCTTAATAGGGTTTGTGTAGACTCATTGGAAGTAAGATATTATAGAATGCTTAAATTAAAACAAAAGTTGAATTTGCCGGGTTGAGGTAGCGATCAGGGCTCTCCGCCAAAGCAAACATGTTGACATCAAAGTCCAAGTCCACTAGTTGTTCACCGCCTTGATTATGGACACCATGACAGTAATTTGGCATCAAGAATTATCATAGTGAATATGACAATGCAATAAAATTTCTAGGCTAAAATTTTGAGTATTGTCAATGGTTACAAATTCTTGTGATTATTTGAGGTTTTTGTGAAAAAAAAAAAAAAAAACAGAAACAAGCAAGTAGCGAACAAGAAATTAACTATTAACAAATTTTTTTTTTAGGGAAAACTATTAACAAGTTGGGAACTGTTAATGTATATTATGTTATGGGCTTTAGGCCCAGCTAGTTTACTTGTATAGCACACTTGTACTTGTACTACACTTTACTTGTACCGCACATATATGCTTACTTGTACCACACACATATGCCTCCTATATAAAGGCACACATGTATATTCTTTGATGATGAAATACAATACAATAACTCAGTATTTCTAACATGGTATCAGAGTCACTGCTCTGACCCTTTTCTTAGCAGTCTTGTCCTTATTAGTGTTACTCCATTCTCAATTACGCTTCCGCCGTCACAACAGTCGCCGCAGCCTTTGGCCGTTGAACCTCTGACCTCTTCCAGCTATTGTCTTTGGGTTCTGGACCTGCAGCTGCTGCTGTTGAGGAGTCCCACACCGTACAGACCACTGCACGTACCGTCACCGCCGTGAATATTGCTTCGATCAAATTTCTACAGGCATTACTAAGATAGTCTTCCTCCGATCTACAAGCTGGTGAAAGCCTTGCAGTCATCAGAGTTTCCACGCGCCCTCACGCGCCGCCCAGAGGTTCTGCTTCAGCAGCCCACGCGCTACACGCGCCCCCACGCGTCGTCTTAAGCTTCAGGCTTATGTCACCCGTGACGTCATCAGTGCCACGTCAGCCCTAGCTTACGTCAGGATCCAGTCACTTGCTGACGACAGTGCCACGTCATCCTGCTGATGTCATCTACGCTGACCGTTGACCGTTGACTTTGACCGGGCCGTTGATCGTTGACTTTGACCGTTGACTTTTTCAGGGTTGACTTTTTCAGTCCAGGTTCTCCTTACCCAGTTTTTCACGTAGATTTCATTTTTGCAGTCTGTTTTTGCATATTGTGTTTCTAAATGGATAAAAATGATGTTTTTCTTCCTCGCCCCATCAATACTGTATTGGAGGGGAACAAGAATTACTTATCTTGGTCTCAAGCTATGCGCAGTTTTCTTAAGGGTCGCATGATCTGGCATTACTATATTGGTGCAATTATCATTCCTGTCAAGGGAGCAAGTGAAGAAGATGCTGCCTTCCTTGGTTGCATGATTGAATGGGATAGTCACAACCACATGATCCTCACATGGATTCGGAACACTTCCATTCCCTCCATCTCCAATTTGTTGGGCAGCTTTGATGATGCAAAATCAGCATGGGATATGTTGGCCAAAAGGTACTCCACTACTCACGGATCCATGAAATATCAGTTAGTGGTTGAATTGCATCAACTCAGGCAAGAACCAGGGCAATCCATCAATGACTACTATGATCAGTTTCTCTTCATTTGGGACCAAATTGACCTCTCTGATCCAACTTGGGCATGCTCAAAGGATGCTTAGCAATATGCTTCCATTAGAGATGAATTTCGTCTCTGTGAATTCCTGATGTCACTTCATAAGGACTTTGAACCCATTCGAGGTCAGCTTCTAAATCGCAGTCCTGCTCCCTCTCTTGATACTGCTGTGAACGAGTTGGTTAGAGAAGAAACTCGTCTTGCAACCCTTCAAGCTCAGAATAAGTTCAATGTTTTGGCTATTACTCATTTTGCTCCACTCATAGAGCAACGTAAACAATCAGGTGATTCCTTTGGCTCTAGCAATCATCGCAAGCAGACCAACAAAAAGTTCTGCAATTATTGCAAGCGTCCTGGCCACACCATTGAGACTTGTTACCGTCGCAACAAATCTACTACTGCTATTGCCAACACTGAGCCTACTCCACCGATGGCTTCCATTTCAGCTGAGTCTTAATCTTCTGGATCCATTATCAACCTTTCCCCCATTGAATTACAGGAGATCATAGCTCAGGCTGTTCGTATGGCTGGTAATGCATCTCTTTCCACTGCTCTCTCAGTTTTACCTGGTAAGTCTCAAACTTGCCTTTTTGATTCTGCTTGTTGCAATCACATGACACCCCACTCGTCCTTATTCTCCAAACTTGACCCTGCACTACATCCTCTAAATATTCATATAGCTGATGGGTCCACCATGCATGGGAATAGTCTAGGTTTTGTTTCGACCTTTAACCTCTCTGTTCTTGGAGTCTTCCATGTACTTGACCTATCCTATAATTTTTGTTTTGTGGGACAATTAGCTGAACTAGGTTATCGCCTTATTTTTTACTATTCTGGGTGTATTGTGCAGGATCCGAGGACGGGGCAGGAGCTTGGGACCGGTCCTAGAGTTGGGCGTATGTTTCCCGTGGACAATCTTCATCTTCCACCTGTTGCTCCTGTTTCTGTTGCTGCTGCAGTTTCTTCCTTACCATCTCTCGCACTTTGGCATTCTCGTCTTGGTCATGCACCATCTTCTCGGGTACAACAGTTAGTTTCTACGGGTCTGTTGGGTTCTGTGTCCAAAGACAATTTTGATTGTACTTGTTAGGTTCTAAAGATTTAGGATTTTATGTATTTAGAACTCTAATTTGTATTGTTGGCAAACCATGATCAAAACAGGTTATTTAGTCTTGTTTAGACTTGCTTAAAGTTAGGTTTTTCATGTAAAGTTGGAATCGAGTGGCTATAGATGCATTGGTGCATTTCGGCCTGGCTCGATCGATCGAATCTCGGGCAGAATGTTTTTCTGCAGAACATTCCAGCTCAGCCCTAACCCATTAAACGTTTTAGGTTTTCTGTTTTTACCCTAGGTATATAAAGAAAAACCCTAGCCACGTTTTTAGAGTTGTTCCAGTTGTATTGTTGCTCATACATTGCGGTTTTATGTAAATCTCTTGTGAGATCTAGAGGAGCTTTCCTTTACACAAAACTTAGGGTTTTCAAGATAGAGATTACTTCAACATCTTGATGATCAACTCGGTTGCTACCATTGAAACTTAAAGAATATCATGCGTGGGTGCTTGTAGCTGATTGGAGAATCCAAGAAAGAAGGAGTCCGTGGATTCGGAGCTTGTACGTGGTCGTGTCAGTAAGTTCTACTAGTGGGTAGCATTAGGAAGTCGAGCGGGGAGCTTGTAAGTCCTTTTGTATGAACTTCGATTCTTTCATAGTGGATTCAGGTTTGCCTTGAGGATCGGTGGGTCAAATCCTCCCCAGGTTTTTACCGTGTGGTTTTCTTGGTGATCATATCATTGTGTCTTTTATTTTTCCGCTGCTTTATATGTTTGATATGTTTATTTGATTGTTTTAACCTAGAATTGCATAATTTGACTAAGTAACAACTTGGCTAATTAACTAGGCTAACCAATCTGGTTGTTTTAAGGGGTCTAAAACCGTTCAAGTGGTATCAGAGCGGGTTGCTCTCTTGTTAGAGATTTTTTTATCTCTGAGCTGATCCTTGACCCCTGATGTCATGGAGCATGGACACTCTCTTGTTGTTCCTCCTCACTTTGATGGGAATAACTATGCTTATTGGAAAGTAAGGATGAAAACATTCCTAAAATCTATTGATGAGAGGGTTTGGAATTCCGTTGAATACGGATGGCAGAAGCCCACTACTCCTGTGAGTGAGTGGCAAACTTCTGAAAAAGAAGCAGCAGGCTTCAATAGCAAAGCTATGAATGCCATCTTCAATGCTGTTTCTATGGAGGAATTTAAGAGGATCTCAAATGTTGAGGTTGCTCATACTGCTTGGAAAATCCTCCAAACTGTGCATGAAGGCAAAAAGGCAGTTAAGATCAATAAACTGCAGCGATTGACTTCTAGATTTGAAAGCATTAGAATGTCTGATGATGAATCTTTTGATGAATTCTATGCTAAATTGAATGACATTGTTAATTCTGCTTTTAATTTGGGTGAAATCTATGATCAACCTAAAATTATTAGGAAGATTATTAGATCTTTAACTGAAAACTTTAGACCCAAAGTGACTGCCATTACTGAAAGCAAGGATGTGGACTCCATCCCTGTTGATGAGCTTGTAGGATCTCTTCAGTCCTATGAGTCTGACCTACCCAAAGTGAACAAATCCAAATCAATGGCTCTTAAGTCAGTTGATGATATTGATGGTGGTGGATTTGATGATGAGCTCTCTGTTACAGAGATTGCGTACCTTGCCAAGAACTTTAGAAACTTTCTTAGAAATATCAACAGAAAGGCAAGAGGTACAAACACTGCTGAACCTAGAAATTTTAGGAAGAATGATCCCACTAAGGTGAATAACTTTGAAAAAACTAGAGAAAAAGTTGGTCAATCTTCAAATAATTCTTTGGGTCCTCAGTGTTTTGGCTGTCAAGGGTATGGTCATATGAAATCTGAATGTCCTACATTCTTGAGGACTAAGGGTAAAGCTATGGCTGTAACCCTTAGTGATAATGAGGTTTCTGATGATGAGTCTGGATGTGATGAGGATGGAAACTTCATTGCTTTCACTGCTACAGCTGTAGTCAATGAAAGCGTGTCTGTTGAAGAGAATCCTTCTGATGGGGAACTCTCTGAGGATGTAGATCTTCAAGAGGCCTACAATAAACTTTGCAAAATTGCTGCAAAGGATGCTATGAATGTTGAACTTGGCCTGAAGAAAATTGAATCTCTTGAGCTTGAAAAGAAAAATTTGCTTGTTAAACTGTTTGATGCTAATGATCTTTTGAACAATGTTAAATCTGAGAACATGCTTTTGCTTGATAAAGTTAAAACTTTGGAACATGATTTATCTGTTACTAGATCTGCTAGTTCTAAACTTGATCAAATGTTGAATGTTCAAAAGTATCCTTCAGACAAATCTGGTTTAGGATATGTTGAAAGCATCCTTGATTCTACACCACATTCCACGAACTTTGTTCCTTCTTCTTCTTCTGAACCTTCTGTGAGTGAGGTTGTGAGTGAAACTGTCAAATCCCCTGTGAGTGAGGTTGTCAAACCTGTAAAAGTTTCACCTCCTAGGAAGATTAGGGTTGACCTGAGAGAGTCTAAACTTAAGGATTCTACTCTTTCTAAGGACAACATGCATGATAAACCTGCTTGGGTTTGTCATTATTGTGGAAAGTCTGGACACATTCGTCCAAAATGTTACAAGCTTCAAGCTGCTAAGAGAGCAAATAAACCAAAGGTGCCTGTGCCTCAAGCACAAGATCCTATGACACTTATTGGTGAATTGGTAAAGGCGTTGAACCTTTATTCCAATCCTGGAGTTGGAAATCACTTGAATGTGAATAAGAACTCCAATGCTCGTGGTGCATCTAAAAGGTTATGGATGCAAAAGACTCGTCCTAATTGAGTCTTTCTGACATGGTCCTTGTGCTTTACTGCTCATTCCTTTGTGACCATTGTTCTTTGGTTTTTATTGTTTTTGTTTGTTTCTAGGATTTGCATTGCATTACATTCATGCATTTCATTCTAGGATTTATTTGTTTTCTCTTTTAAATTAAAAAAAAAAAAAAGGGAAAAGCAAATTGTGTTTGGCACTATTGTTCTTGGTCTTTGAAGACAAGGTTGGTCAATTTATTTTCACATAACATATCTTATGTACCTTGTTTAGCTTTGATGAGCTTATCTATTGCACTTTACTAGTTGAAGCTTTGTAGTGCATGTTGTGTGGGAAAGATGTTTATGGTGTTTATCACTTTGTCTTAATCTTGAAGTCACATGTTATTTGACTGTCGGACTTGATCCTTTTGAGAAAGGCATAAATAACCATCTCACCACTGCTCACTAGCCAATCATGAACACTTTAGTGCATATCATAAGATTTTGTACTCGAGAAGTGTAGCACATGCACAAAAAGAACATAAGGTGTAGCCTCGGCTTAATTGCTTAATGCTTAAAATTGGTGTGTACTATTAGGCTTAATGCCAATTCGCTTAATTAAAACTGGTGTGTACTATTAGGCTTGATGCCAATTCACATAATTAAGAGGCTAAATTCAAGAAACTTACATGATTGCAAGCTTATATTCTAGGAGATGTGAGAGTTATATGATGTAACTCTTTAGGTGATAGTCTCTTTTAAATTCTGTGTGATGAATTTTGTAGACTTTGTGATTGATTTCTATTCACATATCACCTCACATGTATCTCATGCTTTTGCTAGTTTGCACACACTACACGAGTTACTCTTTGCTAAACACTGTACATGTTATTGTATGTGTTTTTGGTCTGACCAACCAAGTTTGAAAATATATTGAGAATTATGCAAAACATTATTTTGCCTGAGAAATTAAAGGATGAACTGGCTGAAACTTTCTTTGGAGAAACTGGGATTACAAATTTGGGTTTTTGAAAAATTATTCCATTTCATCTCATACTCATGCATTGTGTTTCATTGATTTCAATGCTTTGAGGAGTTCTTTTTCGAAAATTGGTTTGAGGTTTTCAAAACTGTAATTTTTTTTCAAAATACTGTGATCCGCTACCTGTTTCGATCGATCCATTCAATTTTTCGATCGATCGAAAATTTTAAAATTCCTTTTAAAAATTTCGGAGTGATTCGATCAATCGAAAGTCGTGAATCAGCTTTTTAAAACAGTGTTCTTTGACTGATTCGCTTACCTTTTCAAAAGTTTTTTTCAAACTTTCTTTTCTCTCTCCGACTTGGCAAGGATCTACAGCAAATTTTTGTCGTTTTCCTCCAAATTTTTTGCAAGATTTCTCTTTCCTCAAGCCGGTAAGTCTTTTTTGCCCCTCATTTTTGAGTTTATTTGCATATATCATGCATTCTCTCTCTAATTTTCGGACCTCTCTAATTTTGGGATTTTTGATGTTTCAAGCCCAATTTTGTGCAATTGATCAATGGGTTTTTATGGGGACATGTTATAAACTTGAATGTGATAGTTTGATTTGATCAATTTTGGGTTTTGTGAGAAATTGAAAATTCTAGGGTTTCTGTTTAGTTCCGAATTGGGGATTTTGTTCAATTAGGTTAAAATTGATGAAATTGGCTTGTTGATTGGATGTAATTAGGCATTATAATCTATGTGTTATGTTTTGTAATGCTTAATTCATCCATGTACTTCAAAATTTTTCAAGTGGTTTTCAAATTTTTGAGGTTTTTGTTAGAAACTCTATGCTCAAGCCAATTTTGCGCAATTGAACTTAAAATTGAGCTTTGTTTACTGCATTAGTACATGCATCATGCCATTTTAAATGTTCATGCATCATATAGATTTTTGCTCTATATTTTTTCTTGTGCTAACTTGCAGTCTGCCATTGGTTTTTTATTTTTGTTATTGGTTTTCTCTTGTGTCTCTGTCCTTTCCTTAGCATCATGCCTAGGAAAACTAGGGCTCGTAGGTCTGTCACCTCATCTACTCCTTCCCCTCCTCCCTTTAACCGAGAGAAATTTCCTAGTGAGAAAACCAAGAGATTTATGATAAGCTGAACCTTAAGAGGAAGATATGGTCTGAGAGTTCTGTCATCTTAGATGAGCTTGATCCTGCCATTAGGGCGAACTTTGAGCGTAGGAGTTGGTTACCTTTGGTGGATATTTCTAATCCTCCTCCACCTGCTACCTTGATTAGAGAGTTCTACTCGAACATCTCTATCCGCGTCTATGATTCCAACACTTTGGTAAAGAGTTGGATATGAGGCGTAGACCATTACTCCTAAGGTAGTGGCTGATGCTCTAGGGGTACCTTTGGTACAGCACCCTGTCTATCCTTATGATGAGTCTCCTGTTTTGAGTGATGTCATGTCTTACATCACTGGGTCATCTATCCAGTGGGGTTCTGATCCTCGGATCACCACTGCTGAGCTTTCTGAGTTACACTATCTCTTCTTTAGGATAGCTTGTCACTCCATCTGGCCCATTTCTTATCTTCACACCATTCCTCTCGAGCGGTGTGTATTTTTGTATGCTTTTGTTACTGATGCTCCTATCAGTTTTCCCCATTTGTTTCTTCGTTCTTTGAATGAAGTTTATAGGAGTTCATCTTCTGCTCATGCTCTTGTTCATCCTATTTTCATTCATAGGATTTTACTTTATCTTGATCTTGGTGGCTTCCCTTCTTCTGAGCCCGTTCATGTGATTGCTCCTATAGGTGCGTCTTTTCTTAGACAGAGGGCTGCTCATCTTCGAGCTGGCTCTAAACACCCTAGGTCTGAGCCTTCTGGGTCCGCACCTCCTCCCTCTTCTTTTACAGGTCCTACTGGTGAGGCTGTTCCTGATCCTGATGCTGCTGCTGTTCCTCCACCTCCATTGGATGACTTTGATATCCGTCGTACTTTGGAGACTGTCATGACCATTCAGACGGCTCATGGTCAGCTTTTGGTGGACTTTTTTGACGAGATCCGAGCTTTACGAGCTGATCTAGCGCGTCTTCGTTCACCCTCATCACCTCCTTTTGATGATGAATTGTGATTGCCCTTTGGCATTCCGTCACAAAAAGGGGGAGTAGAGTTTGTAGAGGAGTTTTGTAATTAGGGAGATTTTGTTTGTTTTGTGGAGTAGATTGTATTTAGGCACTTCACCTTGTATATCATTTTTTTGGGATATTCATGTTAGGGGGAGTAACATTGATAGATATACATGATTTTTTATTTGATTCTTGTTTCTTTAGATTCACTGTTTATTGATTTATATTCTATGAGTTATTCATTGATATATGTCTTTATTATGTGTTGTGTGAATCATACAAGAATGTTATACCTGTTTATATACTATTTTCTGTCACACATGCGTTTATGCGTTTGTTGAGTATTTTAGGAATATACAGGTTATTTCAATTGAGCTGCTGTCTACACTTGCAACTGATGGATAGTAGTTAAGATTGGATTTGTTGTTATGAGCATTATTTTTGTAAAGGGCTTTTTAAATTGTAAACTTTGAGCTTTTAGTTTGTGTTTTGTCACGGATTGCCAAAGGGGGAGTTTGTTAGGTTCTAAAGATTTAGGATTTTATGTATTTAGAACTCTAATTTGTATTGTTGGCAAACCATGATCAAAACAAGTTATTTAGTCTTGTTTAGACTTGCTCAAAGTTGGGTCTTTCATGTAAAGTTGGAATCGAGTGGCTGCAGATGCATTGGTGCATTTCGGCCTGACTCGATCGATCGAAGGAAAGGCTCGATCGATTGAATCTCGGGCAGAATGTTTTTCTGCAGAATATTCCAGCTCAGCCCTAACTCATTAAACGTTTTGGGTTTTCTGTTTTTACCCTAGGTATATAAAGAAAAACCCTAGCCACGTTTTTAGAGTTGCTCCAGTTGTATTGTTGCTCATACATTGTAGTTTTGTGTAAATCTCTTGTGAGATCTAGAGGAGCTTTCCTTTACACAAAGCTTAGGGTTTTCAAGATAGAGATTACTTCAACATCTTGATGATCAACTCGGTTGCTACCATTGAAGTTTAAAGAATATCAAGCGTAGGTGCTTGTAGCTGATTGGAGAATCCAAGAAAGAAGGAGTCCGTGGATTGGAAGCTTGCACATGGTCGTGTCAGTAAGTTCTACTGGTGGGTAGCATTAGGAAGTCGAGCTGGGAGCTTGTAAGTCCTTTTGTATGAACTTCGATTCTTTCATAGTGGATTCAGGTTTGCCTTAAGGATCGGTGGGTCAAATCCTCCCCAGGTTTTTACCGTGTGGTTTCCTGGGTGATCATATCATTGTATCTTTTATTTTTCCGCTGCTTTATATGTTTGATATGATTATTTGATTGTTTTAACCTAGAATTGCATAATTTGACTAAGTAACAACTTGGCTAATTAACTAGGCTAACCAATCTGGTTGTTTTAAGGGGTCTAAAACCGTTCAGTACTTCATGTCAATTAGGAAAACAGCCAGCTTTACCTTTCAATAACGGTGAATCCATTTCTAATAGTATTTTTGAGTTAATTCATTTTGATATTTGGTGACCTTCTTCTGTTACTAGTATTGGTGGATCTCGATATTTTGTTGTTTTTATTGATGATTATCCTCGTTATAGTTGGATCTTTCCTATGAAATCTCGTTCTGAAATATTACCAATATACAGCAACTTTGCAAAAATGGTTGAAACACAATTCTCCAAACGTATCAAAACTTTTCAATCTGATAATGCTCTTGACTATACTCAATATGCGTTTCAAGCTCTGTTACATTCCTGTGGCACTGTACATCATCTAACTTGTCCAGGTACCTCTCAGCAAAATGGTCGAGCCGAAAGAAAACTTCGTCATATTCTTGACACTGTTCGTGCTCTCCTTCTTTCTGCCAAAATTCCTGCCCCATTTTGGGGTGAAGTTGCTCTTCATGCTGTTCATGCGATTAATCGCATTCCAAGCATTGTCATCCATAACCAGACTCCGTATGAGCATTTGTTTGGGTCACCCCCTGACTATCATCACCTTCGCTCCTTTGGATCTGCCTGTTTCGTTCTTCTTCAACCCCATGAGCACAACAAACTTGAGCCTCGATCTAGACTTTGTTGTTTCCTTGGCTATGGTGAAACTCAAAAAGGGTATAGGTGTTATAATCCTATCTCTCATCGTCTTCGTGTTTCTCGTAATGTTGTCTTTTGGGAACACCGATTATTTATTGAACTTTCTCACTTTCGTACTTCCCTGACTACCTCCTCTATTTCAGAAATCTTTCCAGATGAGTCTCCTGTTCCTTTTACAAATACTTTTGATCCTCCTTTTGACTTCTCCCCAGATATTTTTTATGCTTCTCCTAGACAGGTTGAAGATGAACAGGTTGATGATGAGCTACCCCACCTTGAGCCTGAGTCCCCTGCTCTTGCTCTGCCTGAAAATCCTTCTCAAGACATTCCACCTTGCCACTCAACCCGGGTAAGATCTATTGCTAGACATTTACTTGACTATCATTGTTACACTGCCTTTGCTACTCTTCACGAGCCTCAGACCTATCGTAAGGCCTCCACTGACCATTTATGGCAGATTGCAATGAAAGAAGAAATTGATGCATTAACCAAAAATCATACTTGGGATCTGGTCACTCTCCCTCCTGGTCAGTCTGTGGTTGGTTGTAAGTGGATCTATAAGATCAAGACTCACTCTGATGGGTCCATTAAGCGCTACAAGGCTCATCTTGTTGCGAAAGGTTTTACACAGGAGTTTGGGATTGATTATGAAGAAACCTTTGCTCCAGTGGCTCGTATCTCATCTGTTCGTGCCCTCTTAGCTGTTTCTGCTGCTAGTAAATGGGATCTTTTTCAGATGGATGTTAAAAATGTCTTCCTTAATGGGGATTTGAGTGAAGAAGTCTATATGTAACCTCCTCCTGGTCTCTTTGTTGAATCAAACAAGGTCTGTCACCTTCGACGTGCACTTTATGGCCTTAAACAAGCTCTACGAGCTTGGTTTACCAAGTTCAGCTCCACTATTTTTCGCTTGGGTTACACTGCCAGTCTATATGATTCTGCCTTATTTCTTCGTCGTACTAATAAAGGCACTATTTTGCTTCTTCTATATGTGGATGATATGATCATAATTGGTGATGACCTTAGTGGCATTCAAGAACTCAAGGATTTTTTTAGTCAGTAGTTTGAGATGAAAGATCTTGGACATCTCAGCTATTTCTTGGGTCTTGAAATTACTCATTCCACTGATGGTCTTTATATTACTCAAGCCAAGTATGCTTCTGATCTTCTGTCTCGAGCTGGACTCACTGACAGCAAAACTGTTGACACTCCAGTTGAGCTTAATGCGCATCTGACACCCTCGGGGGGGAAACCATTGTCTAATCCTTCTCTTTACAGACAATTGGTTGGTAGCCTAGTTTATCTCACAGTTACTCGTCCAGACATCTCCTATGCTGTTCATCAGGTGAGCCATTATCTGTCTGCTCCACGATCAACTCACTATGCTGCTGTTCTGCGCATTCTTCGATACCTGAAGGGCACTCTCTTTCATGGCCTTTTCTACTCAGCTCAGTCTCCTCTTGTACTCCGTGCATTCTTTGATGCTGATTGGGCAGGAGATCCCACTGATCGTAGGTCCACTACAGGTTATTGCTTTCTCCTTGGTTCTTCTTTGATTTCTTGGCGAAGTAAGAAACAAACTTTCGTGGCCCGCTCCAGTACTGAAGCAGAATATTGTGCTCTTGCTGATACCACATCTGAGCTCCTTTGGCTACGATGGCTTCTTAAGGATTTGGGTGTGTCCACAGCCTCTGCTACTCCCCTTTATTGTGACAACCAGAGTGCCATTCATATTGCTCACAATGATGTCTTTCATGAACGGACTAAACACATAGAGATTGATTGTCATTTTATCCGTTATCATCTTGTCCATGGTGCTCTCAAGCTTTTCTCCATCTCCTCCAAAGATTAACTTGCAGATATCTTCACCAAGTCACTTCCTAAGGGACGCACTCGTGATTTGGTTGACAACCTCAAGCTGGTCTCACATCCGCCTTGAGTTTGAAGGGGGCTGTTAATGTATATTATGTTATGGGCTTTAGGCCCAGCTAGTTTACTTATATAGCACACTTGTACTTGTACTACACTTTACTTGTACCGCACATATATGCTTACTTGTACCGCACACATATGCCTCCTATATAAAGGCACACATGCATATTCTTTGATGATGAAATACAATACAATCACTCAATATTTCTAACAGGAACATAAAAAAATCTTTATTGCATTTGTATACTAAAGTGGGAAACTAAATTTAGTACTATAAGAATAATTTAGATGTATTTGTTATAAAGCAAAATTGATACTGAAAAGCATTAGACATATACCTGGCTAAAAGTTGGTATACTTAAAGGTGCATTCTCTTCAAGATTGGATGAACCAGATAGTTCAAGAATTTGAACTTCATTCACATGAGGATTCTCTTCAGAAGGTACTTCTTCCCCTCCTTGTTGCTACATATTTAAAGTAAAACAGTGGTTATTAAATAAGCAACTAAGAATATATATATAAGTAAGTTTATAGATGAGTGATATTTTAGATTTTGCAAATTAACTATATAAACCTTACTTACAAACTAGTTTGTCATCACTTACAAAAGAAAAAATAAATTAGTTTATAAGTTTTTAGGTGACACCAACCATATTTTTATCACATTATAAGTTTTTTATGATAAAATTTGTAATATTTTTAGCATTTCATAAATTCATTCACAACAATTTAGATGATTTGTTGTTAATGAAAAAATAATAAAGTGATATCAATAGTAATCTCATATGAAATTTAGTAATAACTTGTTATCTCAATAAATTTTGAAACAAGTTGTCTTACGTATCAACCACTATAAACATAAAAATCAAACTCAAAGTGACATTTTGCTAAAAGATTTTTTTTTCTAACACACCTGAGAAGGAGGTTGGTTGTAGGTTTCCTCCAAGAAAAGCTCATTGAGATCATCCTCCCCTAAGTTTGGCATGAGGGAAATGGCATTCAGCAGATCATCATAAGAATAGTCATTTTCTCTTCCATTTACAATATTTGGTTGTTGCTGTGTTGGCAATATTGGCAAATCATTTTCTTGTTGATTGACAATGTTAAACCATGGTAGCAATTTGTTTGCTTTCTCAAACCCATCAGAAGAAGACTCTCCTTGATCCATGTTATTACCAAAAGTTTCATTCCCCATTGTTGCAAGAGCGATATTGTCATTGTGCCCATTCATCATCCCAAAGCCATTGCAAGGACCATTTGGTGCCCCATTGTCATTGAAACTCTTTTCACTTGTTCCAATTAGCTCTTCTCCATTAGTCATTTGGATTCCGGTATCAACGCCATTATTATAGCCAAAATTTGGAGCTGCATTAGAACTGTTGAGAGACCCCATATTTTTCTTAATGTCTTGAATATAACTATGGTTGAGAATTCCAGGTGTTTCAAAGTTGGAGTTCAGGAGGGAATCATTTAGAAGATGAGGCCTAATTGGTTGAGTTTGTTGTGGATATTTGTCATTACAATTTGAAGTATTCACTAGGCCATTCTTAGCATTATTTATAGGGCCACATGTCATATCTCTCAACGATGGAAAATTCGATCCAACATTGTTAGCAAAAGCTGGACAATTTGCTTGATGAAGAGAATTATTTCTATTGCCAAACAGTGTCTGTTGAAGATTGTTCAATGAGCGCCATTGCTCAAGTCCTAGTTGAGGCACAAAGTTGGAACTTGAAGCATTATGCTTGGTAGAATATCGTGCAGGTTCTATGTTGAGGGCATTAAAGGATTCTCCATATCCAAACTGAGCTCCACTTGAAGATGCTCTATTAGAAGGGATACCACCAAGGATAGAACCATTTAGTGTCATAAAATTACCTCCAAATCCTGGTTGTAGTATAGATGTTCTCTTTTGTTTTTGTTCTGGGAATTGGGGATAGTTTTGTCGAAATTTTTTGAATATGTGTGATGGAGGAAGACCAGAGGCAAAGCTTGATCTCAAGGATACGCCCTTTGAGGTGCAAAGACCTTTTTCCGCGAGTTTCTTTAGGAATAAACGATACTTCTGCAATATTCCCATGCATAGACATAATCATCACTAAGCAATTATAATAATTAAGAAACAATAAACAAGATTGTGCATGAATGCTTTCATTTACAAACAATAATGATTCTTAACAAATTAGACTTTAATTCATAGGTGCACTTTGTTTATGATGATGTTGAATATGACATGATACAAGACTCCTTTGGTGGTTTAAAAATTGTTAATGACAAGCTTCTTAAGAAAAAGAGTAAGAAATTTCAAGAGAAATTCAGCAAGTTTGTTTGTGAAAAGGATGCCTTAATCGATAAACTTAATGAATCTAATAAGTTGGTTGAGAAGTATAAGAATTTCATACATTAGATGTTACATTTTCATGCATTTGTGCATCGTGCATTTCTTTTTATGCATTGTTTATGCTTTTCTTCTTTTCATTTGTTTTTGTGTGAGTAAAAATCCAAAAACACCAACAACAAAAAATCTAAAAATTTAACCATGATGTTTAAGCACATATCTCATGTAAAGTTTGATCTAATATCTTTGTACTAATGACATAATGCGCATTTACGAGTTTAGTCTTGTTATATATGCATATTATAGTAATTGTGAGTAAAATCTAGTCTTCTATGTATGGTTGTGGTAAATGCGTACTCACATTTGTCGTACTTTGTTTGTCTCTTGATTCGATTGACCTTGACATATTCATAGAATGGTTCATATATCTCTCTTCACAATTGTTTTTCTTTATGTTAAAAAGCTCTTAGAAAGTTGTATTTCGAAAATTAGTTTGAATAGGAAAAGGTGGAGTACAAAAATAATATTAAAAAGATAAAGAGTTGAAAAAGTTGTGCTTCGAAAACTAATTTGACAAGGAAAATGTGGAGCATAATATGGTTTATATGTTGAATGTAAAAGCCAAATACTTATGAAAAAAGCATCTGTTTTCAAATGTATATAAAAAAGTTTAGTAAGTTGAAGTTGCACTAAAATCATAAGTTCATATCTATATTTTTGCAACCCAGCTTCCGTATGTTCTAAACTTATGAATATCATATTCCAAGAATGTTTTGCTAACCAGCATCAATTTCAACACATTATTTTTGTACGTGAGGGATCATATATACTCTTGACTATTCATGTTAAGGGTCTCTCATGTCTTAGTGTCATTATTGTATGCCTTTTATGAGTTGGTCATGTTGGGAAATTTAGACCCCGATTGATAGAATTAACAAGTTTTAAATCCAAGTTGTTAATTAGTTTTATTATGAATAAAACTTGTTAAAACAAACAAACATCAATATCATGTCAAAATCATGCAGCAGAAAAATAAATAAGACAAGATATGATGACCCAGGAAAACCAATGAAACAAACTAGTTTCATAGTAAAAAACTTGAGGGGAAACCTTCCCGAAAAGCAATCCACTATAGTAAAGAGAAGTTTCAGATCTAGTACAAAACCTTTGTCCCTAGACTCTACAATCCCCGTAGATGAACTCACAATAGAAACCTTCTACCGCTTCAGAACCTCTGAACTCTTTAATATATAAACGCCATCCTTTTTGATGCACGGATCCCAGTACGTGACTAACTAAAAATGCATTAATCCCAGTACGCGACTTAATCACCAACTAGAAGAAGATGTTGATGTAAAGTTCTTCATTTCATCAACAATGAAGATCAAAAAGCACTTGGTTACAAAACCCTAAGACGCAAAGACGCAGTTGCTTCTTTCAGAGAGAATAAGGCATCGGTCACCTTTTGCATATGTTCTCCTTGTATTCTCTTATGTGACAGCATCTAAAATAAGCCTTATATAGGTCGAGGGTTGTGAGAAAAGAAACCCTACACATATGTCCTAACAATCTCCCCATTTGGCAATCCGTGACAAAACCACAATAAACAAATGAATATATGAGAGAAGTCATAAATCACTCAACTCATATTTACTTGTTGAATACAATAAAATCTATCCTAACACAAACTCTTGAAAATTTTTGTAAGAAAAGAGTTTATGGCAAGTAGACTTTGACAACCTGTCTTTCTGAAATATTTTAAACAAAACTCATCAAGGTATCTTTGTGTGAAACAGAAATAATAGATTGCATATAATTATAAGAAGCATGTGCATAAAGATAGAAAAGAAACAACACATGTAGAGGTAGGTGAAGAAAACATACATCATCATATGAATATATCAAAGATAAGCACAATGTATGTAAACGTGGTCACAAGACCAGTGTACACGAAGAAGGAGGTAAAAGAAGCTCCTACAACAACAAGGAGGTAAACACTCCCCCTAACAAGATGAAACACAATTCCCCTTTACAAAGGCATGTATTTCTTCCCCTAACATGTAGAATCTTAAAAAGAAATCACATATTCTCCACAATTTCTTCCCCTTTTTGTCGTGATTGACAAAGGGTACAAGAAGCTAAAAAGCTTCACCTGAGAGACATAAAGATGATCAAGGATGATCAAGGGGGCACACGAAATCCATATAAATGCATGAATATAATAAAACAAGATGTTATGGATGACAAGATAATAGAAAGATGCAAAACATGTGAAAAACAATGCATGCAAGAGGATCTCGATCGATCGAGAGGTGTCGAGATGCTATCGAGCCAACCTCGATGAATCGAGAAGTTGTCGAGAAGACAGAAGCTTTCTTGATCGATCCACCTAGCTGTCGAGGAAATGTCGAGATTGCGATAAGAAAAAAACTGAGGATCTCGACAGATAGCCAAGTGTCGAGGAGTTGTCGAGGAGGTGTCGAGCTAGCTTTTAAAAACAGTTTTTCGAGAAGTGAAAAACGCAGTCATGAATACAATCCAATATGCAACTCAACCAATGATCCAATCAACATATTAAGCTTTCAAAATCATCTCTCAACAGTAATTTTAAGCATGTTAAGGACATATTTTATGTAGTTGGCTAATCTTTTGACAAAACGCACTTTACTTGTATTTGGGTAAATCTAGGATGTGTTTAATACTTCAAAGAACATGTTGTTCAAGTCTAGTATTAAAGCCATGAAGATTGGACAAAGAAACAAGTAAAGAAAAGCTGTTCATTAAAGTTGGACAGATAGCTCGACACCTGCGGACAGATAGCTTGATAGCTGCTCGACACCTCCTCGACACCTGGCTATCTATCGAGCTCTTTAATTGATTGTTATCGCAATCTCGACACTTTCTCGACACCTGGTGGATCGATCGAGAAAGTTTATGTCCCCTCGACACCTCCTCGATAGCTGTATCTGTCGAGCCTTATTAAACCTCGACACCTGCTCGACACCTGCTATCTGTCAAGATTACGAAAATTCAGATTTTTTATTTTTGGGCCAAGCTTATGTATTTGTGTAGGGTTTCTTTTCTCACAACCCTAAACCTATATAAGGCTTATTTTAGAGGCCGTCACATAAGAGAATACAAGGAGAACATATGCAAAAGGTGATTGATACCTTATTCTCTCTAAAAGAAGCTACTGCGTCTTTGCGCCTTAGGGTTTTGTAACCAAGTGCTTCTTGATCTTCATTGTTGATAAAGTGAAAAGCTTTGCAGCCAACAATCTTCTTCTAGTTGGTGATTAAGTCGCGTACTAGGATCCACGCAATTGGTTAGTCAAGTATTGGGATTCGTGCATCATCAAATGGTGGTGTTCATATATTGAATAGTTCAGAGGTTCTGAAATGGTAGAAGGTTTCTGCTATAAGTTCATCTATGTGGATTGTAGAGTTTAGGGACAAAGATTTTGTACTAGATCTAAAACTTCTCTTTACTATAGTGGATTGCTTTTCGGGAAGGTTTCCCCCCAGGTTTTTTACTGTGAAACTGGTTGGTTTCATTGGTTTTCCTGGGTCATCATATCTTGTCTTATTTATTTTTTCCGCTGCATGATTTTGACATGATATTGATATTTGTTTGTTTTAATAAGTTTTATTCATAATAAATCTAATTAACAACTTGGGTTTAAAACTTGTTAATTCTATCAACCGGGGTCTAAATTTCCCAACAAAGCACATGGATCTCAAAAACACACACACACACACTAAACATATTTAACCAATTTTATATATCAAAAACAAGTTAAGACAATTTAGTGAACATACATAAACACATGTAAACCTTGTGATGGCTAAATCACATTGTACCTGCACATGTATCAAGAGTAGCAAAGAATATTGCGTGTTGTGTGTGAAAAACATCGCAAGATTGCATAAGTGTATACATGTTATGACAATTTGAGATATGAGAAAATTATTTTAACTCACACACAATCATAACTATTTGATGGAGACTATCACCTTCGAGGTACATCCTATAACTCCCACATCTCTTAGAATACATGCTTGCAATTATATTTAAAAGCATTTTTGATCTTTTTACTTTTTATTTTCTTTGCATTTTTCTTTTTAAGCATATCATGCATGGGCATATAAGAGAGAGAAAAGAAACACCCATTGATATTTGACATTCCAATTTTGCTATGCCGAAGCACACAAATGTCATTGACATCACACTTTTACTATGCCGAATCATACAGATGTCTTTCATGATTGGCGGGCAATAGTGGTGAGATGATTATTTATGCCTTTCTCTTATGATTTTCTAGTCCTTCCCATCAAAAAGAGTGATACGAGTGTTAAGTCCAAGAGATAACTTAATCTTACTCATCACAAACAAGAGCCACAAAACTCACTTGCTTAGTTGTGCATAGAGATGCTCATCTAAGTTATAAGAGATACAAAGTTTAGAAAACTTTGTTTCAATGTACACAAGTACCAATGTACACAAATACACACTGTTTTTGTATTTTTCTAATTTTTCCATTTTTTTTTTATTTTGGAAAAAAAAAACAAAAAAAAAAAAATTAAACAACCAAACAAAAACAGACAAACAACATGAAAGCATGAAAGAAATGTGCATATGCATGAAAGCATGATTTCAAAAGCAGATAAAAAATCAAGTAAAGAGAGTCCTAATTTAGATAGAAAGAATTAAAGCAGAGGACAAACAGAAAAGACAATTAAGTCTTAGGCTCCTTTAACAGCACGAGTCTTTGGCCATGAAGATGAAAAGATATGTGTCCTAGTATATCTACTAAAAGACATAGAAGAATTAAAATTCTCCTGAAATTGAGTTAAAAAGCTCAAGACTTTTAATAATTCTCCAAACAAAGGTGTAGGTTCTTAAGAGAAAACCTGTGACCGTTTGGACAATTGCTTATGAGGATACAAGTTAAAGCAATTAGGACGATGTGTCTAGAAACACCACAATGGTGACAAACATGAGGTCTAACAAAGGATTTAGAATTAGTCAAATTAGTTTTGGATTTCATACCTTTATTACCTTTCTCAGATTGGAGCACAAAGACCGTATTTGATCCAGAAGCCGTGAAAGAGGAGGGGTTAAAGGAAAAAGCATATCTTAAGCCAGTCTTATCAGAACTAGGCTTTTGAGCACTCAATGCCTTATCAAGTTTTGCACTAGACATCCTCTCTATTTGAGTTCTAGCTTTACTAAGCTCAACCTCAAGATTCTTGACATTCTCTTCTAATGAGGTGTTCTCCACAATAAGAGTCTCAACTAACCTTGTAGTCCCATATAGTTTGACTAATAGATCAGCTTTCTCAGTTTTTACCTCATTAAGCTCTTTTCTACAAAGATGATAAGTCTTTTCAGATTTTATGAATTTAGTGCATAACTTATCATAGGCTTCCTGAAGGGTCATCTTCTTGGGTACTTCATCATCAGAAGAATCCTCACTGTCACTAGCACTTTCCACAATCATCTTATTAGTTGAAGCAGCAAAGGTCATAACGTGACGACATTCATACGCATACTTGTTAGGAAATATAGACCCCAGTTGATAGAATTAACAAGTTTTAAACCCAAGTTGTTAATTAGATTAATTATGAATAAACCTTGTTAATAACAAACAAACATCAATATCATGTCAAAATCATGCAGCGGAAAAATAAAATAAGACAAGATATGATGACCTAGGAAAACCAATGAAACCAACCAGTTTCACAGTAAAAAACCCGGGGGGAAACCTTCCCAAAAAGCAATCCACTATAGAAAAGAGAAGTTTCAAATCTAGTACAAAACCTTTGTCCCTAGACTCTACAATCCCCGTAGATGAACTCACAACAGAAACCTTCTACTGCTTCAGAACCTCTGAACTCTTCAATATATGAACGCCACCCTTTTTGTTGCACGGATCCCAGTACGTGACTAACTCCTTTGCACGAATCTCAAAACGTGACTCACTCACCAACTTAAGGAAGAAGAATGTTGGCTGCAAAGTTCTTCACTTCATCAACAATGAAGATCAAGAAGCACTTGGTTACAAAACCCTAAGGCGCAAAGACGTAGTAGCTTCTTTTAGAGAGAATAAGGCATCGGTCACCTTTTGCATATGTTCTCCTTGTATTCTCTCATGTGACGGCCTTTAAAATAAGTCTTATATAAGTCTAGGGTTGTGAGAAAAGAAACCCTACTCAAATACATAAGTCTGGCCCAAAAATCAAAAAGCTGAAATTCTGATTTCCCGTAACCTCGGTCGATCGAGAGGTGTCGAGGAGGTGTCGAGGTTTAATGAATCTCAACAGATAGCAGCTATCGAGGAGGTGTCGAGAAGGTGTTGAGGGGACAGAAACTTTCTCGATCGATCGACCAGCTATCGAGAAGCTATCGAGATTGCGATAAGCATCAGCTGAAGATCTCGACAGATAGCCAGGTGTCGAGGTAGCTGTCGAGAGGTGTCGAGCTTTAAAAACTTTGCACTTCAGCTTGCTTTCTCTTGGACAGACTTGATGACTTCAACACTTGACCTTGAAACATTGTTTCTTGAAGTATTAAAAACACCTAGAACTACCCAATTACAAGCAGAGTGCGTTTTGTCAAAGGATTAGCCAATTTACATAACTAAGTGACATATGTTCTTAAACAAGTTAAAACATATATGTCCTAACAATACTCATCAGAAGAGTCATTCTCAGTATCACTCAAAGTAGCAACCAACCCTTTATCTTTTGACTCCTTGGTCTTTTCCTTCATGAGGTAGTTTGGGCACTATCCTCATATGACCAAAACCTCTGCAGTCGTGGCATTAAATAAGGGGTTTCTCATTCTTGCCCTTCCTAGAGGATTTAGATTTCCTTGGAGGTTTGCCCTTATCCTTTTTCCTAAATTGAAGAAGCTTGATAATCTCATAAGTTATGAAGGTTAGATCCTCATCCTCATCTTCACTTTCATCTTCATCTTCAGAGTCCTCAAAGACTTCCTTTATACCCTTGAGAGCCAAGTTTCTACTCTTTCCACCTTTTCCCATTAAACTTAATCCCATCTCATAGGTTTGAAGGTTTCCTACAAGCTCAATCAAAGGAATTTGATCAATGTCCTTTACTTCTTCAATGACAGTGATCTTGGCATAGAATCTTTCAGGTAAGGATCTAAGGATTTTCCTAACAATTTTGGATTCCGCAATAGATTCTCCAAGATTTAAAGTAGAATTCACAATATCTTTAAGTTTAGCATAGAACTCATCAAAGGTCTCATCCTCCTCCATCCTTATTTCTTCAAAACTACTAGTGAGTCTTTGAAGCTTTATAATCTTTACTGCCTTGGTACCTTCATAGGTGGTCTCAAGAATGGTCCATGCTTCCTTAGTAGTTTCAGTGGAGGATATCTTCTTAAACTCCTTATTGGTGACCGCACTGGATAAGGCATTTAACGCCTTGCTGTTGAAGTTTGTCGCCTTGATCTTTGCTTCATCCCAATCAGTCGACGCTTCCTTTGGCTTGGTCCAGCCAATCTCTACAGCTTGCCACACTTTCTCATCTAAAGACTGTAAGGAAGCTCTCATGTGTACTTTCCAGTATGTATAGTTAGTGTCATCAAATAAAGGAGGTATAATTAACGACTGTCCTCTATCCATGACAAACAGGGGTCAATGGATCAACACAGTAAAGATTAAACCTAATCAGAGTGTGTCTGCTCTGATAATACTTATTGGGAAATTTAGATCCCGATTGATAGAATTAACAAGTTTTAAACCCAAGTTGTTAATTAGATTTATTATGAATAAAATTTTTTAAAACAAACAAACATCAATATCATGTCAAAATCATGCAGCGGAAAAATAAATAAGACAAGATATGATGACCTAGGAAAACCAATGAAACAAACTAGTTTCACAGTAAAAAACCTGGGGGGAAACCTTCTCGAAAAGCAATCCACTATAGTAAAAAGAAGTTTCAGATCTAGTACAAAACCTTTGTCCCGAAACTCTACAATCTCCATAGATGAACTCACAGTAGAAACCTTCTACTACTTCAGATTCTCTAAACTCTTCAATATATAAACACCACTATTTTTGATGCACGGATCCTAGTACGTGACTAACCAAAAATGCACGAATCCCAGTACGCGACTTAATCACCAATTAGAAGAAGATGTTGGCTGCAAAGTTCTTCACTTCACCAACAATGAAGATCAAAAAGCACTTGGTTACAAAACCCTAAGGCGCAAAGACGCAGTTGCTTCTTTCAGGAGAATAAGGCATCGATCACCTTTTGCATATGTTCTCCTTGTATTCTCTTATGTGACGGCCTCTAAAATAAGCCTTATATAGGTTTAGGGTTGTGAGAAAAGAAACCCTACACATACATGTCATAATGGGCCGAAAATCAGATTTGAAAATCTGAATTCCCGTAACCTCGATAGATACCTCGATAGGCAGTATCTGTCGAGCCTCATTAAATCTCGATAAATAGGAGGTGTTGAGCAGCTGTCGAGCACACGGGCTGAACAGCTTTCTAAACCTCGACACATGCTAGCTGTCGAGCTTTATTAAACTTGCACTTTCTCAGCTTGTTTCTTGGACAGACTTGATGGCTTCAACACTTGATCTTGAAACCTTGTTTCTCGAAGTATTAAAAAACACCTAGAACTACCCAATTACAAATAAAGTGCATTTTGTCAAAGGATTAGCCAATTACATAAAATAATGATATATGTTCTTAACAAGTGAACCACATATGTCCTAACAGGCCACATATGCCTATCTCATTTATTTGTTTGTACTCATTTAAATTTGATGTGTTTGTACTTAATCATATTGTGGTTAAATCAAAAAGAATTTTGATTATTTTCTTTGTCTTTGGAAGTGTTTATCTATACCCTTGTCTTTATCTCTCATGATTTTGAGTTTTTTATTTTATGTTGATTTTTAAAAAATTCATGAAAATTTGTTTTTAAAAACAATGGTCAAAGTCATTCGTGAGTGCTTCGTGAGTAACTCATGAGTGGACTCACTCACAAGTGAAATTTCTTTGAAATATTACATTCAGTCAGGTTTTAGGCAGAGCCACTCACAGTTGGTTTGTGAGTGACTAGTGGGTAGTCCAATTTATAAGTTGTTTTTAAAGAAAAATGGGCTTTGGGCAGTGGTACTCACAACAAGTGGCTTACACTTGCGAGTTTCCCGGATTAGTATTTTAAATGGTCATTTTGTGGTTTTCTTTTTAAAAGTTCTCCTCTCTCTCTCTTTCTCTCCTCCCCCCTAAACCATCTTTTTTGATCTTTCCTCATCAAAACCCAACCAAAAACAAGTGCATTTCAATTCTTAGGTAATTCATTACACTTTTATCTGTTTTTAATTCATAGTTTTTGAATATGAGGTTTTTATGTGTTGGATGTTGGTCCATTGTGGCAAAATACTCATTCTTGTCCTTGGTTTTAGCTTCAGTTCTTATCCTCTTTCTTATCAACTCCTTTCTCATTCATGTACAAAAAGGGTGAGAAATTATAGGTCTCTTGTGCACATTCTTAGGGAGAGAAATTCCATAAGTAAAGATACATATATCAAGGGTAGAACACATCTTGTCAGGGGGAGTTGTTTTGTGTTGATCACTTTAAGAGGGAGACATCTTTTGTTTTATTTTACAATTATGAATATGTTTGTTTACTGTTCTGTAATTTACTTGCAATATTCCTTTTTGTTGTTCTTGTGGCCGTGTTGTTTGGCCTTGAAACTTTTATGATGCTTTGAGTTATCTTTTGTTATATTTGCTTTCTTGTTCTCATTGCATTGCATTTTTATGTTGAACATGCATACATCTATATGTTTTGTGCATTAATGATTGCATTTTGGATGATCTCTTGCATTGTTAAATGATCATTGTAGTCATTTTTACATGACTGTCATAGTTCATATCATGTTTACTTGATCAGTATTTTTGTTCCAAGTTCTTCACAATTCTTAAATTTAAGTGAGTGAGTTTTGCCAATGTTTCCAAACTCACGTTTAAGTCTAGAGTCTATTATAAGATGTTTTGTCACGAAATAGTGGAAGATTATTAAGTTGTGATTTTTTTTCTCATTACGTTTTGTTGGCTTTATTCTGTGCCAATTTTATTGTAATTCATACATTTATTTCCTTGTATTTTTGTGGAGGGGTATAGTCTAGAGTTTGTGAAGAGTTGCACATTTAGAGGAGTTTGAGACTAACTTACGAGTAGCTCGGGATTGACGCACTCGCGAGTGGACATGTGAGGGGTGCGAGAAATTTCAAAAGTTAGTTACAACTATGGTGACTCACAAGTAACTCGTGAGCAGGCCTACCCATGAGTGACCCATGAGTTCCACTGCGATTTTTTTTTCCCTAGAAGTAACCTTCCTCCTTTTTGAGAGAGAATCATATTAATAGTTAATTAGCCTTAATTGATCAAACTGTAATTAAAATTTGGAGGTCTAAAACAACTAGGGCAGTCCAGCACCCGCCCAGACCCGAAGAACTGATCGGCCCAACGCTCTTCGATCCGATAACCGCCCGATTTGAGCGATGGTTTGGTCGACCGTTGGTCGTTGGCGCCAAGACTCGATGCCATCGGCTTTGAGTTATGGTTTGACTATCTAAGAACTCGAAGAACCCGACCTGCCCAACGCCTTTCTTTCTTCCCATCGCAAATCGCAAATTTCGTCAAAATTGGTAAGCCTAAACTCAAAACTCTGCCGATATAAAGAGATCTCAGCCAGATCTCGACAAATATAGCAAGATATCGGCCAGATCTTGAAGGATATGGAGGAATATTGGCCAGATATCGATAGATCTGGCAAGATTTCGGTCAAAATCCAACTGAATTTCAACCCCTTTAGCAAACCCGAAACTGACTGAGATGCACCCGAAATCGACAAGACCTGATCCAGCCGATTCGAAGCTCCACACTGGTTGGTTGCGGGTTATGCTTTCTCCCACCCGAGTCTTTTGGGTCAAGTCCAAGTTGGGCACAAACCCAACTCAGATCGACCCATAGATAGCCCTAAAAACAATGCCTAATTATTGACTAGTGTGTTTTCAAAAACAAAACACACACAGATGTAATGCAAACAAAAAGATAGAGGATTTTTCTTGATGACATTTTTTTTCCCTTATGGCATCTGTAGTTTCTTTTTTTCCCCTTATAAAAAAGTTAAACTTTTTTAGAATACAAAATTTTCATTTAATTTTAATAATTTGAGTTTTTTTTTTTTTTTTTCAACATCAATTTGTGAATGGCATCCATAAGAAGCTAACACTACTTTTCTCATTTTCTTCTTTTCTCTTTGGAGGTGAATTAATTAGGATGAAGACAATATCTTTTAATAAATTGATGGTTTCATAAAATCATAATTATTTAAATGAAAAAAATGATAGGATTTGATTGCATATGGATTACCCTAAAAATTCTATAAGATTTTGATCCGTTATTTGGCTTTCCACCTTATCTACAAATGAATTATCTCTAATTTAAGGAGTATAAAACCTAATGAACTTTTGGAAATAAAGACATGAGATTTTATCTTGGAAATATTCTTTGAAAATAAATGGTTCTAGACAATCTAATTATCTGTTTCGCACATCTCAACAATTGATTGGACGTCTTTAGGACAATCTTTTTGCAACTTTCTTTTACGATTTTTTGAGTTTTTAATGGTCTATGTTCAATAATGTTCAATAAACTGAATTTACAAGATGCTCAATTGTTCAAGTTTTATAATTAAATCCTAACAAATGACATTTAAAAAAGTAAATAAATTTTGATAGTTTTTATTTGTTTCCATTTTGCATGAACTTACTACGGCACATTGTTAAGGAGAAGTTGACAACCAAGACCTAAGCTTAGCCAAAAAAGGATATATTAATTGGCTGGTGATCATATGAGAATTTTAAGAGAAATACTGTATGTACAATATTTTCATAACACTTTCACAACAAATTCTATATAGCAGGTTGTTACTTGTTATTATTGGTGGAGAAAAAAAAAATTTTAATTATGAATTCAAATTGAAAACTCGTAAAAACCTGCCACCTAATATTTGTTATAAAAATGTTGTGAACATAACACTTCTTAAATTTTAATTTAATGTAGAACCAAACCTGTAAATGACTGGCTACATTTCCTCTAGTTAAGCCCCACACATTCATGATCTCAAGAATCGTCTTGGGCACAGCCTCTGGAAGAATTAAAATTAGAAAGATAAACATTAGAAATACAAACATAGAGAAATTGCAACTGAAAACTAAGCAAAGCATAAACAAAGAGGGAAAAGTATTTGTAATTAATTAGCAAGAGATCTCTTACTATCCAAGCCTATATGATTTACGGCTTCCAAGAATCGACAGTGAAGTGAATTTGTCCAAACCAGCTTTGCCCTTTTAGGGACTCCCTGATTCATTTCATTCTCATCTTCCTTTCCCATTTTTGGGGCACCCTTTCTCTTGGAGTCCTTTTTATTACGTTTTTCTTGACAAACAGATGCTGCTGCAGATTTTTGATCCTCGAAAGAAACAACCGATGATTCAGCTGGAATGTTTTTGATTTCTTCGATAGCAATAAATTTGCCTCTTTTAGCTGCAACAGCATACTGCCATACATTTTTGAGGTCTTTCGGGCTTACTGGTTTTACTATATAGAAAGCAACTCCACACTCTAAACTCCTCAATATGACACTCTCATCGTCGTCAGCAGACATCACTGCATTAGATTGAATAATACATTTGGAAAAAAAATATAAACAAAATTGTGTTATAGCATGAAATAATCAAAATCCTATTAAAATATATAAACGAAATTGTGTTATAACATGAAATAATCAAACACTAAGAGGAACATTTTATAGATGAAATCAATGGCTTGTTATTTAAAATTAGAATCATTGATGTAAAATGGCACTCACTAATTACAGGTAGCTTGAATTCTTCTTCGACTTCCTTTTGCAATTCAAGCCCATTCATTACAGGCATATGCAGATCTGTAACAACAAGGTCGAATTTTTGCATCCGAAGAGTAGCCAAAGCATCCATTGGGTTTCTAACTGTCACAACTAAAGTAATAGCAACAAAGTTATTAGTTTACAAAGGAATCACTGTAGAAAGAAAATGTTGAAACCTTTTTACTACAAAGTACAAATTAAACAAGAGTGATTCTCACAAATATAACATTTCCCAACTAAGATTTAATTTTAAATACTTGGTTGAAGAGTGTTAAATTAATTGATCGAAGGAAATTTGATCATTAATAAGCAATAATAACAACCATTCCACAAAATTAACAAAAAAAATATTTTATTACATGTAAAAACGAATAGAGTATATACCAATGCACAAGCTAATACCTCCTACTTAGATCTAGTTAATCTTGGGAAAGGATTAAAGGCACATATAGTCTCTTGGTAAGAAAAGAATATTATAATTTTCAATCATTTATGTTAAGGAAAATAAAAATAAAAATAAAAATTTTAGTAAACAAGCAATAACTGTGAGCCAATGAAAAAGTAGATAGGATCAAAACATAATAGTTTGAGAGAATAAGATTATAAAGTTTCAATTTGTAATATATGTGAAAAAAAAAAAAGAAGAACTAAATCTATTGTATGTGCAATAGATGAAGACACTGATTAAGATACATTTTCACTAAACTTTTTCTCATAGTAGAATGGAGATAAATGGATATATGGAATATCTAAAAACAAGTGAAAAACATGTATGCATATCAAATTAATGACTATAAGAAAATTCATGAAACATAATATACTAACAATATAAGAAAAGAGATTGAAAGCAATCGTGTCAATAAAGGACATTAAAACAATAATCAATTAGTTGTATAGGGAAATTAATCAAAATAAGTTTTCGTGCTTTAGTAGAAAGCCAATTATGGAAACTCAAATTCTCCCTTCAATTTCTTACACACAATGCAAAATGAAGAAATCTTTTAGATTAAGTCAAAAACCATGCACACAAGGCCTTACCAAATTAGTGCGATATGAGATCCATAAACAGAATACTAGAAAACAAGTGTGAGATCTATTTTAGAGGAAAATATTGATCGGAAAAATTAAAAAAATCATATTTGTTTAAAATTAATGAAATTCACAAGTTTATAGGCAGAAGAATATTAATCTATCTATGTATGTAATTCGAAAGCTAATTGGCCCCAAACACATAAATGAAATAAGAATGGTTGGAATGAAAGTGCTCTAATAGAAAGAATATTATAAAACATGTATATAAAGGCTTGTGAAAACCCTAACCATGAAATTATGTGTAAAACAAGAAGCTAAATACAAAGAGGATTGAAATCTTTAAACCAAAAAAAAATACCTTCATATTTCAATGTTCTAAGCATTGCAGAAACAATGGCAAGAGATGTAGCATCATCATCTACCACCAAAATATGGATATCTACAATGGAGGTTTTGCTTTTGAAAGATTGGTCTACTCTAACTCTCTCACCCACCATGGCCATGGTCAATATATTATGAACAAAAATGGGGAGAAGAGGGGGATATATATTTATAGTAGAAGGAGCTAATGGAATCAAAAATGTGGACGCAAAGAATGTGCAACACTTTGTAATATGACTGCTTTTGTAGGGATAGATGGAAGGAGGGAGCTTTTATCACAATTTTGTTTTGATTTTTATCTCTACAAAAATGTTTATGCAATTTCTATCAAAAATTTTATTTTTTGACAAACAAGAGTATTTAGACCTTTTTAAATATCTAACTATTTCCTCGGATATATACAATCCCTCTCATCCCACAAATATCAAATTTTGAAGGGAACATACATGCATCACCCCATAAATTTTCATACTAATTAAATTAAAAAATCTATCCCAACATAATCATTCAATGCAATTTAGCTAAAATAGAAGGTTTCTAAAGAAGATTTCACAGCCTTTTCATTCAAATTGCCTCGTACTTCTTAGTGGATGACCTTGTTTATTATTGAAAAAAGAAGACATTTTTAATGCAAAAATAGATGGTGTTTAGTTATGTCCATATTGATCTGATTTTGGCAATTTGCATTGGTTAAATAATGTTTCTTCTCTTTAAACACATTCGATTGCATCCGTAATTAGCGAATCCACTTCCAACAACATGGTATTAGAGTTGCTTTGCCTAAATATTTTCCAATTGAAGCCCTTGTATTATTTTTTATAGATAATTTCAACTCATTGCATCCGCTCTTGACAATTACTTATTTATTTATTTATTTATGTAAGTTGATAATCACTTATATTAATTAAAACATGAAATGATTCATTTAAATAATGTCTAAGATTGATATGAAGGTGATCTAACTTAAATTTTAAGTATTCCTCAAATATTTATTGATAAAGGAAACATCATTTTGATGTGGAGTTACATAATAAGATTTTAGGATTTTTTTTTTCCTCGAACTAGTTATAACAATTAGAGAATCACATTATATTTTTGAATTAAATGACGTTCAGTTCCTTTATTTTGTCATAAAAATCATATAATCATAATAACGATACGGGATATTGAGATCAATGGTAATAATGATTTAGCGACCAATCATGCATCTTAAATACAAAATCATCTACATGTCACAAATCTTTCTAATGTTTCATGTCATCTTATTAATAAATTTTGGATCCTTTGAATATAACTCATTCATGTAATAAAAGGTTAAAGCAATTTAGATTTTACCACCAATCTAGCTAGTTGTCTAATATTATTATGGGAGGTATAATTAAAAGAAGGATTTATTCATATCATTTATTCTCATTTTAAATTTTAAGTGGTTACTATTTAAAGATGAAGAAAACAAATTCACATGACTTCATTGTGTTTTTTTCATTAATTAGGATTTTGCTAATATATAAATTGAGATTTCAAGTTTTTTTAATTATTCAAGTTTTATTTATTTACTCATGAAATTGAGATTTTACCTCTTTTATTACTTAAAAAGAGGATTTCTACCCTTAAAAAGAATCAAAACGTTCATAAATATCAAACAAACACAAACGTATTGGGCCAGTTTGGTGGGCTTCTGAAAGAATCTTTATGTATATTAATGGATCCATTTCTAGGTGTGCCTTATCACATATAGAATAGAAAATTACTACTAAAAACTTTTTGTTTGTCCACGTCATAACATGATAACATGTTTAAAGTAGGCAAGGATAGTGAGTAGCAATTAGTTAAATAGGTAAAATGTTTTCTATTGGAATTCAAACTTAGTCCACTCTAAAAATCAATTAGTATCTTAACTTGATGTTAAAAAACAATCTTTATAAAGACGAAGCCATAGAGACAACTATGTACCCTTATTACAATGGCCAAAAAAAAAATCACAAAACAACAGTAATTATAATAATTGATTGAAAAATGTTTTCTCTTTTTTAAATTAAAAAAAAAAAAAAAAAAAAAAAGAGATAGTAAACTAGGTCCGACCCATGGAGATTGTAAAACCGCTGAATTAGTTAATTTACAAAATTGTCTCTGCATTTCACTTTGAAATGACTCCATAGTATGGATCAAATCGAGTCAAATGTCTAAAATAACACCAATGGCTTATACGTAATTGCAATTTGCAAGTGATGCAGAGACATGTCATAGTATCACTGTGATGAAACGAGGTCCTCAGCCCACAATTTGAAAGCAATGCATTTCACTTAATTAAAAAGGATCCAAAATCCTGATCAAATCCTAATAATAAGTTGCTTAGATAAGGAGGTACCGTAAAGCCTGATCCTCATTAAGTAAGTCTGAATTGTTCTCATTTTTCATCAACTTATTTAGAGGAGGAACTTGGAGTTAGAGAAGGCGACTTCGCTATTAGTTGTGTGCAGTGGCTCCAGTCTTTTAACTCTACTACTTTACCACTAAGTATTTTTGTTTAAAATTTTTTAAATGGACAAGTTGTTTGTTTGGGGTAAAAGAGAATGATTGAGCTTAATTTTTTTAGCTTTATTAATTATTGGTAAATTTTGTTGTTGGACTAATTTTTGGGCTTGTATGTTTAACAATGCTATCAATTTTTGGGCTTGTATTAATAAGTAAAAAGTGACGCAAGTGTACGAACCAATAAGAATTTGTTATCTCAATAATTTGTAAAAACGTTGTAAAAACATTTGTGGCTACAACATTACTTTTAAAAGAATTGATAGCATTGTTAAGAGGAGAAAGTGTAACTTTATTGGAAAAAAAATTGCTAAAATTATTACCTATTAAAATATTAATATTTAAAAAAAAAAAAAAAAAAAGGGAGGCCAATTCCCCCCCCCCCCCCCCCCCCCCAAAAAAAAAGAAAAAGAAAAGAAAAAGGCAAGCCTTGGCTCATTAGTATTTAGATTATTTTATTAGAAAGAAAAAGTAATTAATAAATAAATTTATAATTGGAAGTTCCAATAAGGAAAAAGTTTAACTTGAGATAGGTTTGAAGCTCTCTTCCTCCACCTCTCCCACTTCCCCACTATATATCTATCTAAAAAAAAAAAAGAGGTTTTAGGATCAATTTAATCAAATGACTTAGAGTGTTTGTGTTAGGACATATGCGAATCATGTTAGGAACATATGTCAATATTTTATGTAATTGGCTAATCCTTTGACAAAACGCACTTTACTTGTAATTTCGTAGATCTAAGATGTGTTTAGTACTTCAAGGAACAAGGTTTCAAGTTCAAGTGTTAAAATCATGCAAGTCTGTCCAAGAAACAAGTGAAGAAGTGCTGGATTTTAAATCTTGACAACTAGTATCTATCGAGATTTAAAAGTTACTGAAACCCGATGCTTGATAGCTAGCTCGATAGATAAGCTATCTATCGAGGTTTATGAAAAATAGATTTTCAATTTTGATTTTCATCCAATCCGTGTGTATATGTTTGGGCTTTCTTTTCTCACAACCTTAAACATATATAAGGATTATTTTAAGGGCCGTCAAAGATTGCTCGAGTGTGAAGCAAAGTTGTGTTCATGCAAATTGTGACCAGAGACAGAATTTGCCCTAGTTCATCTTTCTCTTGAAGAAGCTGTTGTGTTTGTACAACGTAAGGTTTTGTGACCAAGGAGTTTCGTGATCTTCATCGTGTGATGAACTAAAGAACTTTGCAGCCAACATCTTTCTCAAGTTAGTGAGTAAGCCGCGTATTGAGATCCACGCATTGAATTGGTTAGTCACTTACTGAGAGTCGTGCATTTAAAAAGAGAGATTGTCACTACAGAACAAGTCCAATTAGGTATTGGGGTAAGGGTTTAACTGTAGGTTTGTATAAGGTGCTGAAATTCCTTTACTTGTAACCACTTGTTATGATAATAGTGAATTCTTGGGAGTGGTGACCTTAAAATCACCCGGTGAAGTTTTTGCCATGCTGGTTTTCCCCATTCATAAATAAATCACCTTGTCTACTTTATTTTCCGCTGCATATTTACTTAGTTAGTGATTTGTTTGTGCTACCACACATTTTGCATGATAATTGAATTATTAATTAACTTGGCTAAATCAATTGATTAATTTATCACAAGGGGTAAATACATTCTTGGCCTATCAAGTGGTATCAGAGCATGCACTCTGATTAAGGTTAATATTTACTGTGTGGTCCATTGACCCATGTTTGTCATGAATAGAGGATAGTCTCTTATTATATCTCCTTTATTTGATGGCACTAACTATGTATACTAAAAAGTACGCATGAGAGCTTTCTTGCAGTCATTAAATGAAAATGTGTGGCAAGCTGTGGAGATAGGCTGGACTAAGCCTACGAAAGCGTTGGTCCACTGGGATGATGCTAAGATCAAGGCAGCAAACTTCAATAGCAGGGCAATGAATGCTCTATTCAGTGCAGTCACGAATGAGGAGTTCAAGAAGATATCCTCTATTAAAACTGTTAAGGAAGCATGGACCATTCTCTATATAACCTATGAAGGAACCAAGGTTGTCAAGGATTCAAAATTTTAGAGGCTTTCTATAAGCTTTGAAGAGACTAAGATGGAGGAATATGAGTCATTCGATGAGTTCTACAACAAGCTCAAGGACATAGTAAACTCAGTCTTTAATTTTGGAGAAACCATTTCTGAATCCAAGATTGTGAGAAATGTGCTCAGATCTCTACCCGAGAGATTTCATGTCAAGATCACTGCTATTGAGGAATTAAAGAATATTGACAAAATTCCTTTGACAATGTTGGTTGGTAATCTGCAGACCTATGAGTTGGGTTTGACAAGGATCGGGAAATCAAGCAAGAGCAAAAGCATGACATTGAAGGCCAAGAGCAATGACACTGATGAGTCTTTAGACGATGAAGAGTCTAAGATGAAATCCTATATCACGAGACATTTCAAGAAGTTTATGAAGAATGCCAACACGAAAAGATTTAACAAGGACCGAAAACAATCCAGTTCTTCGTAGTTCAAGAGCCAAGACAAAGGAAAGAAGGATGTTAGGGATGGCGGTCAGTACATTATTCCTTCAGGACCAAAATGCTTTGGGTGTCACGGCTTCAGACACATGAAACAAGAGTGCCCGACATATCTCAAGACCATTGGTAAAAGCAAGGCACTTACTGCTACCTTGAGCGACACCGGGCCTGAAGATGATTCTGACAATGAGGATGATGGAATCCTAAATGCCTTCACTGCCACTGTAAATCCTACTGAATGGATTGTTGAAGATGTGGATGAAGAAGAGCAATTGGTGGAGTCTAAGTTTGAAAAGATGGATGAACAAGATGACATCCACACAGCCTATGCAAAATTATACAAGGTCTCGGAAAAGCATGAGAAGTTGTATAGGTTGGCCACCAAGAAAGCTTAGTGAAGTGGAGTTTGAACGAGAAGAAATCTCCACAAAGTTTGATGAAGCATATTAGACCATTGGAGCACTGAGATTTGAGAATAATTTCTTGACTAAGAAGACTAAGAAACTTGAGGCAAAACTGCTCCAAGTCAGAACTCAGTTGGAAAGGACTTCAAGTGCAAAGCTTGATGAGATGCTTAATCTTTAGAAATCTGCTTCTGATCGAACCGATTTAGGGTATGATTTCTCTTCTCCTAGTATTGCTACTTCTTGTACTACTGTTTTTGTTCATTCTACTAATAATGTTGAAACTGAGAACAATGATGTTAAAAATGAATTAGCTAGTGAGGACATAGATAAGGGTAAATCTATCTTAGGAGCACCCCCTAAACTTGATAAGAAAGAGATTAAGAACTCTATGGCTAAGAAGGGAAATACTCAAAAGCCCAAACAGAAAAAGCAACATTTCTATCATCACTGTGGAGCAGCTAGACATACTCGACCAAATTGCTATAAGTGGTTAGCCACTCAACAGAGCAACAGCATGATCTCGTCGGGAAACCAAAATCAGCTTCCATCCTTCTTTACTCCTCTTGGGGATCTTCTCAAAACCCTCATGTTCCTTTCAAACTTGAACGGTTTAAATTCTTCCCCCTCACTGCTGAATCAAGGGTGTGCTAAACGGAAAGGTTCTTCCAAGGTGTGGAAGAAAAAAGGCTCCAAGTGATTCTGTCACTTTTTCTCTCTCTGCTCTTCTTGTTTTTGTTTTTGCATTACTTATGTGTTTTGCTTTCGTATTTTGAGTCAGTCTAGTTTTATGCATTGCTTTGTCTAACATGTTTTTGTTTGTTTATTTTCAGTTTTGATTTATTTTGTTTTTTCATAATTAAAAAAATTGAAAAATAAGAAAAATACAAAAACAGTGTGTTTGTGTACATTGGTAGTTATGTACCTTGGATGGCCATTGAAACAAAATTTTCTAAATTTTGTATCTTTTTGTAGCTTAGATGAACATCTCTATGCACAACTAAGCAAGTGAGTTTTGTGGCTTGTGTCTGTGATGAGTAAGATTAAGTAATCTTTTGTGCTTAACACTTGTATCACTCTTTTTGACGAGAAGGACTAGAAAATCTTAAAAGAAATGCATAAATAACCATCTCACCACTGTTGCCCACCAATCATGAAATGGCATTTACATACTTCGGCATAGCAAAAGTGGAATGTCAAATGCTTAACATTATTGGGTATTTCTTTTCTATCTCTTATATGCCCATCAATGGTTTGCTTAAAAGAAAAATATGCAAAGAAAAACAAAAAGCAAAAAGAATTAAAATACTTTATTTATGATTGCAAGCGTGTATTCTAGGAGATGTGGGAGTTATAGGATATACCTCGAAGGTGACAGTCCCCATCAAACAGTTATGATTATGTGTGAGTTAAAGTGATTTTCTTATATCTCAAATCGTCATAACTTGAAAACACTTATGCAATCTTGCGATATTTTTCACACACAACATGCAATATTCTTTACTACTTTTGATACATATGTAGGTACAATATGATTTAGCCATCACAAGAAATACATGTGTTAATGTATGCTCACTAAACTGTCTTAATTTTTTTTTGAAATATAAAATTGGTTAGACTTGTTTTATGTGTGTGTGTGTGTTTTGGATCTATGTGCTTAACATTTTTCTTGTTGAGAGATGATTTTGAGAGTTTAAAATGTTGTTTGGATCTTTGGTTATGTAGCATGCTTGATTGCATTCATGTCTGTGTTTTTCTCTTCTTGAAAAACTGTTTTTAAACAATCTCGATAGCTGCTGGACACCTCTTGACAGCTAGGCTCTCTATCGAGATCCTTCAGCTGCTTTTTATGGCATTCTCGACAGCTTCTCGATAGCTACTTCGATCCATCGAGAAACCTTTTGGATGCTCGATAATTTCTCGATAGCTACCTTGATCCATCGAGATCCTTTAGCTATGGACACCTCTCGACAGCTTCTGGACAGCTTTTTGACAGATAAAGCATGCGTTTTTAAATCTCGACACCTCTCGATCCATCAAGCTACGAAGATTTCAATATATAGGGTCCGCGCGACATTTCTCTCATTTCTCTTCGATCTCTCTCGATAGTTTGTGTCTTTTTTCTCTCCTAAACACTTCTCACTCAACCTCTTCACATTCCCCACTCATTCTTTGGTCTTTTCATTGCATTTTTCACAGGTATGATCTCTTTTCTAGCTTTAATCATTCATTTCATGCATTCTGACCTAGATTTTGGGATTTTTGAAAATTGTTGGGATTTTTTGAAATTGATGATGTTTGGTAAAATTTTGGGCTGGGTTATGTTTATATGATCCTAAATGTCATGCATTACATCACACTTGCATTATAACTATATTTTCATACATTATAGATGTGTGCTATATATGTTGATCTATTGTATGCTGTTAGTTTTGGATTGGGCTGAGCCCATGATTTTTTTGGTTTGCATGTCACATGTTCATGCATTTTCATGCATATGTACCTTCATTTCTTTATATTCCTATATATTGATGTGTTTGGTGCTTTTCTACGTGTCTTTCTTTCTCCCTCTCTCTCTCTTTCTTTCGATTAGTTGCTTCATGGCACCTAAATGAAAATCCACTCCGTCCCAGAACCCTCTTTGTTCTGGGGCATCCTCTTCCTCTGACCCCACTCCTTCTCACGTTCGGTTCCGTGATGAGAAGGCCCTTAAGGACTTCTTGGAGAACTTTTCTAGATGAGGCATTCATTCAGAACGCCAAGTCATCCTATCAAACTTTTCTAATACTGACCTTCCCACTGTCATCTACAGTAGGGGTTGGGAGTCACTGTGTGGCGTCCCGGTCATGCGCCCTTCCGTGATCATACAAGAGTTTTACTCCAACATGCACGGATTTTATTACTCTATACACCAATTTATCACTCGCGTTCGGGGTATACACATTGCAGTTACTTCGAATCTTATATCCGAGGTACTACACGTTCCTAGGGTAGCGCATCCTAACTACCTTGGTTGCGATCGTCTGAGGACTATGTCCAAAGACGAACTCTCATCTCTCTTCTATAAGACACCTTCTTCTTGGGGTGACCTCAAAACACCCTTTGCTCGGGCTTTGGAAAAGGTCCGAGGTTCCTTAACATGGTGATGACATTCATTTGCCATTTTTCTATGCCCTGTTTGATCACTTCTCCGTTATGGGTGCCATTGACGCTGCTACTGTTAGACGGAGTGAGGCTCAGCTTCGCCCGAGGCGGATACAGACCGAGACGGCAGCTCCTCCTGCTTCTTCAGCTCCTTCCACCTCAGCTGCTTCTTCCTCAATGGGTGGAGTGACACTTAAGGCCATCATGGCACAGCTTGTGCGCATGCATGCTCGCCTTGACACTCTCAGTGATAAGTTGTGTCAGGTGAACACCCGTGTTAGTCGTATCGCATGACGATAGGCTGTCATGGGTGGTTTCACTATTGCTTCTTCTCCATCTCCATTGGCTTCTGAGGATGAGAGTAATGAGGGCTCCGACAGTGCTGATGAGGATGATGGTATTAGCTCGCCCAGTGATGATGAGATGTCTACTTGATGTACTTATCCTTTGTCACTCGTGACAAAAAGGGGAAGTAGTTTTGATATGAGAGTAGTCATACACATAGAGGGAGGGTTAGTATAGGAGAGTTTTATGATAGGGGGAGTGTATATGAGGGATGTAGTGAGGATTTTTGTATCTTTTCTTTTCTTTCTATTTTAGATATATTATCTCTTGTACATTGGTCTTGTGACCACTTAGTGACAGCAAACGTTGTACTTATCTTTAATATATATATTTGATGATGTTGTTATCACATTTCACCTATTTCTCCATGTGTTGGTTCTTTTCTCTCTTTATACCCATGTTTCTTATTTAATGTATGCAATTTATTATTTCTATTTCACACTAAGATGCCGTGATGAGTTTTATTTAAAGTGTTTCAGAAATACAGGCTGTCAAAGTCTTCTTGTCATAAACATTTTTCTTGCAAAGTTTTTCAAGAGTTTGTATTAGGATAGATTTTATTGTATTCAACAAGTAAGTATGAGTTGAGTAATTTATGATTTCTTTTATATGTTCATTTGTTTGTTGTGGTTTTCTCACGGATTGCCAAAAGGGGAGATTGTTAGGACATATGTGAATCATTTTAGGAACATATGTCAATATTTTATGTAATTGACTAATCCTTTGACAAAACGTACTTAACTTGTAATTTCGTAGATCTAGGATGTGTTTAATACTTCAAGGAACAATGTTTCAAGTTCAAGTGTTAAACCCATTCAAGTCTGTCCAATAAACAAGTGAAAAAGCACTAGATTTTAAATCTCGACAGCTAGTATCTATCGAGATTTAAAAGCTGCTAAAACCCGATGCTCGACTACTAGCTCGATAAATAAGCTATCTATTGAGGTTTATGAAAAACAGATTTTCAGCTCTGATTTTCTTCCAATTCGTGTGTATATGTTTGAGCTTTCTTTTCTCACAACCCTAAACATATATAAGGATTATTTTAAGGGCCGTCAATGGTTGCATGAGTGTGAAGCAAAGTTGTGTTCACGCAAATTGTGACCGGAGACAGAATTTGCCCTAGTTCATCTTTCTCTTGAAGAAGCTGCTGTGTTTGTACATTGTAAGGTTTTGTGACCAAGGAGCTTCGTGATCTTCATCGTGTGATGAACTGAAGAACTTTGCAGCTAACATCTTTCTCAAGTTGGTGAGTAAGCCGCGAACTAGGATCCGCGCATTAAATTGGTTAGTCACGTACTAGGAGCCGTGCATTGAAAAGGCAGAGATTGTCACTATAGAACAAGTCCAATTAGGTATTGGGGTAAGGGTTCAACTGTAGGTTGGTATAAGGTACTGTGATTCTTTTACTTGTAACCGCTTGTTGTGATAATAGTGAATTCTCGAGAGTGGTGACCTTAAAATCACCCGGTGGGGTTTTTGCCGTGTTGGTTTTCCCCATGCGTAAACAAATCACCATGTCTACTTTATTTTTTGCTGCATATTTACTTAGTTGGTGATTTGTTTGTGCTGCCATGCGTTTTGCATGATAATTGAATTAATTTATCACAAGGGATCAATACATTCTTGACCTATTAGTTTGTATTGATGAAAAATGAGTTATATAACTCAGTTTTCATCACCCAAAACTCAAAAAATGTGGGACCCACTGAAGAAATGCTTGTTTGGACAAATTCTTGAATTAAGTTCTCAAAACTCAAAACTCAAAAATTTGAGTTTGAGTGACGAAAACTGGAAACAGATTTTTGGTATTTTCAAGTTATGAGATTTGAATTTCAATGACAATCTTGGGGGAAAATGGGCTTTTGCCCTTAATTTTTAAACTATGCAACAATTTGTCCATGTTTTCAAACTATTTGGAACTTGATTTTCTGAAAATCGAGTTCCCCTTATAACTCGAGTTTTCTTATTATTGATCAAATTATTACCGATCGGTATTTCGAGTTTTCTTATTAGTGCCGATTGGTATTAATTGAGAAATTATTAGTACCGATCATTACTAATTGAAATATGATTATTACTGATATCAATAGAAATCTCATATGAAATTTAGTCACAGCTTGTTACCTCAATAAATTTTGAAACAAGTTGTGTCTTGTGTATGAACCACTATAAACATAAAAATCAAACTCAAAGTGACTTTTTGCTAAAAGATGTTTTTTTTCTAACACACCTAAGAAGGAGGTTGGTTGTAGGTTTCCTCCAAGAAAAGCTCATTGAGATCATCCTCCCCTAAGTTTGGCATGAGAGAAATGGCATTCAGCAGATCATCATAGGAATAGTCATTTCCTCCTCCATTTACAATATTGGGTTGTTTCTATGACTGTGTTGGCAATATTGGCAAATCATTTTCTTGTTGCTATGACTCGTCTTGATCCATGTTATTACCAAAAGTTTTATTCCCCATTGTTGCAAGAGTGATATTGTCATTGTGCCCATTCATCATCCTAAAGCCATTGCAAGGACCATTTGGTGCCCCATTGTCATTGAAACTTTTTTCACTTGTTCCAATTAGCTCTTCTCCATTAGTCATTTGGATTCCAGTATCAATGCCATTATTATAGCCAAAATTTGGAGCTACATTAGAACTGTTGAGAGACCCCATATTTTTCTTAATGTCTGGAATATAACTAAGGTTGAGAATTCCAAGAGTGTACCAAAGTTGGAGTACAATAGGGAATCATTTAGAAGATGAGGCCAAATTGGTTGAGTTTGTTGTGGATATTTTTCATTACAATTTGAAGTATTCACTAGGCCATTCTTAGCATTATTCATAGGGCCACATGTCATATCTCCCAACGATGGAAAATTCGATCTAACATTGTTAGCAAAAGCTGGACGATTTTCTTGATGAAGAGAATTGTTCCTATTTCCAAACAGTGGCGGCTGAAGATTGTTCAATGAGCGCCATTGCTCAAGTCCTAGTTGAGGCACAAAGTTGGAACTTGAAGCATTATGCTTAGTAGAAAAACGTGCAGGTTCCATGTTGAGAGCATTAAAGGATTCTCCATATCCAAATTGAGCTCCACTTGAAGATGCTCTATTAGAAGGGATACCACCAAGGATAGAACCATTAAGTGTCACAAAATTACCTCCAAATCCTGGTTGGAACATAGATGTTCTCTTTTGTTGTTGTTATGGGAATTGGGGATAGTTTTGTCGAAAAATTTTGAATGTGTAATAGAGGAAGACCAGAGGCAAAGCTTGATCTCAAGGCAGTGGCGACGCCACATACAGCTCAGGGTGTTCCCAGGAACACCCTGACCTGAAAAAAAAAAATTATATATAATAAAAAAAAATTATATTTGCTCTGTATTAGGAACGCCCTCAAATTAAAAAAAAAAAAAAAAAAAAAAAAAAAAAAGCCCAAAAAAAATTTGAACTAAAATCTGAAAAAATAAATAAATAAATAAAATTTGTAACAAAGGCAAGCCCAAGTGCCCAACAGATTACAGACAAACCCACAGATTCTCAAAAAAAAAAAAAAAAAAAAAAGGAGAGCATTGCAGCGCCTCATTAAAAAAAAAAAAAAAAAAAAAAGACAAACCCACAGATTCTCACTAAAGGCTTTATAAAAAAAAAAAAAAAAAAAAAAAAAAAAAAAAAAAAAAAAAAAAAAAAAACGAAATCACTAAGCTAACCCTAACCTAAAGACAGACAGCAAGCCAAGTAGCCAATGCTGCTCGTCGTCGCTCATCGGATCGGAGGACGGAGATTGCCAGTGCCAGATTGGCAGATTGCTCGCCCGCCGGCTCGTCCGCTCGTACCCAGTCCAGTTCAGGCCTCCCGCCTCCTTGCTCGCTGCTCGGCTACTATCGCTGCTCCGGTGCTCCCCCCGACAATCCGACCTTTCCTCAAGGTATTTCATTTTTTTTCTAAGCTAACTTCTCTCAGTCTCTCTCTTTTTCTCTCTGACTCTCTCTCAGTCTCTCACTCTCTCTGACTCTCACTCTCTCTCTCTATCTGAACTGAAAAGTCTGAAATGAAAATTATGAAATGACTCTCACTCTCTCTTTATTCTTTAATAAGACCAACTCAGTAACTCTCTCTCTCTCTTGATTGGCCGAACTTTACTCTTTAGCTTTATTAAATTTTGTCTATTTTTGACTTTTTGAAAATTGAATTTGACTTTATCAGTTTATCTTATCTGTTGGTGTTGGTGGTGTTGGTGTTGGTGTTGGCGTGTGTAGTGTGTTGGTGTTAGTGTTGGTGTTGGTGAAATATTAATTATCTTTTAGTGTAATGTGTGATTGTGAAATTTTCTAATTGGATGGGCACATGGGATGGGGGCCGGGCTACACAAGTGCACATTACACAGTTTTAGTGCTTTAATTATTGTGCTACACATGGGATGTGTAAATAATGTGCACATCAGTGGCTCTTTTAGTGCTTTTAGTGTAATGTGCACATGAGGCTAAACAATATAACAAATTAAAGTAGTATAATTAATGACAAACAAATTAAAGTAATATAGTTTATTGTTAGGCTAAACAACAATAATTAAAGCAATATAATAATTAATAAACCAATATATTATAAAAGACAAACAAATTAAATTATGTTAGGCTAAACAACAATTAATAATTTTATAATTAACGAAACAACAATATAACAAATTATAGCTTATAAATGACAAACAAATTAATGAAACAACTAAACAACGTTACAACAATAATTAATAATTTTATTAGTATTTCAAATGAACTTATAGTTTATTGTTTATTCTTTTGCTAGAATTATGGACAAATATTTGATAAGAAAACCACGTATCCAAGATTCATCTTCTGTGCAAGATTCATCTCGTGTTTTTTAATTGTTGTTGTTGTCAATATATAAAATTTTCTTTTTATTAGATTGTGTAATTTATGCTTGTTGAGGAACACCTGAAAAAATTTTCTGGAGTCGCCACTGTCTCAAGGATATGCCCTTTGAGATGCAAAGACCTTTTTCCGCGACTTTCTTTAGGAATAAACGATACTCCTGCAATATTCCCATGCATATACACAATCATCACCAAGCAATTATAATGATTAAGAAACAATAATTGCTTTCATTTACAAACAATAATGATTCTTAACAAATTAGACTTTAATTCATAGGTGCACTTTGTTTATGATGATGTTGAATATGACATATTACATGACTCCTTTGGTGGTTTAAAAATTGTTAATGACAAGCTTCTTAAGAAAAAGACTAAGAAATTTCAAGAGAAATTCAGCAAGTTTGTTTGTGAAAAGGATGCCTTAACCGATAAACTTAATGAATCTAATAAGTTGGTTGAGAAGTGTTAGAATTTCATACATTAGATGTTACATTCTCATGCATTTGTGTATCATGCATTTCTTTTTATGCATTGTTTTTGCTTTTTTTTTTTTTTTTTTTTCTTCTTTTCATTTGTTTTTTTGAGTAAAAATCCAAAAACACCAACAACAAAAAATCTAAAAATTTAACCATGATGTTTAAGCACATATCTCATGTAAAGTTCGATCTAGTATCTTTGTACTAATAACATAATGCATTTACGAGTTTAGTCTTGTTATGTCGGCATATTATAGTAATTGTGAGTAAAATCTAGACTTCTATGTATATATGGTTGTGGTAAATGTGTATTCGCATTTGTCGTGCTTTGTTTATCTCTTGATTCGATTGACCTTGACATATTCATAGAATGGTTCATATGTCTCTCTTCACAATTGTTTTTCTTTATGCTAGAAAGCTCTTAGAATGTATTTTATATATATATATATATATATATATATATATATATATATATATAAATTGAATCACATTCTCAGAAGCTTAATTTCACAATGTATACCCGGCCCAATTTGTTTTAGAGACTGCTAGTTCATTTGAACCATGGGTTCAAAAATCGGTTCAACCAAAAAAAGAAGAAAATACAAGATTGGGCTCAAAGTCTAGTGCTTATCCACTACAAGGGTTGGGTTGGCCCAAGCGAACCCTCACATAAAGAAAGAACATGGATAAAAAAAGTACACGTGTCAAGCAAACACATTGCGTGGACATGTAGAATTTACCAACTTGAATATAATATGTGAGCAAGTAAAACTCTAACCTTGAACTTAAATTAGAGTCAGAGATGTGAGTTCTAGTTAACTCAACTGATATAGTTTTTGATAATTGAATAAAAGATTTGAGGTTCAATCCTTGTCTACACTAAAAACTAATCGGTGTATTGATCTGATGATAAAGAACCATCATCAAGAGCGAACGCTATAGGTTGAAACTCTAAAAATAAAAAATAATAATAAAAAAAAAAAACATCAGAGATAAGCATATTACATATCCCTCCTTGTTCTCATCTTATAGTTATCTAATGCCGTTATTGAATTTTATTAGATAATTAAAACTTAAAATACGTATAAAGAATTTATACCTAAGTTTTATTATGATCAAATAAGCTTATTGACAATGTTTTTTCAAGAAGAAAGATAGCAACATTGCTATGCCCTCTTATCTAGTGTCCAGCACTTATGTCCATAGGGACACTATCAAACATACATACTTATCAGATTGGTCCTTTTCTTTTCTAGTCCAAATGAGGACATTTGCAATGAAAATCTTAAATACACAATCTTGCAATAACACCCTCATTTAATATTAATTTGCAATGTCTATCAAGGGTTTCAGACCCGGACCGTTCATTGAACCGTAAAAGAGAGAGGTTCAAGATTTTTGAGGTCAAACCGAGGTCGAACCGGAGTCAAACCGTGATGACGTCATAATTAATTTAATAATTAATTAAAACCTAAATATAGATATTAAATTTATAAAACTAGCAAAATTGACTAATATATCTATATATGTAAGGGAAGTTTAATGATTTTCAAGCATATATTTAATAATTAATTAAGAAAGTTAACAAAATAAAATAATAACCATGAAAATATTAAAATTTATGATTAATTTTTGAAGTAAATTTGAATATCTTTGAAGGATTTTAATTATAATTTTTTTTTATTGCTTGTAAGAGATGGATAATTTAATTAAGTAGAATAAAATTGTGTTAAGTTGTTTTTATTAAAAATAAATAAATAAATAAAAATTGCTAAGGGGTTGGACCGTACGGTTCTCACCAGTTCGTGCGGTCCAACCCCGGTTTTAGGGGTTCACGAAATTAACAAAAAATTCGGTTCTTTAGGCTTAAAAACCGATTTTCATCCCGGTTCCCGGTTCTCACGGTCCGACCTCCCGGTCCGGTCCGGTTTTGAGAACCATGATGTCTATTGATACTATAAATGAGTAATGCTACTGCCACTAATTTTTTTGCAATATTTTACAAATTGTTAAGGTGGTAAATTTTTACATGTGCTCATTTGGACTTACTATTTACATTACACTTTTATTACTAATAATTACTTACCACATTAGCAGTTTGAAAAACAATTTGTGATTCTAGCATTTTTCCATATAAATTAGTGTCTAAATAAATAGATAAGTGGACTGATTAATCTTGAATCAAGGTATTGAGTAAATTGTTAAATTTTTTATAGCTTTTATTTTTTTTTATTTTTTTATAATGTTAAAGTTATAGTTTAGGGTGGATATTTTTCACTAGTATATTAACGTTTGTTTGCGTAACAAACAAGCTTACCTTGTTCAATATTGTGTATGTTTGTTTTTTTAATAAACAAGTCAAGCTTAAACCCAAGTTTAGGTTGGATTATTAAATGAGTCAAGCTTAAATATAATAATGTGTTTGTGAACAAAAGTTTCTGAACATGAGAAGCCCAATTACTATATGTAATATTATATTTTTATATGTATACTAGTCCAAAAATCTATTTATATAGATTTGAAATTAGATTGTATAAGTTTGTAAATAAGTTCATATGAAAATAAATTATTATTTAAAGTTTATTGATAAAATAAATACTCAATTTGTAGTAAAAATTTAGAGATTGTGAAAAGATAAAAACATTTTAGTAATGGTATAGGAAAAAAATAAGTTAATTAAATAGCTTTTGAACAAACTTGAACTTGCTCGACAAGAAAATGAACTAAACTTGAGCATATAATCTAGTTTAGTAATAAGTTTGAGCTTGGCTCATGTTAAATAATAATAATAATAATAATAATAAGCTTGAACTTGTAATACTTGTTTACAATCCTCCAAATGCATATGTTAGGATTTATTTTGGGATGTCTAATGTTGTGATATAGCTTTTATTGTTTTGCTGAAGATATATGACCTTGACTATTGGAATTGAAAGCCTTTTATATTTCTACTTCCATCTTACTCGCTTTGATTTAATTTTTGTACAGCTTTGTGGAGCTGCAAATTGGAGAATGTATTTTATACATGAGATATATGAATCATTTCCTTCATAGCATAGGGATTCAATACGGTTTTATGAACCTATTAAAGGTTGTATTACTTCTCAAAGTAAAACTTAGATATAATTGTTAATAATTTTTTTTTTTTTTAAATTGATACAGCTTTTGTGAAAAATAGGAAAAATAGTCAAAAAATTAATTGATTTTTTCTTTTTTCATAAAAGCTGTATTGAATATCATTTTCCTTCCCCCCAAAAAAAAAAAAAAGTCTTAGAGCATCTGTTATCATTTTCCATTTTAATTAATATCATCGTCATCATGTTTTTATATTCTTACAAATAACGGTAACATTGCAGACCAAGATGCGAGTCAATTGAAATGGAACGAAGGAGTGTAATTATGAAATATAAAAAGTACAAAGACTCACAGGAACAAACTGTTTGGGCACTGTTTGGGCCATATAATTAACCATATCCCAAAACTTTTGAGAATGACAAGAAAAAGCAAAGGCTTTAATGGAAAATGTCATTTTGTATGTGCATTGATATGATTTGCAGTAGTGTTATTTAAACGGTCCAGCTCATGCACAGTCCTAACATGTACTTGTCATAACCATGGTCTCTCTCTCTGGCTAGGGTCAACTGTGATTCACATGGGATCGAATTTGACTGTCTAGCTACGTGTAGCCCTATCCGACAGAAAGCGTATAGGCATTTGCATGATGAGAGAAAATGTTGCTGACAAAGTTCATCAATGCGGTACATTGCCATTCCGTAGCTTTTATGGGTTTTGCCCTGAAATTTATAACACACAAGATGCCCGCACAGACAGAGAGGAGCTACACCATGCACAATTTTTGAGTCCACCACTAAAAACCAAGAAAGCAAGATCTTAGCTAGACAGCACTGTTAGGATCATGTGTTTTAGTATTGTTAACCATGTTAAATTATGTGTCTTTTATTAAATTTTGATGTGTCTTAAAGTTATAATTGAAGACTATATTGAAGATACAAAGTTTGCTCAAGAAAAGTTCAAGAAAAACATATTTTCAGCATGTACCTCGATAGAAGTCTCGATACCTCTCGATTGTAACTCGATAGAAGTTGAAACTCACTATCTCCTCAATAGCAACTCGATAGATCGAGATTTTGTTCTTAATAGAAGTCTCGATAGATCAAGTTTTGAGGATCAGCAAAAATCAGCAACTTGAAAAAGCTCATAACTTATTCGTTTGAAATCCAAATTGAGATATGTTTGAATCGATATTTAAAGGACATCATAAGTCATCTATTAGAGGGGTTTTTAGAGAGAGAAACACTCTGTTTATGTGGTTAGGGTTTTGTAACCAAGTTTTTTCTATTTCACCCAATCCTAATAAGCTTCATAAGGTTTTCTTTTTGAAACCTTAGCCTCCTCCTACAAAAAAAAAAAGAATTCTTACTGCATTTTTTGTATGCCTTTGGATTCTATAATCAAGCAAATTCTCTAGCACCAACATTGAAAATCTTATTGGTGTTTCTATGTGAAGCTGTTGCAAATCAACTACAATAATCAAAGGGTTGCTGTGAAGTTAGTCACGTATTGGGATTCGTGCAAAAGAGTTAGTCACGTACTGGGATCCATGCAAATGGTTAGTCACAAATTAGAGATTTGTGCATCAAGAGAAAAAAGGATACTACAAGATCAAGTCCAATTGGGTATTGGAGCAAAGGTTCAACTGTAGGTTGGTATTTCGGAATAGGCCAAGGATAGTTGGTAAGATTTCTTATATTTGTAACCACTTTATTGTTGATTAGTGGATTCTTGGAAGTGGTGATCTTAAAATCACCCGGTAGAGTTTTTGCCTTGTGAGATTTTTCTCATTTGTTAACAAATCACCGTGTTCAATTTGTTTTCTACTGTATTTAGTTTATTTGGTGATTTGTTGGTACTTTTACGATTTGCATGTAATTTGATATAATTAATCAACTTTGGTAAATTGAATTAATTAACTATGGTAAAGCTATCTTAATCCAACAATCATAAATGCAACTTGGACTTGTTGGGGGGGTGGGTTTGCCTTTTTGTGATTGTGCACAGACCTAATTAAAGCTCTACCCGACAAAGAGGTATGTCAATATCAGTCTTTGAATGTAGAACTAACTAGCTAGGGTAATTCCATCTTTCATCCTTTTTCCTCTGAAAAACAAAACAAAGCCTTAGCAGGATAAGAGATCTAGTACTGTTCGTGGTTTCGGGTGAAGCTTTGTTTGTGTTTAGAACCTTATTTTAATGGAGGACTTTGAACTGGCAACTGTTTGACTACCGTATTTGTTTGGAAATGATATGCTGGAAAATTAAGGCCACCAGATAAAAATTTTATCTGAAGTAGAAAAGGCCTACCACATGGAACGAGTTATATACATAGTACTTGGTGGTGTTTTTTACCCACATAATGTTCTCATTGAGTTCGTTGTGTCATACTACTTTGTACTAGAATACGGAAAATCATGAAGGCTGATCAATTACATCAACTATAATTCAAACTCAATGTACCTTAAGCTTTGAATTAATTTACAAATTGAACTCTTAACTTTTTCAATTCATATTTTTCAGTTCCCCCCTTCACTTCAGCATTTTAACTTTTTTTTTTTTTTTTCAATTTAGAATTTTTTTGTCTAATTCAATTCAATCTCGTCGGTAGTTTTATTATTCTTTTTACTTTCCAAAACAAAGTCATTTTGAAAAGATCAATTTCATGGTGTAGATTGGATGGAATGACTATATAATAAAAGAATTAAAAAAAGGATATAAATGAACCTTTAAAAAATTGAATTGAAATAAGCTCAAAGTTAGAAGAGGTAATTTGTAATTTAATCATTCTAAGTCTAATCTTAATTAAATTTGAGTTGATTCTATGGTCCTTAGCAATCGATGAGGGTCAATTACATGTTTTTTTTTTTTTTTCCCCGTTTCTTTTCATTTTTTCTATCGTATTTAACTCGAATCAAATAATTCTTTCTTTTTGGCTGAACAAGATTGTATTAAACCAAAGAAGAATGGGAACATTCAACTTTTCTGATTTCCTCAAAAATTGAAAGCAAAAGAGAAGAGAGATGGGGACAGTTCCTGAAAATTGCTTTAGCTAACTTTAATTTAAAAGTTATTTTTAACTTTGCGATCGACAATTTCTACTAAAAAGTCTTGAAAGAATCTTTGTAAATCACTTTTCTAATAGTGCTACACATTACTAGGTACACCTATGTTCATTTCATTCGCATGTGGAAACTGCGGCAATGATGTCGGCTAATGACATGTCCTGTTATGCATTGTTGACTAGCTGTAGCCTGTATGTGCTCATGAGTTTGCCAAAAAGCTCAAGTGACAATGTATAATGAAGTGCGAGCTATGCATGACTACACAACTAGGAAGTCCCTATTTTTCTTGCTAAAAAAAATTGAAGTCAAGATTCAGCACTTCATGTCATATAGACGGTACTTTTATTTATTTCTTCTTGCTAAATCATATAGACATATATTACTTTATTTAATTTTTAAATACGTACAATTTTGTGTTTTTTCAAAAAGACGAAGGCATTAATATGACAGTACTTCAGCCACAAACATCCGACGATTGTATATGATCAATCATACAAGTCCATTATTAGCTACTGTGTGTTTTTGGCAGGCCTTGCTTTCTTTCAAGAATCAAGCACGTGCCATGGACTTGTGCATGGAAATTGTCAGGCACGTGCGTCCAGTGCCTAAACCACATGCAACTGTCGCTGACAAAACAACTCAGACGAGACCACACCAATGTCCGGCGTCGACCACCGCCGCAAAAAAGTCAGTCCACCACTCCTTTTTTTTTCCTCTTTCTTTTGAACCACGTACAACATACAAAGGGGGACAGTAGGACGTGTCCAAATTCTAGTCTCTCTGTGTGTTTGTGTGAATTTTATATATGATATATTATGATCTGACTGAAAACAACTACACCATGATTGTTACACGTGTCAGCACGTGGTTGGCCGGCAAGGACCATCAGGATATCTAGGCCGACGATTCTGTTGAGTTTTGAGACCAGGGTGCGGGACCCACAAAATAGAGACCGTAGTCGGACTCGGAGAGGTCTGCTTCAAATAATAGAGACTTGTCTTCCATTGTTGTTTTAGGTTAAATAGTTTGAAAGTGTAAGGGAAAGTGAAACTATATATAATTATGAAACCTTTTGGAAATTTTGCATGCCGACAAAGTATGTGTAATTAGCTTTTTGTCTCTTATTTTGTCTTAGAGTCCTTATATGGACTTGGACATTATCAGAGGTCACAGTGTTATGATGGGAAATCCTCTTTACTAGGTCCACGAATTCAAGCCCAGACTGCAGCTAATGGGCCTATAATCCTTCAGGTCAAGACAGAAATAGATTCTTCTTCCCGCAATTATAGCTTAACCCTGTTTTTTTCCCCTTTTTTTGGGACCCTAAGAGAAAATCACCCCAAAAAAAAAGAAAAAAAAAAAAAGGAAAATTTCAAAGTTATTACAAATAGAAAAAGATTTCATTTCAAACTTATTGGAAAGAAAGTTCCTTAAATGTGTGATGATTGACAAAACCATCTACATATATTTTTAGTGGTTTTCTTGAGTAACCATGCAATGGATTGGAGAAGATTCCTTCAAAAAAATTTCCATAGAAATTTTACCACAAAATGTTTATAAACTAATATGATAATAAATGTGATTAATAGACTTTAAAAAGCTAATTAATGATTATTTGAATCAATTTGTAAGCATTATTTGACTTTACTTAAATAAATAAAAAAAAGGAACTTTAGTGGGAATTGTAGATTTTTTTTTTTTTTTTTTAATGACGTGAAAGTATGAAACTCATCAAGACAGGACTATTTGAATCCATGCATGTCTAGTTAACCCAAAATGAATGGACCATATGCACAAACTCATACATATATCAGTTGAGACTGAAAATTCTCAACTAGAGATCAATCCTTGAATGTTTGGGTTTACAACTCATCCCGTCGCTTCTACCTTACTAAATCTTTTTTTTCTTTTTCTTTTTAATTTTGGTCTTAGACCTGGTGTATTTCCAAAACTTTTAACTAAAGCATTAATCACTGTTACGACGGATGGAGAAAGATAAATCGTTAGTCCAAAAAATTTTTCCAAAGTGTTAAGTCTCGAACTTAGACTCTTTTACCTCCACTCGAGACAACGACTTTAAAACTGAGTGCTCAATCACTTAGTCAATCCCGCTAGATTACCTTATTGAATCTTTTACATTGCTTTACATTTTTAAAACATGGAAATTATTTACACCTATAAGCCAATTAGAAACAGTTGGTCCCTAGTTCTGTAGCTGTACCATCATCTTTTCCAAGACAAGAACGAATTTTAGCCACGTTGCTTATTCAACATGTCAGAAATTGAAAGTGATGGGATAATTAATTAATGAGCAAGTCTATTTCGGTCATGGATTATAACTAGAGTGATCGATATTACCTATCATCTATCATTTTCGTTGCAATTGGCCTGCCCCCTAAGCCTCTAATTGTTTTCTCACCCCTATTTAAATTAACGAGACCAAATGCTTTCTCGTTTGCCTGGTTGGTTACTATCATGTAGGGTCCTACTCCTATTAGTTGAAGAAGCAGAAACAATAGTACGAATGGATATCAAATTATCAATATCACTAACGAGGGTTAAAAAAAAATCTACTAATCCCTTAAAAAATATATATAAGACTTTTTTTTTATATGAATGGCCAGCAAAAATTCGCTCTCCTCTTTAAAAAGAAAAAACAAAAACGTTTTAATTCAAACTTTTATTATACACGTGCAGTATTCTAAAGAAAATATTTCATTATTATAATTAAAATGAATAATAAAATATAAACGATGCAAAATAATAGAGAAAACCTCTCAACTAATCTTTTATTATAATAATAAACCATCTCCCCATAAAGAGTATTTATAGGAAGAGAATTTATCTTACTCTTTTTAGAAAAAGAAATAATAAACATATTTCTAATAAAGAAAGGAAAAATAATTAAACTAGAAAAAGTAAAAAAAAAAAAAATCGTAATTCATCTAAGAAAAGGATCTCAATTCGTCTTGAAAAAGAAAATAAATCATAATTTCACTAGAAAAGAGAAAACAACAAAAAATATTTATATAAAAAAAAAAAAATCTTCTTCTCCCTTAACTAACTTACATTAAAACTTTAAAAAGAGAAACAAAAATTACTTAAGTTACCTCATCAATGAACATCGTGTGAGGACAAATTTTATCAAAAATAAAATATTATACTAGACCATAAAATATTTAAATAAATGATGAAATTTCTATTCAGTTTCTTGAAATTTTTAATACATTTTTTTTGCTAAGATAATTTTTTATTTAATTTCAATAATAGAGTTTCACTTAAAATAAATTAGAGAAATAATTTTAATGTACTAATACAAACTTACATGATAGAATTAGGTTGTATAACTTATAATACTTATAATATTGAGACATATAGAGCAAACGTCAAGTAAGACCTAATTTTATTTATTAAATAAATAATAAATAATATTTTAAATTTATAGAAAATCTTGGTAATATAATTTCATGTCAAAGTGGTATTTATTTTATAAAAAAAATTAAAGCGTTCATAATAATTATTTTAATGTACTTAACATAAGAAGAAAAAACATAAATAATAATAATAATAAGTTGGGAGGTGTTGAAGTGGGCTTGCGTGTGGCTTGAATTGCCACAAGCCCATGTTGGTTTAAGTCGGTCACTATTGACCAAATTCAACTAGGAATATGATTCCTAGTAACAGCCGACCTATGACTTATAATATATATAAATATATATTAGGTTTGAGATGCAGAAGCAGCCGTGGAATTAGAGAATTCCAATTAACCTAGTGAGCAGCCGCATGAGAGAAAAATAGAGAAAAGGGAGGCAGCCAGCTTCTATTCTTATTGTTTCTGTGAGAGAGTGCTAGGGTGTAATTGGAATTTGGGTTTGTTGAGAGTATTATTGTGCACTATTGTATCTCCCTAATTTTATAGTGAAATTTCTCCGTCGTCTCCGTGGAGGTAGGCAGTTTGCCGAACCACGTAAATTCTTGTATTCTTTGTGTGTGCTTGTTATTTAATTTCCGCTTATTCACTGTTATTGATTTGAGTCCTGGGGTGCTATCTGCACAACAAGTGGTATCAGAGCAAGGTTAGGATTCAATCCTTTGAATACAGTAAAGATGTCAAGCACAAAGTATGATGTAGAGAAGTTTTGTGGTAAGGGAAATTTTTCTCTTTGGCAAAGGCGGATGAAGGATCTCTTAATTCAACAAGGAGTTTATAAGGCCTTGCTTGGGAAGGAGAAGAAACCGGAAACGATGAAGGATGTAGAATGGGTAGAGATGGATGAGAAAGCAGCTAGCGCTATTCGTCTTAACCTTGGTGATGAGGTCATTCACAACATCCTAGAAGCAAAGACCGCAAAGGAGGTTTGGGAAAAACTAGAAGGTCTTTATATGAGAAAGAATCTGACGAACAAGTTGTACGTGAAGAAGCAATTGTATAGTTTGCATATGAAGGAGAGTTTTGATCTGTTGGAGCATCTCAACACATTTAATATGTTGAACACCCAACTGTCAAGTTTTGGGGTGAATTATGAGGATGAAGATAAAGCATTACTCTTGTTAGCGTCACTTCCTACTTCTTTTGATCATTTAGTGACTACGTTGATGTACGACAAAGAGACTATAGTACTTGAGGAGGTGACTAGTGCTCTCTTGTCACACATAAAGATGAAGCAAGATGGTGATGGTTCTCAGGCTGATGGACTTATTGTAAAGTCAGAGTCAAGCAATAGAGGTAGAAGCAGGTCAAGAGGACGGAACTCCAACAGGAACAGATCACAATCTAAATCACGTGCAAAGAAAGATGTAGAGTGCTTTTATTGTCACAAGAAAGGACACTACAAGAATCAATGTAAAGAGTTGAAAGAGCATTTAGAGGAGAAGAAGAATGGAAAGAAGCCCCTAGAATCAGCTAGTGTTGCTGAAGAAACATAAGATGATAGTGAAGCTGGTGCAGATTTACTTTTAGTTTTATCAAGTAACAACGTTCTATTGGAATCTTGGGTTTTAGATTCAGCATGCTCTTATCATATGACTCCAAAGAAAGATTGGTTTGACACGTATAAGCCTTACAACGGTGGTATGGTCCAAATGGGTAATGATGCTACATGCCCGGTTATTGGGATTGGTACCGTGAAGATCAAGATGTTTGATGGAGTTGTGAGAGTTCTTAGTAATGTCAGACATGTTCCAGATCTTAGAAAGAATTTGATTTCTTTAAGAGTATTGGATGATTTGGGCTATTCATACTCATCAAAGGGTGGAATCATGAAGATTACCAAAGGTGCTTTGATGGTGATGAAGGGACAGAAAGTAAGCACACTTTATAGATTGATTGGGAACACAGTTGTAGGAAGAGTTGCAGTCACCACTCCGGTGGAGTCCAGCACTGACGACATAAAATTATGGCATATGCGACTTGGCCATATTGGTGAACGTGGTATGTAAGAGCTGCACAAGAGAAATTTATTGAAAGGGTTGAAGACATGCAAGCTAGACTTCTGCAAGTATTGTGTGTATAGGAAGCAGCATAGAGTCAGTTTCAAGACAGGCTCTCATACAAGTAAGCGTGTTCTTGACTACATTCATTCAGATATTTGGGGTCCAATATCAGTTTCTTCTCACAGTGGTGCTCAGTATTTTGTCAGTTTCATTGATGACTACTCTAGAAAGGTATGGATTTATTTTATGAAGCATAAGTCTGATGTGTTTGGCATATTTAAAAAGTGGAAAGCACAGGTTGAGAATCAGACTGGCAGGAAAATAAAATATCTTAAAACAGATAATGGACTAGAGTATAGAGATAAAGAATTCATAAGATTTTGTGAATTAGAAGGCATTACTCGTCACTTCACAATTAAAGGAACTCCACAGCAGAATGGGGTTGCAAAGAGAATGAATAGAACCTTAGCAGAAAGAGCCAGATGCATGAGATTAAATGCAGGGTTGCCTAAGGTGTTCTGGGTAGAGACAGTTAACACAGCAAGCTTCATTATTAATAGATCTCCATCATCAGCCATAGATTTCAAGATTCCAGAAGAGGTTTGGTCAGGTAGACCAGTTGATTATTCGAGTCTAAAAATCTTTGGTTGTCCAGCTTATGTGTATGTGCAGAGTGGAGAGCGTTCTAAATTGGATTCGAAGTCAAGAAAATGCGTATTTCTTGGTTTTGAAAAAGGTGTTAAAGGCTACAGGCTTTGGGATCCAATCTCAAAGAAAACGGTGACCAGCAGAGATGTCATATTTGATGAAGCCTTTATGTTGAAACAGAATGAAACAGAGACATGTGATGATAGTCCACAGGAGAAATTAACTGTTGAGGTGGAGTTTGACGAGAATAGTTCATCCAGTAATAAGGGTGATGTTGAGATTGATCCACAGCAGCAACAAGAAGAGCCTTATTCAATTGCTAAAGGTAGAGAGAAGCGGGTTCACAAAGCACCACAGAGATATGGTTTTGAAGATATGGTTAGCTTTGCTCTCGTAACCAGCAGTGGGGATCCATTCACTTTCAAAGAGGCTACAAATAGGAAAGACAATGATAAATGGCTTGTAGCAATGTCAGAAGAGATGGAGTCACTACAGAAGAATAAGACTTGGGAATTAGTAAAATTGCCCAAGGGAAAGAAGGCTATTGGTTGCAAGTGGATATTCCACAAGAAAGAAGCATTGTCAGAAAAGGAAGGTGAAAAATTCAAGGCACAGTTAGTGGCTAAGGGTTACTCACAGAGAGAAGGAATTGATTATAATGAGATTTTTTCACTAGTTGTGAAGCACACCTCAATTCGAGTAATCCTAGAATTTGTGACAATGCATGACATGGAGTTAGAGCAGCTAGATGTGAAGACCGCATTCCTCCATGGAGATTTAGAAGAAGAGATTTACATGCAACAGCCCGAAGGCTTCAAAGAACCTGGCAAGGAAGATTATGTTTGTCTATTGAAGAGATCATTATATGGCTTGAAGCAGTCTCCTAGGCAGTGGTACGAACGATTTGATTCATTCATGGTCACACATGGGTACATGCGCTGTGAGTATGACTGTTGTGTTTATTTTAGAGTACTTGCTGATGGCTCCTATATATTTCTTGCTCTATATGTTGATGACATGTTAGTAGCTGCAAAGAGTAACCAAGAAATTGTGAAGTTGAAGTCTTTGTTGAGTAGTGAATTTGACATGAAGGATCTTGGAGCTGCCAAGAAGATCCTTGGGATAGAAATTCACCGAGATAGAGGGGCTGGTAAATTATGGTTATCTCAGAAGGGATATCTTAAGAAGGTGTTAGAGAGGTTTAGTATGCTTGATGCAAAACCTGTTAATACACCACTTTCTGCCCATTTTAAATTGTCCTCAGAGTTGTGTCCAAGTACAGATGAGGAGTCAGAGTATATGTCTGAAGTGCCATATGCAAATGCAGTTGGGTGTCTCATGTATTTGATGGTGTGCACTAGGCCTGATATTTCTCATGCAGTCAGTGTGGTCAGTAGGTATATGGCAGATCCAGGCAAAGAGCATTGGAATGCAGTAAAGTGGATCTTTAGATATCTTACAGGCACTCGTGATTTCGGTATCCTATTTGATCAGAAAGCTAGTACAGAAGCTGTGGGTTATGTGGATTCCGACTATGCAGGGGACCTTGATTCTAGAAAGTCCACGACAGGCTATGTGTTTAGGTTTGCTGGTGGCCCAATTTGCTGGAAGTCTACACTACAAGATGTAGTTGCTTTATCCACTACAGAAGCAGAATATATGGCGATGATAGAGGCAGGAAAAGAAGCCGTTTGGCTTAGTGGACTGGTTAATGAGCAGGATAGCATGGTGCTATATTGTGATAGTCAGAGTGCAATTCATTTGGCGAAGAATCAGGTATATCGTGCAAGAACAAAGCATATTGCTGTGCGGTATCATAAGATCAGAGAATGGGTTTCGTCTGGTGATATTTCTTTGTCAAAGATTCTCACTAGTGAGAATGCCTCTGATATGTTAACAAAGCCAGTTCCAACAGACAAGTTCAAGCACTGCTTGGACTTAATTGGTGTTTGCAGCTTGTGAGCCCTTAAGGGCTAAGGTGGAGGCGATGGAGGAGTTTGCTCGTGTAGTTTAATCAATTCAAGCCAAGGTGGAGATTTGTTGAAGTGGACTTGCGTGTGGCTTGAATTGCCACAAGCCCATGTTGGTTTAGGTCGGTCACTATTGACCAAATTCAACTAGGAATATGATTCCTAGTAACAGCCGACCTATGACCTATAATATATATAAATATATATTAGGTTTGAGATGCAAAAGCAGCCGTGGAATTAGAGAATTCCAATTAACCTAGTGAGCAGCCGCATGAGAGAAAAATAGAGAAAAGAGAGGCAGCCAGCTTCTATTCTTATCGTTTCTGTGAGAGAGTGCTAAGGTGTAATTGGGATTTGAGTTTGTTGAGAGTATTATTGTGCACTATTGTATCTCCCTAATTTTATAGTGAAATTTCTCCGTCGTCTCCGTGGAGGTACGCAGTTTGCCGAACCACATAAATTCTTGTGTTCTTTGTGTGTGCTTGTTATTTAATTTCCGCTTATTTACTGTTATTGATTTGAGTCTTGGGGTGCTATCTGCACAACAGGAGGGTATGCACTTAGTACAATTATTGTGTGAAGGATAACAAGTGACAATGCCATATTGAGATGATCTTCTAAATATTTACCCACCAAATATGGTATGTTATGTTAGTGGCATATATAATAAACAAAGTTGGTTGTGAAGTCCTTGTTTGCTTAGCATTTAGACTAGTATGGATATCGAACTTCTAGACTGTATATCCAAGTGCACTTTGGTGATTCTATATCTTTCTCTTTCATTTATCTCCATGATTGAACAAGCAAACAAACTTTAAAATTAAAATTGTGTCACTTGTACAATAATCATGAGCAGAAGATAGCTAGTCCCCATAAATCATGACAAATAAAATCGATCCCCTTTGTGGACAATTTATCAATGTGACTCTACCTAAATTTCCGACTCAGAATACTAATTTAATGTGCCACTCACAAGTTCTTCCACCAGAATGAAAAAGAAGACTATCATGATTTGGTCATTTTTCAATTCTTTGTTAAGTCGGCAATAAAAATATATACCCATTATGTTCCTATATTCGTCCACAACTTTTTTTTTCCTTTTTAAGTTATGTAATAAATTATTTTGACAAGACTTGGTATAGGAGTTGGTCTCATACAGTCACCATCGATCACACGATTTTTTATATCATAAATATGGCTCAAAACTGCATGAAAACTATAGACATATCTCTTCTTCTTCTTTTTTTGGTAAGAGAAAACTATATACATTTCTTTTTTTCTTCTTTTTTGGTCAGAGAAAACTATACACATATCGCGATGAATGTCTATTTTTTTAGATATTTCGTGTCATATGCGGCACCGACCAGAGGGGGACCAAGGGTGTTTTGAGGAAGAAAGGCACTCGTTTATTTAATTTTAGTTTTTTTTTTTTTTTTTTTTTAATACCTTAATGTTTCGTTGGTGGGTACTTTCGTGCAGAGTTTTTCTACCGTTGTAAATGAGTCGGGCTGAGAATTATAAGTTTAGAGTTATTCATTTAATTTTATTTTAAATATGAGCTGAGTTCAAGCTAATTGTCAAACAAAGATACATGTTGAAGCTAGATTCATTTTATTATCGAATGAACTTGAACTTGTTCATGGACTATTTGATTAACTTTTTTTTTTCCCATATATATAAAAACCTTGACTAAAATTTTTTATGTTTTCACAAATCTTTAAATTTTACCATGAATTGACTAATTATATTATCAATAAACTAAAAATAATAATTTGATATTATATTAACATATTTACAAACTTATACAATTCAATTTCAGGTTTATATAAATATATTTTTAAACAAGTATATGTATAATAATATAATATTATGTCTAGTTAAATTGAGCCTCATGTTCACAAGCTTATTTGCGAACATATAATTATGTAGCTTGCTAGCTCATTTAATAATTAATTCTAAACTTAGGCTTATGCTTGACTTTTTTACTAAAGAAACATATATAAACAATTTTTTTCATGAATCGAATCAAGTTGTTCATAAACAGTTTAGCTCGGTTGCGCCTTAAGTTTTTTCATAGAACAAAACTTAGGTGCGTACTTAGGCGCTATTATTTAGGTTACTCTTTTAAGATTCTGCCATCTGGCTTTTTTCTCATAGATAGAAATATATTTTTTAGGGTAAAATATCATTTTAGTCTCTAAACTATCACAAAAGTTCGTTTTTCATCCCTAAACTTTCAAAAGTTCTATTTTCGTCCTTAAACTATCACAAAAGTTCATTTTTCGTCCATAAACTTTCAAAAGTTCTATTTTCGTCCTTAAACTTTTCCAAACGTATTGATTTTCATCCCTCCCACATCAGCACTTTGTCAAGTCACGTCAGCATTCCGTCAGAACTTTTGAAAGTTTAGGGACGAAAATAAAACTTTTGAAAGTTTAAGGACGAAAAACGAACTTTTGTGATAGTTTAGGGACGAAAATAGAATTTTTGAAAGTTTAGGGACAAAAAACGAACTTTTGTGATAGTTTAGGGACGAAAATGATATTTTACCCTATTTTTTAAGTTAAATAACCACATGACAAAATCTTAAAAACAGAATCTAAAAAACAGCAGTTAAGATATTGTAGATAAGTTTGTTCCTTTTTCATATATGCATCCACCAACAAGCATAGAACAAATATTATAATATAACTGGTTAACAAGTGGAACTAATAACAATCATTTTCTTTCTGTTTTTTCACACATGCATCCACCAACAAGCATAGAACAAATATTATAATATAACTGGTTAACAAGTGGAACTAATAACAATCATTTTCTTTCTGTTTATTAAAAAAAAAAAAGGATTCGGCTTCTGTCCAGTGGGCAGTGCCACTGGACAGAAACCTCACCCAAAAAAAAAAAAAAAAAAAATCATTTTCTTTCTATAGAGTCAAATCAAAGGTGTACTAGCTAATTTTTCCATTATTACGAAGTAGACATAAATTTTGTCGCTTTGCCTAGCTATAATATCCAAGGCCCCATAACAAATTAACAATTTTTTTTTTTGAGCATAACAAATTAACAATTATACAATAACGATGGAAGAATCTTGATATTTAACAGCCCCCACCAAAGAAAAAAGAACGAAAAAAGAATCTTAATGAAATGTATTTATGATCACTATTTACACTACAGATCAAACTTTTTTTTTTTTTTTAGAAAACTACAAATCAAACTTAGTAGCCCATTTAATTATGCTACGTGTCTAATTGTACATAGCATGTTACACACATTTATATATTTAAAATTTTAAACATGAATTTTTCAATTTATTAAAATACAAAATTTGTGTAACACACGGTGTGAAATAAACAACACCACCCTTATAACTATTCATATTTTTGAGTTCTTGTAATCTTTATTGAGAAATACTAACGAGCATCCTTAAGACACTAGTTAATAATCCATTAAAATTTTTTTTTATGGGAAATGAAAAAAAAAGTAATTAATATTTTGACAGTTTTTTTTATTTATTATAAAAGTGGTATTAAAACTTTCTTAAAATAAATTATTAATGAGTGCCCTAAGTACATTCGTTAGCATGACCCATCTTTATTTATTACAATCCTAAATACCTAATCATGCTTATTTATTTATATAATTACAATACAAATACTCAATAGAGTGTGAGACGGTTACTACAATTAATGACACATTAATTTCAATTTTATCATTTATGTGGCATGAAGAATTGTAAATTGTGTCATTAATTCACGAACTTAAAAGTTTGTTTGTCATTAATTAGCTATTTAAAAAAAATAGTTTATTAGTTTATATACAATATTTTAATTATATTTTAGTTAAAAGTTAAAACCAATCAAAAAAAGGTCAATTAAACAAAATTTGGATCACAAACTACCAAATTTAAAGCCGACTACTTGGTTGCGGAAGTCACAGTCATTCCAATCCAATCCCATACAGCTAGAATTTGGATAACAAACTTCCAAATTGAGCTTGAAAGAAAATATTGTGTGGTAATAAACAAAGACAAAATGTCATTTTAAGTAAAGCTAATCTGCTGTTAGAGCGAGACATAACGCTGATAAGAATTAGTTAAACATAATCATATCGATACACGTGGCCTGAGTTAGGGATGCCGACAGTCGTTATCAGTTTCAGTCGTAACATGTCGTTGTCTGAGTGAAGGGACAACGATAATGACCATAGGTCGGCTTCTTCGCCGGTCGTGCACCCCTTGCTTTTGCGTTGTTTCCAGATTTTCACACCAAAAATGTCAGCAATGACGTACCAATTTTGACTATTTCCAATCCACTTTGAATTAAAAATAAATAAATAAACAAATAAAGACTACTTCCAATCCGACATCTATGCACTGTACCACTTTTTTTGTGAAAAGCAGAAAGCTTATAGGTTAAAAAAAAAGTGAAAGAAAGTAGGGAGACTATAATCTAAACTTCCACTTAAAATATACCAGCAACGTGTCAAGGGCTAATATGCACCACCTATGACCTATAACTGATGCCGTTGCCCCCCATTGTTTATCTATAGTAGGGGAAGGATAGTCAAGCAAAGTGTCTAGTGTGGGGAAAATTGTATAGTCCCCGACATTATACTCTCCCTCTCATATAGGGTGGGCTTCATAGTAGGTGAGACTTATTTTTCTGTGAAAAGGGAGTATAGTTTGGGACTATTCAATAACAGCCTCTAGTGTAATATGTCTCAAAAGTTGTACTACTACATATTCTATTCTTTGTTTCTTTCGAGTGAGTCAATTTTCCTTTTTTTTGGATTTTTTTTTTTGAAAAGATTATAACTTTATTAAGAAAAAGATAAATTCAGAATACCATGAGTAATAACTAACTCAATTAGTAATGAATTTTCCTCTATCCATGTTATATAACTGTTTCTATTAACTATATCTTTGACATGTTTTGCCAAGATGTGTGTTGGTCTATTTCCTTTTTCTAGAATGCCAATGAGCACGAGGAAAGATAGAATTCATTTAAAAAAAGAAAGATAAACCCTAATGCTCAAAAGAAAAAATAGCATTTAAGGAAACAACAAAGAAGCACCACTGATTATATATGTGTTGCTCATCAATCTGATATTAACATGGAGTCGACTAAGGTGATAAGGTTGTGGCCTGTGGGAGTCACTATCGAGTAATGGACTAATGGGATATGCCCTGTCTTATGCTATAGGGAGCGTCACCATCCCACAACCAATTGTTATCAGGGTAAAAATAAAGAAAAAAAGGAAACAGTAGAAAACTCTGGCAAAGTTGGGATTACTCTACGTAAACGACCCTTTAACTTAACAAGATGAAACTGTGCTTTGGTTCCAACTGAAAATAACATGTTTAGACCCTTAAGTACGGCGCTTACTACCAATTTGACTAAATATGTAATTAATAGTCTAAGGATTTAATTAATTAATTACAAATGTGATATGGATAAGGTAGTAACCACCCACATGAGACGGGGAAATTGTTTATGAAGTGAAAACCTAATCAGGAAAAACACTCTAGGTCCTAACCCATGCTCGTCAAATTTACTATAAAAAAAGTTACGAGACAAGCTAACTTACAAGACACCCAACCCGTAATATAAAATAGTGTATCTAAGCTCCACGATCTTATTGCAAGTCAATCATCTTCATAGTGATCCAATGTTGCAAGTGGATCGTCAATCGCAAAACCCATCTCTTAGTTACTCTAAGGTCACTTGAAATTTTTGTCATCTTTGTGTCATCTTGGTGTTTGAGTGAAAATCTCCTCTAAAAGATGATCAAAGGGCCGGGAGAGGGTTGGAAGACAAAGAATTAATGCTCCCAATAGGGTTTTCTTTGTTTTCTTAGTAACCTTCTATCTTCTCACAATATTAGGGTTGACATAGGGTATTTTTATAAGTATGATTTGGGTTAGAGATGGTTAAAAAATCGAATTTTGGAGAAAAAAACATAATTTTCGTAAGAGTTTCAGTTGACCGAGACTCCGCCAAGAGTTTTTATTTGATTTTACATGATTGAGTATGTATGACCTTCACATAATCATGCTTGTCTTTCTTGCATAGTAGACAGACGTTTCAATATTCAAACTTCATTACCCCATATTACATTACAATATCAAAATTCGACAACTACAAATGAATTTGTAATGAAATTTGTGGGTGGATGAACTTGAGCTCAGGCCGAGAGCCAATGGCCCAGCATATCATGTCTTAAAAGATGGGTCTGACCCAAATATATGGATAGGGGTGAAGAAGCTTGGGGAGTAAAAGATAACTCCTCGGAATAGATCCCGTGGAGATCTGAGTTAGCTACTATTGCAAAGGCTCCTATCCGAGATAGTAAACAGGGCTTTTCCTATAGTAGGTGCATAAGGGACCATTAGTAACCGAGTCCCTTTTTATCCGAGATGCTATCGTCACTAAACTCGCCTCGGGAAACGCCACGAAAGGATAAGGATCACAAAGGCAGTCACCTCAGCATTAATGAGATGTTTTCTACCTAATCTCTTTCACATTAAATGCTTATAGACTAGCTTGAACAGTGGAGACACCTCCAAAAATCCTATTTCATGATGAAAGGATGGCATAACAAAGGGGTGATTGGACAAGTATCCCTGAATCCAGCTAGAAGCAGGTTCGCTAGAGAGAGAAGAAAGGGAAAGGTGCCTATAAAAGGAGGGGAGGTGCAACATGAAAGGGGAGTTTAGAAAAATTGAGAGAGAATACTTAGGGAAGAACAAGAGAGAGAAAATTGTAATAGTTGAGTAGATATAAGAGCTTTTAGCTTTCAACCCAACTCTTTGTACCTCAGGAAAATAGTTTGCATATCAATAAATAGTCTTCTTGTTCCTCGTCACTTTCTAATTAGTTGATTGGATCTCCCATTGTGGAAGTTTTAACCTATAGCTTATATAAATTAATTGTACAAGTCATCTGTTGGGTTAAAATGAATTGACCCATTGCAATTAATTAATTAATTACCCAAGTTAATTAATTAGATCAAATTTCATGTAATAGCAGGACAACACAAACAAATCACCAAATTATCTAAATGCAGTGGAAAATAAATTTGATATAGGTGATTTGTTTACGAATTGGGAAAACCATCGAGGCAAAACCCCACCGGGTGATTTTAAGGTCACTACTTCCAAGAATCCACTATTATCAATCACAAGTGGTTACAAGTATAAGGAATTTTACCAAACCCTTTGGCCTATCTCGAAATACCAACCTACAGTTGAACCCTTACCCCAATACCTAATTGGACTTGTATTATAGCGGCAATCTTTCTCTTGATGCATGAATCCCAATACGTGACTAACCAATGTGCACGAATCTTAGTACGTGACTAACTCCAACAACTTGAAGAGGTTGTTGGTTGCAAAGTTCTTCAGTTCATCAATGATGAAGATCAGGAAGCTCCTTAGTCACAAAACCCTTGGCATAAAGACGCAGTAGCTTCTTCAGAGAGAATAATGAACTAGGGCACCTTCTGCATGTGCAACAGCTTTTAAAATAAACCTTATATATGTCTAGGGTTGTGAGAAAATAAACCCTATACAAATATACAAGCATGGGCCGAAAATCAGATTTGGAAATTCTGATTTTGTAAGTCTCGACAGAAATAGCTTGTGTCGAGCTTCTGTCGTGTTTTGACTTTAAATCTCGATAGAAGTTCTTTCTGTCAAAATTGCTGTCGAGCATTAATGACAGCTTTTCTTTACTTGTTTCTTGGTCCAATCTTCATGGCTTTAATACTTGACTTGAACACTTATTTCTAGAAGTACCAAACTCATCCTAGATCTACCAAATTACAAATAAAGTGCATTTTGTCAAAAGATTTGCCAATTACATAAAATATGTCCCTAACAATCTCTCCCTTTGGCAATCCATGACAAAACCATAACAAACAAATGAATCATGAGAGAAGTCTTAAATCACTAAACTCATAACCACTTGTTGTATTACATAAGAAATCTATCCCTACTACAAACTCTTGAAAAACTTTGCAAGATGAGAGTTCATGGCATGATAGACTTTCACAATCTGTATTTCTAAAACACTTAAATAAGACTCATCAAGGCATCATGTGTGAAACAGAAATAAAGATTGCATACGTAAAGAAACATGTGTATAAAGAGAGAAAAGAAACAACACATGCAGAGGTAGGTGAATAAAACATACATCATTATCATATATATAAGAATAAAGTATAATGTATGTAATAAAATGGTCACAAGACTGGTATACAAGAAGCTAAGGTAAAAGAATACATAAATATCCTCACCACATCCCTCAAAATCTATGAACACTCCCCCTATAAAAAAAAAAATCATATACTAACTCTCTGTTAGGACATATATGTTTTAACTTGTTTAAGAACATATGTCACTTAGTTATGTATATTGGCTAATCCTTTGACAAAACGCACTCTGCTTGTAATTGGGTAGTTCTAGGTGTTTTTAATACTTCAAGAAACAATATTTCAAGATCAAGTGTTGAAGTCATCAAGTCTGTCCAAGAGAAAGCAAGCTGAAGTGCAAAGTTTTTAAAGCTCGACACCTCTCGACAGCTACCTCGACACCTGCTATCTGTCGAGATTTAAAAAGTCAGATTTCCAATCTGATTTTCTTGGGATCCGTGAATATGTTTTTGGGCCTTCTTTTCGTCTAACCCTAAACATATAAAAGGATTATTTTAAGAGCCGTTTTGGATGACACAAGTTGCATTATCATTGAGCAATCTCTGTTTAAGCAAATTGTGATCAACAGACAAAGTTCTTGACCTAGTTCATCTTCCATCAAGAAGTTGCTGTGTATTTGCACCATAGGGTTTTGTAACCAAGCATCTTCTTGCTATTCATCAAGTGGATGAACTGAAGAACTTTGCAGCCAACTATTCTTCCTCAGTTGGTGTTCTGAAGTTGCGTACTTGGATCCGCGTATTAGTTAGTCACGTACTTGGGAGCCGTGCATCAAAGGTGGAAACTGTCACTACAGATCAAGTCCAATTGGGTATTGGGGTAAGGGTTCAACTATAGGTTGGTAAGGTACTTGGGATTCCTTTACTTGTAACCGCTTGATTTGATAATAGTGGAGTTTCGGGAGTGGTGACCTGAAAATCACCCGGTGGGGTTTTTGCCATTAGGGTTTTCCCCATTCGTAAACAAATCACCGTGTTATTTATTTTCCGCTGCATATTTAGTTGATTGGTGATTTGTTTGTGCTTCCATAAAATTGCATGATTAATTGATTAATTAATTACTTGGCTAAATTAATTAATTAGGGTTAATCACAAGGGGTCATTCAGATTGTGACCTATCACTCTCCTCCTAAGTACAAGACTACTCTCAAAACCAAAACTACTCCCTCTTTTTGTCACGAATGACAAAGGGCAAGTCACAGAAAGGTTGTCATCTTGTCATCACCAAAAGAGCTAGCAGCACTATCATCTACATCATCCTCATCATCAGGAGAGGCCTCTAGAGAAGGAGAGAGGGAAGGAGCAAGACCAGCCATTCGAACCTGCTGGCGAGCAATGCGTCCTACTCTAGTATTCATTTGACACATCTCATCAGTGAGAGAGTCTAAATGACCACTAATGTCAGTATGCATCCGCTAAAGCTACTCCATGATGGCCTTGAGGGTCACACCACTAGTCGCGGAAGAGGAAGGAGCGGAATAAGTCAGAGCCAAAGAGGGTGGAACAGTAGAAGCTGCAGGATTGGTCATCTCCACATGTGGCCATTTCAACTGAAGCTAAGCCTCACTCCGCCGGATATAACCAGCACTAATGGTACCCATAATGGTGAAGAGAGGTGAGAGAGGAATGTGAATAGAGAAGTGTGTGAGGATCCGCGTGATAGCTAAAGGAAAGATGAGCTTATCATCGATAGCAGTGTCTTTATAGACATCTATAATAGATGCTATAAAGTGAAAGGGAAAATTGATGGTGAGACCCTTCATCAAAGAAAAAAGAAAATGAGCACGAGGTTCTTTGATGAAGTTATAGTGTGACAAAGGAGTAAGATCAAATGTCATCACCATGTTTAGAAAGCGAGGGCCTTTAACAAAGCCCGACTAAGGGGTGTTTAGAGCACCACCCCAAGAAGAGGGTTTCCCACATAAATGGGAGAGAAGATCATCTCTAAACACAATCCAGAGACACTCATAGCCAGGGTAGTCAGGATGCACTACCCTAGGGATGTGTAGTACCTCGAATATAAGATCTAGAGTAACTACGATATGTGTACCTCTGAATGTAGAAACAAACTGAGGCACAGAGGTATCGATGCCATGTATGTTGGAGTAAAACTCCTGAATAAACATGACGAAACACCTCGTGAGTCTCTCAAGTAGAGATTCCCAATCTCGAGTCTAAATGACTTCGGGTAAAGGAGTGTCAGCAAAATCCAACAGAATAACCTGGCGTTTCGGATGAATGCCACGTTCCTGGAAGTTCTTAAAGAGGTCCATCTTGGCCTTCTCATCACGGAACTGGATATGAGATGGAATAGGAGGAAAAGTAGAAGAAGATGACCCGGAACCATGACGAGGGATCCAAGCCAGAGTGGATTTCTTCTATTTGGGTGCCATAAGGAGGTTTTATTTGAGAGAAAGAGAAAGAAAGAATAGAAACACAACACAAGTTCATAATAGAAAGAAGGAAAAGAACGTATGCATGAAAAATGCATGAACATGTGACATGTAAAAGTAAAGACATCATGGATGACACCCAGTCCAATCCTAGCAACACTCATATCAATAATCAAGCACACATATCTAATTATGCATGAAACATAGTTATAATGCAAATGGAATGCAATGCATGAGCATATGATGTCAGATTCACAAAACCTAACCCACAATATTCACAAAAATCTCAAAAACCCAAAAAATTTCAAAACCCCAAAAACCTAAGTCTTAATGCATGAAATGCATGAAAGAGAGAGGGTTTAGAACACTTACCAAGTGGATCTAGCTTGGATTAGGCCGAAAAACACTTGGGTGAAAGGATTTTAGAGAGAAAAGAGGGTTTGAGTTGAGAAAGAAGAGAAATCTATCGAGAGAAAAGAAGAGAAATGAAATCTGAATCGCGCCTCAGCTATATATAGAAAACGTAGCTCGATGGATTGAGATTTGTATCGAGAATCTGTCAGGCACTAAATCTCGATTGAAGAGAATCTATCAAGGATATGTCAACGACTAAAGAAAGATCTTGATATATTGAAGATCTGTCGTGAATCTATCAAGTGGACAGAGAGCACAAGAATTTTGCTAGATTGATTGAAGAAGCTGTCGAGAAGCTATCGAGAAAGAACCTAGAAACTTCGATGGATCGAGAATTTGTCGAGAAGACAGAGAGCACAGGAAAAATTCTCGATGGGTCGAATTGCTGTCGAGGATCTGTCGAGGTCACAAAAAGGAGTCTTAATAGAAAGGATTTCTATCGAGGATGTGTCAAGAAGCTGTCGAGCTTGAAGAAAAAAGGTTTTTCAAGAAGGGAAAAACATAGAGAGATGAATGCAAAAAGCAAGCTATCAGCCAAACATCCAAGCGACATATTAAGCTCTCAAAACTTAACTCAACATAGATGCAAAGCATTCATAGATCCAAAAACTCACACACACACTAAACAAGTCTAACCAATTTTATATTTCAAAAACAAGTTAAGACAGTTTAGTGAGCATATATCAACATATGCATCCCTTGTGATAGCTAAATCACATTGTACATGCCCATATATCAAAAGTAGCAAAGAATTTGTGTGTTGTGTGTGAAATATAGCAAGAGTGCACAAGTGTCTCATTTTATGAAGATTTGAGATATGAGAAAATCAAATACACTCACACACAATCATAACTGCTTGATGGAGACTATCACCTTCGAGGTACATCCTATAACTCCTACATCTCCTAGAAACACGCTTGCAATCATATTAAAAGCATTCTGATTCTTTTCGCTTTTATTCTTTACATATTTTTCTTTTTGAGCATAGCATGCATGGGCATATAAGAGAGAGAAAAGAAAATACCCAATTATGTATGTTTAACATCCCAATTTTACTGTGCCAAAACACACAGATGTTATAAATGATTGACGGATTTTAGTGGTGAGATGGTTATTTATGTCTTTCTCTTAGGATTTTCTAGTCCTTCCCGTCAAAAAGAGTAATATGAGTATGAGATATAAAAGACAATCTTAATCGTACTCATCACAAACACGAGCCATAAAGCTCACTTGCTTAGTTGTGCATTGAGATGCTCATCTAAGCTACAAGAGATACAAAGTTTAGAAAACTTTGTTTCAATGGCCATCTAGGGTAGACAAGTACCAATATACATAAACATACACTGTTTTTGTATTTTTCTAGTTTTTCAATTTTTTTAATTTTTATGTAAAACAAAAATAAAACAAAACTAAAAACAAACAAACAAAAACATGCAAACAAACAAAGCATAAAACTAGATTGGGTCAAAAACAAGAAAGCAAAACAAACAAGTAATGAAAAAACATAAAGGGGGAGAGAGAAAAAGTGACCGAATCACTTTGAGCCTTTTTCTTTCCAAACTTTGATTTTGGAGGAAGATCCTTTCCTAGAGTTTAACCTTTGTTTCGAAGGTGAGGGGGAAGAATTGAAACCGTTCAAGTTTGAAAGGAACATGAGGGCCTTGAGAAGATCTCCAAGAGGACCCAAAGATGGTGGAATCTGACCTTGACCACCAGATGATAACATTCTATTACTCTGTTGAGTGGCTAACCACTTATATCAATTAGGACGAGTGTGTTTTGAAGCTCCACAGTGATGATAGAAATGCGACTTCTTTGGTTGAGACTTCTTATTTTTAGCCTGATTGCTCTTAGGGTTTCTAGTCTCTTTCTTCTCTATCTTAGGGGGTGCTCCTAGAATAGATTTGCCTTTGTCTAAATTGTTCTTACTAGCTATCTTAGTTTTAGTTTCATTTTTCACAAGATTTTCATTATTAACAAGTGAGACAAAAATAGTCTTACTAGAGGAGGTAATATAAGAAGAGTTAGAGAGTTCATACCCCAAGCCGGTTCTGTCAGAAGCTGATTTCTGGAGGTTCAACATTTCATCCAGCTTTGCATTGGAAGTCATCTCCAACTAAGCTCGAACTTGGAACAATTCTGTTTCAAGCTTCTTGGTTCTTTCAGCCAAGAAGTTGTTCTCGAATCTCAATGCTCCAATAGTTTGATTGGCTTCATCAACCTTTGTGGATAGCTCCTCTTGTTCCAACTCCACTTCACTAAGTTTCTTAGTAGACAGCCGATAAAACTTCTTATGCTTTTCAGATGCCTTGCATAAATTTGCATAGGCTGTATGGATGTCATCCTGTTCATCCATCTTCTCGAATTTGGATTCCACCAAGTCCTCTTCTTCATCCACTGCTTCTACGATTCCCTCAGTAGGATCCACTGTGGCAGTGAAAACACTCAAGATTCCCTCATCATCACTGTCATCAACTCAGTCTTAGGCTCGGTATCACTTAAGGTAGCAGCAAGAGTCTTGCTTTTCCCAATCGACTTAAGATATGTTGGAAATTCTTGTTTCAGGTGTTCAAAACCTTGACATTCGAAATACTTTGGTCTAAAGGGAATAGTATACTGACCGCCATCCTTAGCATCCTTCTTCCCTTTGTCTTGACTTTTGAATTGAGAAGAACTAGATTGCTTACGCTCCTTGTCAATTCAGATGTCATCCTGTTCATCCATCTTCTCATTGGCATTCTTCATGAACTTCTTGAATTGCCTAGTGATGTAGGGCTTCATCTTGGAATCTTCATCATTTGAAGACTCATCAGTCTCATTACTTTTGGCCTTCAGTGTCATATTCTTAGTTTTGGTTCCTTTCCCAAGTCTAGTCAAACCCAATTCATAAGTTTGCAAGTTGCCAATCAGATCTGTCAAAGGAATGGTGTCAATGTCTTTTGTGATAGGCCACACATTGAATGACCCCTTGTGATTAAACCAATTAATTAATTAGGCAAGTTATTAATTAATCAATTTAACATGCAAACGTGTGGAAGCACAAACAAATCACTAATAAACTAAGTATGCAACGAAAATTAAATGACACGGTAATTTGTTTACGAATAGGGAAAAACCTTACGGCAAAAACCCTACCGGGTGATTTTCAGGTCACCACTCCCGAAACTCCACTATTATTACAACAAGCAGTTACAAGTAAAGGAATCCCAAGTACCTTACCAACCTACAGTTGAACCCTTACGCCAATACCTAATTGGACTTGTTCTGTAGTGACAGTTCTCCCTTTTGATGCACGGCTCCCAAGTACGTGACTAACCAATGCGTAGATCCCAGTACGCGACTTTAAACACCAACTGAAAGGGAGGTTGGCTGCAAAGTTCTTCAGCTCATCCTACACAATGAAGATCAAGAAGATGCTTGGTCACAAAACCCAAAAGTGCACATACACAGCAACTTCTTCAAGAAGAGATGAACTAGGGCAAGAACTTCGTCTTTGGTCACAATTTGCTTCAACAGAATTTTTTCAATGTTTGCACAACTTGTGAACTGTTTGAAGGCCTTAAAATTAATCATTTTATATGTCTAGGGTTAGGAGAAAAGAAGGCCCAAAGACACATTCATGGATCCTAAGAAATCATATCAGAATTCTGATTTTTATAAACCTCGACAGATAGAAGCTATCGAGAAGCTGTCGAGCAGGTGTTGAGCTTACAGGCTGGAACAGCTTTCTAAACCTCTACACATACTAGCTGTCGAGCTTTATTAATCTTGCACTTTCAGCTTGTTTTCTTGGACAGACTTGAAGGCTTCCACACTTGATCTTGAAACATAGTTTCTTGCAGTATTTCAACACCTCCTAGATCTACTCAATTACAAGTAAAGTGCGTTTTGTCAAAGGATTAGCCAATTACATAAAAGTAATGACATATGTTCTTAACAAGTGAAACACATATGTCCTAACACTTTGATTCTTCAATCACTGTTATCTTGGCATGAAATCTCTCAGAGAGAGATCTGAGCAGCTTTCTCACAATCTTGGGCTCGGGAATATGATCACCAAGATTAAATGCTGAGTTCACTATGTCCTTTAACTTGGCATAGAACTCATCGAACGTTTCATCATCCTCTATCTTTATCTCCTCAAAGCTAGTTGTGAGCCTTTGGAGCTTTGAATCCTTGACAGCCTTAGTTTCTTCATAGCTTGTCTAGAGGATGGTCCATGCTTGCTTTGCAGTTTCAGTTGAGGATTTTTTCTTGAATTCCTCATTGGTCACCTCACTGAATAGGGCATTCAATGCTCTGTTGTTGAATTTTGCTGCTTTGATCTTGGCCTCATCCCAATCAGCCGACGCTTCCTTTGGCTTCACCCAGCCAATTTCCACAGCTTGCCAGACCTTCTCATCTAAAAACTGCAAAAAAGCTCTCATGCGTACTTTCCAATATGCATAGTTAGTGTCATAAAATAAAGGAGATATAATAAGAGATTATCCTCTATCCATGACAAACAAGGGTCAATGGATTACACAGCAAATATTAAAACATAATCAGAGTGTGTCTGCTTTGATACCACTTGTTGGGTTAAAATGAATTGACCCCTTGCAATTAATTAATTAATTAGCCAAGTTAATTAATTAGATCAAATTTCATGAAATAGCGTGGCAACACAAACAAATCATCAAATTATCTAAATGCAGCGAAAAATAAATTTGACACAGGTGATTTGTTTACGAATGGGGAAAACCACCGAGGCAAAACTCTACCGGGTGATTTTAAGGTCACCACTCCCAAGAATCCACTATTATCAATCACTAGCGGTTACAAGTATAAGGAATCTTACCAAACTCTTTGGCCTATCCCGAAATACCAACTTACAATTGAACCCTTACTCCAATACTTAATCAGACTTGTATTGTAGCGGCAATCTTTCCCTTGATGCACAAATCCCAATACGTGACTAACCAATGTGCACGGATCCTAGTTCGTGACTAACTCCAGCAACTTGAAGAGGTTGTTGGCTGCAAAGTTCTTTAGTTCATCAACGATGAAGATCAGGAAGCTCTTTGGTCACAAAACCCTTGGCGTAAAGACGCAGTAACTTCTTCAAAGAGAATAATGAAATAGGGCACTTTTTGCATGTGCAACGGCCTTTAAAATAAGCCTTTTATATGTCTAGGGTTGTGAGAAAAGAAACCCTATACAAATATACAAGCACGGGCCGAAAATCAAATCTGAAAATTCTGATTTCGTAAGTCTCGATAGAAACAACTTGTGTTGAGCTTTTGTCGAGTTTAGACTTTAAATCTTGATAGAAGTCCTTTCTGTTGAGATTGCTGTTAAGCATTAATGAACAACTTTTCTTTATTTGTTTCTTGGTCCAATCTTCGTGACTTTAATACTTGACTTGAACACTTGTTTCTAGAATTACTAAACTCATCCTAGATCTACCCAATTACAAGTAAAGTGCATTTTGTCAAAGAATTTTCCAATTACATAAAATATGTCCCTAACATCATCTACATAGTCATTGAAATCTAATACAGTGTTTCTTTTTAACACCCACAAAATTAACCAAACATAAAGAGCCTAACAAATATTACAAGACTTATGCTTAAGAGATGTCTTGTGTCACTCCATGGTGCAAGTGGTCTTTAAGTTAATTTTGAATATGAGAGACTACCAACTTCTAGCCATTGGCATGGTATCAGTTATCATGGTGACAGATTGTTTTGTCTGTCAGTGAAGCAAAGGAAACTTCAATATGGATTGTGGTTATGAGCAGCAAGATACGTGGGCAGGCATAGCCCATGATGAAGCATAATTTCATCACAAAGTTGAAGCAGGAGAGGATCTGGGAGTTTTAGAGTAGAAAGGAAAAAAAAAAATTATGGAACAGTGTTAGTAGCTTTGGCTAAGTACAAACAAGAAAACTAACTACAATATTTGCCTTTTTCAACCATGAATGTTGTTAAAATTTAGATTTGTAACAAAGTGGAAGAAGATTTTCTTACAGATAGATTGATTTTTTATATTGAATGAAAAATTGTAGTAGTATTTAGGCAAAAAATAATAATAGATGATTTTATTTGTAAGGTTTGTGAGCGTGCCTTTTCTTTTAGCACACCGGCCCAAGGATCCTAGGCCAAATAAATGTGGTTTGGTAGATTGGGCTTGGTTCACCACAGCTAAAGGGCTATTTAAAAACCAAGTGGTGCACAAGGCATGTTTTCTACGACACAAATAAGCTAACAAGCGAGGATATCTGTATTGAATGACAACGAGAACAACAAAGAAAAATGCAAAATAATCAGAAAATACTAAAAAAAGAAATGGTTAAGGATCCCGGGATTAATGAGAGGTACTTTATTGGTTTACTTTGATCATAATTACAATATGCTCACTAAGACATGATACAAGGTTCAAATAAGCTCAAAAATTATAGACTTAAATGACTATTTAAGCCTCCAAGACTTGTAGAGTTTGAATCCCTTTGAATCCAAGTATGTTCTATAGTAGCTGTTCTCAGGATACCGGGAGATATTCCTCTGTTTTGCTTAAACTTTCCAGAGTTATGATTCTCTTTTGATTCTTTTTCTCTTCCTGGATGCTTTCAACGTTGGTTGCTTCTTTCCTTTATAGCATGACCCTAGGGCTCTGGAGTACTAGTGATTTCTCCCTTTTGCCCCTCCCTAGGTACCAGAGTTCATTTTGTGCCTACCACTCAAAAGGCTAAGCCTTTCCCTGTTTCTCATATTTTCCTCCCTTGGGCATTGTTTCTTTGAAAGCCCATGGCTGACTTTCCTTTCTAGGGTGTGCTTAGGGAGTTGTTCTCAATTTCACGTTCCTCAAAACTTCTTACCCTGCTTTTGGCCATCCTCCCTTTTGTCATTTTTCCTAAGTGAGCGGAATCCATTTCTGTTGAGTCGAAAGTTTCCTTCCAGCCACTCTTATTTATAGCTTCTCGTTCTGGGTTCCTCGTGGTATCGCTTTTTTGTTCATGAATGGTTGCTTTATACCTTCTGATCCCTTATTGCATCACTGGGCACTTGAGAGGGACTCATCTATCCTTCGTTCTTTGTGTTCTTTGGTGTTTTCCTTTGAATAGTTTTAATCTTATTTAGGCCGTGTTGCATGTTCTAAGGATCCCGGGCCCCTGGCAGTCTCTGGGATCCCGGCCCAACTCTTCCTATTGGGCTTCTTTTTTTAGCTTGCTGATCTTGGCCTGCTGGGCCTTTTCTTTGCTTCATGGGTTTTGAAAGCTTGTTCTTCCATGGGTCTTTGGGCCTTGAACTTTGATTTTTTGAACCTCAATATTTAGCCCCCCGAGCTCGTGGGTTGCCTGCAGCCCATGCGTGAGTAGTTGAGTTGCTGTAGGATCCTACCATCCTGATCCTTTATTTTCGGTCTTGGCATCCTAGTCTTTTTGTTTTCCTTTTTTTTTTGTAACTTCCCTCTTTATATGGGACGTGGCAGTTGAGTTATGGGGTGAAAAAACTTTCTTCACCTACTCTTACGTTCCCCGTAACTCCCATTAATAACTGCTAATAACTCTTCCTCCTTTAAATTAAATTTTGGCAACTGGCGCGTCTTTCTATACATGTTCTTCTTCAACTGATTTGTGTCTTTATTGCGGGTGCTTCATATTATCTCCTTACTTCCCTGAATCCTCCATTCCCAAATCTTTTTTTTTCTCCCTTTCAGTCAGTCTGCTACTCTTTTCTTTCTCCATCCTTCAATTCTCCTTACCTGTAAACATTCCCTTTGTTCTGATGGCCTCCTACTCTTCTCAGAAAAGAAGAGAGCGCACTCCTAGTCCTTCTGAGGGTGAAGGCTCTTCTAGTTCTGCACAGGGCGAGTCTTATAAGGTCACTAGGCATTCCGCCTTTCCTTTACGAGACCCCTGGTACACCTCTAGTCTATTCTTTCCTTAGGTATCCCATGGTAAGGCCTCTCCGTCTCCTCATTCCTGGGTATTTTTTGGTTAGGCAGGTTTCGCTGGGTCCACTCAGGTCCCAAACCCTAGAGAGATTTTTGATTTCCAGATCAGGCAAGGACTTCGAGAGACGGTTCCCATCTTTTTCGATTTCGTTGCTGAGAAGATCCAAGGCTGGCCCATTTGGGTGGATAAGGAACTCTCTGATGAGGAGTTCGTAGGTCGCCTGGAGCGCGCTAGTATTCTGAAGGCAGTGGCGATCTCTAGGAATCTTGAGGGTTTTAGAGACGCCAAAGGTCTTAGGCATCTGGTACGCCGTTAATGCCCCGCTCTGCACACTTTTTTCTTTTTCTGTTGGTGAACTGAATATTACTCTGGAGGATGTTGTCAACAATTTCCTCCTTCTGATGTTTGGGGATGAAAATCCCTTCGATATTTATCTCTTTGATGAGGATCTCGAGGTAGTGGAAAAGTTATTCACCTATTTCGGTGGGCGTACTGCAACTCTTGGTGGGAAACCGGTCAAGATGGGTAGGTGGGTTATGAGCCTTTCGCGCAAGAAGGATAAGGAAGTTAGGCGAGCAGGGTTCCTTGCATTCTGGTTTAACAAGTTTCTATTCAGTGAGTTCCTTGGGTATAGGATTAAGTCTACTCTTTTTCCGTTGGGGATTAAGTTGGCACGGGGCGTTTAGTATCCCTTAGCCCCTATGTTCTTAGGCCATCTCTACTCTCAACTGGATCAGCTTCACGAAGATGAGGCCGAGAGCGACTCTTGTTATGCAATTACTTCTTCTCTCTACTGTGCCATTCTCCAGGTATTTATGTGGGATCGTTCTTCGGTTACTTTAGCAAGGTGTAGGAATTTGAAGTTTGTGAAGGATAAGTTCCAGGGATCCCCTAATGTGGTTAAGGGTCTTTGTGGTAGTTCAATAGATAGCCACCCTATTATCTTTTGCTGGCTTAGTCTGAAAGGTGGCAGCCATAACTTGGTTGAGTTTTTTGATCAGGCAGGACATTTGCATTGGCGTTCCCCCCGGAAGTTTGGCCCCGGTTTTTTTTGTGATTCTGTATTATCTCCCTTTCTTACTTCTCCAGGAAATACTTCTGATCTGTGTCGCGGTGATGAAGGTAGCTTAGTCTACCTAGCTTGTATTAGTTCTTCTTGGCTTCAGGTGCCTTCCTCAAGTGGCCCTAGGTACACACATTACTCAGCGCACCGGGTACTCCTGCAGTTTGGTTTTGATCAGGATATTCCCCTGTCCTTAAAGGACATAGTACCCTCTCTTCCTTCCTTGGACCCCTTTTTGAGATCCCAAGCCTTCTCCTATTGGTCGTAGAGAAGCCCTCAGTTTATAGTGCCCAACTCCCAGAGAGGGGTTTTTGCCACAAGCGGTTATGCTGGATATTGGAGAAGAGTGCAAAAATCATTCGTTGACTATGTTGGTTCTAACACAATTGGGAGAGTCCCTAATCCTGACATTTCTTCTACTCCGTCATCCAACAAGCACTTGTCTCTCCCTACTGCTGGCATTGTGTTTGCTGCTGTGAGTAGCGGAATAGGGTTTGCAGGATGGCATGCTTCTAGGGGAGGTTGGGTGACTTATGCACAGGATTTCTCGAAAACTTGGTCAGGATGTGACCTTATCGTTGGCGCTTCTGCTGGGGTACCAATTAAGAGGGGGGCAGTAGAGGCTATAGGTGCTGATACTCCCGTAGGCAAGGGCAGAGAGAAAAGGCAATTAAGCAGGAAAAGTTGAAGGAAGCTGAACTTGAAGAAAGTGCAGAGGGTACTGGCCCCGAAACAAAGAAGAGGAAAACTGGGAAATCCCAAAAGCAGTTGGTGCTTTTTGAGGGAAAGGGAGTCGGGCAACCTTTAGCTTCAAGGACGCGGGTGAAGACTAAGGTAGAGTCTTTTTTTTCCCAGGTTTCTATGAGTTCTTCAGTCCATGGTTCTTTGGGATCTTCTGATTTTATACTTTAGTCTCCCTTGGGACCCTCTGGGCGTACCTATAGTAAACAAAAGAAACCTAGAGATCCTATGGAGAGAGAGAGAGAAGGGCAAGGCCTCATTCCTTCTTCTCTCTTTTATATTACAGTTTGTTATTATTATTTTTTTTGAACTAATGATTGATTATTTTCCTCACAGTCCAAGCGTAAGTCAGACCGTAAGAAAGGTAGAAGTCAATCATCCGGTGAAGATGTGGTATGGTTTTCCTCCATTTGCGCATTCTTCTATTTGCTTTCATCCCCTTCTCTGGTGCTATATATCTGTGATGTTCTGTTACTTATACTTGTTGCTGTTTGTGTTTTTTTTTTTTTTTAGGTGGAAGTACCTCCTCTCATGATTGTTAGGACTTTGGTGGAGGAAACGGTTGTAGCTGCATCTCAAGGTGTGGAGGAGGAGTCCTCCAGTGGTGGCATTACTGGGGAGGCCGAGCAGCCAATGCAGGGTATCCAGGCTACCCAGGATCCTCAGGCTTTCCAACTTCCTACGTCCCAAGGTCCCCAGTTTGAATAGATTCCCAATCCCATCAGAACTGTTTTACCTTTAGGAGGCACGCCTCCACCCCAATAAGCGGGTAAGCCCTGTTTTTCCTTTTAATAGCGTTTAATCCCTTTTCTCTTGTATCTCCCCTTTCTTTTTTCCCCTTTTTTTTGAGTTTTCTATCTCCCTTTTCCTTTTCAGGTCAAGCTAGTGTGAGATCTGCCCCTGGTGCCACCTCTTCTTTAGAATCAGAGGATTCTAAAGGTGGGTGTTGATCGCCCTTACTGTGTTTCCTCTTTTCTTTTTCTTTTTTTAATGCCTTTCTTTTGCCTCTTTCTTTTATGGCGAAGCCCCTTGTATCTTTACCCTCATTTAGCCATTTTGCTGAGGCTTCCTCACCCTTTCTTCAACTTGTCATGTGCTCTTTCTCAGAGTCCTCCAAGAAATTAGAAGAGCAAGAGGAGAAGGCTCTGCTTCATGAGGCAGATACTGGTTTCCCCTCTTCCCCCTTTTACTTTCTATTCTCCCCCTCTTTTTCTTTTGAACTAAGTATGTTTCCTTTTTTTTTGTAGGAGTTGATACAGGTGTTAAGGGTTCTAAATTTGTGATTCCTGGGGGGGGTTATGAGATCTGTTCAGGTTACTGGTCTTCAGACTAACCAGAGGGCTGAAGGTTCCTTAGCTTTTACAGGTGATGATACAACAATGGGGGAGACTCCAAGAGTGGCTGCTTTAGATCCTGCTTCAAGGCTTCCCACCTTTCTGGCTTGCTTGGATCTCCTAGAGTTTAACAGCCTCCCTGTTAGCCACTTTCATCACTTTGGGCCCTCCTATGGCAACTTCTTACGCTTCTCCGTGCCTGTGGAAGGTCTGCTGTTGCTAGAAGGCTTGTTCAAGAGTCATGGAGATTTTACCAGTGGTTTTAGGGGAGGTGTATTTTTGGGAAACATTCTGATGGAGCTGTTGTATGCCGTGCTGATTTCCTTGAGAGATTCTTCACTAGATTCCTTATCTGAAGAAAAGCTCTTGGAGTGGAGAGGAGTGGTGCAGGACCTTTTAAAAGCCAAGTTCAACTTGTCCTTCTTGCTGGAGCAAATGCGTTTACTGGCCCACAGGCTATTTCAGAGATAGGCTTCCAGGGGTATAGATGCTGAGATTGCTGCTACTAAGGAGGCCCTGGCTAGTGCTCACAAGGTCTTGCAAGATTTGAAAGTTAAAAGGCAGAGGGTTCTTTCTTCTTCAGCTGTTCCTGCTATTTCTCCATAAGGTTCTTTATTGGCTGGCCTCATTCCTTAGCTTTGTTTTGCTGGTTTAGATGTGTGTAAACAATTTGGGGATGTATAAGCTCTTTTTATACATACATATATATATATATATATATATTTTTTTTTTTTTTTTGCTGCTGGAACACTATTTCTTTCTTTTGCGTAGATCTGTGTTTGTTTTTTTTTTAAGACTGCTTCTAAGTGTTTGCGTTTCAAGACTACTTCTAGCTTCTTAATGGCATGTAAATTTTTTTTTTTTTTTTTTTTTTTTTTTTTTTTTTTTTTTTTTTTTGTACTGAGTCCTGGGCCATGGTCCCTACAAGTTTTGTTGTAGGTCCTGGGCCAGGTACCCTTGTGGTTGTTTTGCTGCGCAAGTACTGAACTGGGTACATCAGGCGATTTCTGTTTCTTTTTTTTCTTTTTTTTTTTTTAGCCCCAGTTCATGAAATTGGCAAGTCTTTTTGTCAAGTACTGAGCTAGGTATCCTGAGCATTTTCCCGGGATCCTAGATCATGTATTTGAAACTAACTGTGGGGTGAGTCCTAGGTCATGCATTAAATTTTTTTTTTTTTACCCAGGTATCCTTCCCTAATTCTGCCCATGCTTGGACTTTGCAGTATTTAGAATTTAAAAGAGATTTCATTGAATTGAAACACCCTTACCATTCAAGGAACACAGCAAAAGTCATCAAATATAGTAAAGACCACAGAGTGTCCTTCTACCATGGGTTCCTAAACAAAATTACTTAAACGAGAATTCATAAAAGCAAAGAAAAATGATGAAAAAACTTAGCAAGTTGGAGAGTCGGCCAAGGATCCTGCCGTACTGAGATCTCGCCATTCTTATGCATAGTAATGTTTCAACCATTTCCCGTTTATGGGTTCTATTAGGACCGTCCCATCTTCCTGTGTAAGGTAGTAATATCCACTATCATGGGCTTCTCTGATGATGTAGGGTCCTTTCCACTTTGGGGCAAATTTTGATGGTCCTGGCAGGTTCCTCTTTACATGCTCTGCTATCTTTAGTACCAGCTGCCCTTCAATGAAAGCCCTTGGGTGTACTGCCTACGCGTATGCCTTAGTCATTCTCTGTTGGTATCTCTGACTTCTCCTCTTGGCCAGTTTTCTTTCTTCCTCTACCCCCTCCAGGTCTGCTAATCTCCTTTCATTGTTTGTGCCCTTGGTGTCCTCTTGGATTTTTTCAAGTACTACTTTTAGTGTGGGAACAACTAATTCCACAGGACTGATAGCTTCCGTCCTATAGACTAGGGAGAATGGTGAGAATCCCGTGGCTGTCTTCACAGAGCTCCTGCATGCCCAAAGTACATCTGCCAAGTGATCACTCCACTTTCCTCCATACTCATGTTTCATCTTTTTAAGAATCTTCAATATCACCCTGTTAGTGGCCTTAGCCTAGCCATTTCCTTGTGGATAGTATGGTGTAGACCTTCCATACTTAATGTAATATGCGTCAGTCAACCCCTTCATGTCTTTGTTTATGAACGGGGTCCCATTGTCACTGATCAATTTTCTGGGGATCCCAAACCTTGTAATGATGTGTTCTCGAATGAAATTTGCTACTGTTGCTCTAGTGGCTTTTTTCAAAGGGATAGCCTCTACCCATTTTGTAAAGTACTCGGTAGTTGCTAAGATCCATATGTAACCATTGGATGAGGCGTTTATAGGCCCTATGAGATCAAGTCCCCAGGTGCGGAAAGGCCATGGTATTGTCATATCCTGCAACACATTTGGGTGGGTATGGATTGCATCTCCAAAGACTTAACAGGCATGGCAGGTTTTGACTAGTTCCTCGGAGTCTCTTTTCATCATTGGCCAATAGTATCCCAACAGTAATAACTGCTTATAAAGCCTTTTTTTTCCTGGGTGGCTTCCACAATCACCAGAATAGACTTCCCTAACTACTTCCTTGGCTTCCCTTGGTCCTAGACATCTTAGGGGATCCCCGATGTATCCCTTATTGAATAGGATCCCATTCTGCAAGAAGTACCTAACTGCGAGCTTCTTGAGCTGGTGGGCTAGCGTCCTGTCAGATGGTAGGATCCCTTGAGCCAAGTATTCCATGAAGGGAGTTCTCCAATCTTCTGTAACAAATATAGCATAGCTCTCTTCCTTGTCCATGGAGAGTTGACATTCTTGACACTTTTTCTGTATAATTGCTACCTCTTTGCTCATATTAGGCCAGTAATATCCCATGCGTTGCATTCTTCTATATAGGCTGATCTTTTCTGCGGTCCCACAGGCTTGGGTAAGTAGCTCTTCTAATCTCAATTTTCTTTCCTTCTCGTTGATGCAACTAGAAAGGATCCCTCCAGGCAATCTCCTGTAAAGTTCCCCTTCTATCAGAGCGTAGTCTCTCAGCTCTCTGATACTCCCTTTGGGTCCTGTCTCTTTCATTTTTTCTTTGACTTCGCTCCTCCAATCCCACTGCTTGGACTCTTCAGGGGACATCTCTTAGAGGATTCTTGTGATAGAATGTTCCTGCCTTCCTATTCTTACCAGCGTGTCCCTTCCTTTGAATGGTACTTAGGATCCTAAGGTGGCAAGCGCATCAGCAAACCTGTTCTCACTCCTCTAGGTGTACTCTATGTTAAAGGTATGGAATTCCTGCTCCAACCTTTGCGCCCAAGTCCTGTAGGCTGCTAAACTTTGTTCTCTTACTGTGAAGTCACCTTTCACCTGGGAAACCACAGGATTAGAGTCTCCCAATACTCTCATATGTTTTACTCCTATGCCAAGTGCTACAGTTAACCCAGTCAAGTATGCTTCATATTCAACTGCATTATTAGAACAGGGGAAACCCAGCTTAAAAGACAAGGGCATGGTATCCCCATCCTCACAGCTTAGCATAACTCCCACTCCATTTGAGGTGGTTATAGCTGACCCATCAAACCTCATCATCCATTTCTTTCCTGGGATTTCTGCCACTGCTACCTCACCTAGGATCTCTTCACTCAATAAGTTTTCTTCCTCTTCTGGGAACTGTGCTAGTAGGTTTGCTATGGCTTGACTTTTGACAGCCTTGAAGGTCTTGAGACCTATGTCATATTGAGAGAGCAAGACCAGCCACTGTGCTATTCTTCCTGTTAGGAAGGGCTGGTGTAGAAGTGCTTTTATGGGGTGGGACTTAGTCACCAAAAGGATTTAGTGAGCTGAGAAGTACCTTTTCAGCCTCTAGGACGCGTAGATTACCACTAAGCAGGCTTTCTCCATCCTAGGATACCTGGTCTCGGCGTCCTTAAGTGTCCTGCTTACATAGTGAACAGGCTGCTTATTCCCATCATCGTCTTCCTGTGCTAGCAGGGCTCCTATTGCTTGGAAATTTGATGCTAAGTACAGTAACAGGGGTCGCCCACATACTGGTGCTTGGAGAGTGGGCAAATGATTCATGACTTGTTGAATCTTTTGGAAGGCTTCCTGTTGCTCCGTTCCCCAAGTGAACTCAGTTCCCTTTTTCAACAATTTGGATAAACCACTTACAACTGAAGCCAGCCCTAGTACAAATCTCCTAATATAGGAGATCCTTCCTAGGAAGCTTTTGAGCTCCTTTACGGTTGTTGGTCTTTTCATGGTGGCAATGGCTGCGGCTTTGGCTAGGTCTACACTTATGCCCCTGTGATGTACTAAGAATCCAAGGAACTTTCCAGCAGACACCTCGAAGGCACATTTCATGGGGTTTATGCGTAGTTTGTACTTCCTACACCTTTCGAAAACTTGTTCAAGTACTTGAAGGTGTCCTATCCTAGTTTTTGACTTGACCACAATATCATCCACATAGTCTTTCATCTCCCTATGCATCATGTCGTGGAAGATAGCTGTCATAATTTACTAGTACGTGGCTCCTGCATTTTTAAGGCTAAAGGGCATCACAGTGTAGTAAAAATTCCCAATTGGGGTTCTGAATGTTGTCTTCTCCGCATCTTTAGCAGCCATGCGAATTTGGTTATACCCACTATACCCATCCATGAATGAGAACATTGAACTTCTTGTAGCTGAATCTACAAGGAGGTCAATATTAGTTAGAGGGAACTCATCTTTTGGGCATGCCTTGTTCAAGTTACGAAAGTCCACACAGCAACGGATTTGGCCGTTCTTTTTCTTTATAGGTACTATGTTGGAGAGCCACTTGGAATGTTGAATAGGCTTGATAAAACCAGCTACTAGCATCTTCTTGACCTCTTGGGTTATCTGAGTTTCTACATTAGTGTGAAAGACCTTGGCCGGTTGGATTACTAGCCGGACCCCTGGGTCCACGTTGAGAGCATGGACGACCAGCCCTGGATCCAGACCAGGCATCTCATTATAGGTCCATGCGAACACATCCATGTATTCCTTAACCAATGCCACTAATTGTTCCTTTTCTTGTGCTGTCAACTGACTACTACTGAAAACAGGTTTCTGGGATCCCAACTCAGCCCCCAAGTTTATTTCCTTTAATTCTTCCTCAGGCTGAATTTGCATCTCTTTAGCTAGTTCCTCCAGGACTTCCTATTGAGTCACCATTCATTCTGGTGGTCCGGGACCCTCCTGCATGATGCACTCAGACCCCGCGCACCTTCATAGGTAGTAAATTAACCTTCCTCCAAATTCTTATACTACTACACACTCCCCGGATCCTGAGGTGCTGGGCTCCCTTTTTTGGCTTTTTCTCTCCAAGAGGTCTCTTAGGTCGCGGGTATTTCCTTCTTCTTCCTCTTCCAAGATAGGTGCTCTTGGGGTCCCTGGCTTGGGACTCCCATTGTCTGGTTCTAACTCATCATAGAACATTGTTTCCACAAAATTTACTTCTCATTGGCTGAAAAGGTTATGGTTGGCAGGGATCCTTACGGGCCTCCCATTCAACCTCCCTTTAACACATTGATGGTACATAGATGGTATAAGGCGGTGCTTATGGAGCCATGGACGTCCTAGCAGTACATGGTAGAACACCTCTAAGTTGATTACATGAAATCTAGTCAATGCTACTATTGGCCCTACTCTTAAGGCAAGCTGTACATATCCCTCGGTTGATTCTGCTGATCCTCCAAATCCGATTATCTCTATGGGAGCCCCCAGGATCCTCCTACCGGTCAGGCCCACAGCTTCTAAAGTACTCAAAGCTATGAGGTTAAGCGATGCTCCTGTGTCTACCAATGCTCTTCTGACTTGGACATCATTTATGGTGGCCATTAGAAAAAGGGGTCTACGGTGATCTAGATGCTCAACCTACATATCCTCATCAGTGAAGGTTATTGCATTGGTTGTCTCCAAGAAAGCTCGACTAGCATGTGATTCTGCTGTGAAACATTCCATTCCTGAATCTACTGTTATACTCATGAGAGACTCTGTGGCCACCCTTCTTGCTTCTGGTCTAAATCCCAGCTGGTTAAATAGTGATCTGAACTTGGGATTCTTTTGGAGGGTCCTGACTGTGCTCGGGTGGAAGGATCCTTCAGATTCTTTTGCTTCTACTGGGTTCCCATGGATCACTATAGACACCACCCCCTTTCCTTTGTGGTTGGGCAAGGGGTTCCTTTGTATTTCTAGCTCCTTCTGAGTGAGCTCCAGGGTTCCTTCTCTCAGCTTTTTATGAAAGAGCCTTCGGAGGGTCCAACAATCCTTGGTGGAATGCTTGACATAATTATGAATCCTGCAAAATAAGGGGTTCTTCCTTTCTTCCTCCGTTGGCAGCCTGGACACAGTAAATGGTCTAACAACTCCATCTCTAATCCATTTGTCCAGGACATGGTTTAACTCTTCCGCGGTACATGGGATCGCCGGTGGTTCCTCAAACACCTCTTCGGCAGGCCTCTTCCTTTTCTCCCCTGCTGATGCTATCATGGCTTGGGATACTGGAATCCTTTTTGTTCTCATAGTTTGCTCTGTCCTTCTGGTTCTCTGTAATAGATCAACAAACTGTGTAATGCATAGATTTTCGAGGTTGATTCTATAGTCGAAAAGCATGTTGGATATGCAGGTTTCTACGAGTTCTTTTTCTTCATGGTCCTTATAACAATCTAGAGACACATCTTCAAACCTTTTGATGAACTTGACAGGATCTTCTCCGGGCCTCTGCCTTACCATCTGAAGGCTTTGGAAAGTGACCTTGTCCTTACCAGGGAATATTTTGCACAGAATCTCTCCATCATTTTGTCCCAGGTTTTAATGGACCCAGGCCTCAGCGTGGTGTACCAAGTATATGCTCTATCCACTAGGGATTTAGCAAACTCCCTTAAATAAAGTTCTCGGTCTCCTGCAGAGGGGCCTATGGTGTGAATGAATCTACTCATGTGTTCCACGACACTTTCATTTCTTCCATCAAAAGGATGGAACTTTGGGGGTTCATATCCTTTGGGGTATGGCTTGCCAAGGAGTACTGATGGGAATGGGGGATCCCGAGAAAATTGTTTTGGGATCCCCGAAAGTTTTTCCCTTTCTTGCTCCAAGAGGGCACTGATATCTGCCAGTGTTAGGTACTAGGGGTTGGCTCCCCCTCCCATTGCTGACCCTCCCTCTGGCTGGGTTCTGTTTTGGTTGCCCACAGGAGGGACATTGTCCCTGATTTCCTATGTCCTGCCTTCTTTGAGGAGGTGAACCTCTTGCTGTAAATCCTTCAACATCGCTGCCATTCAAGCCACGGGGTCCGACTCCTGCCTTGCGTTCCTTTGCTCTGACACGACTTCCTGCTCCGTCAGGGGCAATTCGTTCCTCTGTCTAGAGGCCACTTCATTTTCTCCTACGGGCTCAGACGCCGTAAGTGGCACATTGTTTCCTTTGCTGTTCCTTTGTCTTGGAGTCATGCTTTTGCAAAGGGACTGCTTTTTCCCTCTCCTTTACCCAGTCCCCAGCGGAGTTACCAAAACGTGAGTGTGCCTTTTCTTTTAGCACACTGGCCCAAGGATCCTAGGCCAAATAAATGTAGTTTGGTGGACTAGGGTTGGTTCACCGCAGCTAAGGGGCTGTTTAAGAACCAAGTGGTGCATAGGGCAAGTTTCCTACAATACAAATAAGCTAACAAGCGAGGATATCTCTATTGAATGACAACGAGAACAGCAAAGAAAAATGCAAAATAATCAGAAAATACTCAAAAAAGAAATGGTTAAGGATCCCGGGATTAATGAGAGGTACTTTATTGGTTTACTTTGATCATAATTACAATATGCTCACTAAGACGTGATACAAGGTCCAAATAAGCTCAAAAATTACAGACTTAGATGACTATTTAAGCCTCTAAGACTTGCAAAGTTTGAATCCTTTTGAATCCGAGTATGTGCTATAGTGGCTGTTCTCGGGATACCAGGAGATATTTCTCTGTTTTGCTTAAACTTTACAAAGTTATGATTCTCTTCTGATTCTTTTTCTCTTCCTGGATGCTTTCAACATTGGTTGCTTCTTTCCTTTATAGCGTGACCCTAGAGCTCCAGGGTACTAGTGATTTCTCCTTTTTGCCCCTCCCTGAGTACCAGAGTTCGTTTTGTGCCTATCACTCAAAAGGCTGAGCCTTTCCCTGTTTCTCATATTTTCCTCCCTTGGGCGTTGTTTCTTTGAAAGCCCATGGCTGACTTTCCCTTCCAGGGTGTGCTTAGGGAGTTGTTCTCAATTTCACGTTCCTCAAAACTTCTTACCCAGCTTTTAGCCGTCCTCCCTTTTGTCATTTTTCCTAAGTGAGCGGAATCCATTTCTGTTGAGTCGAAAGTTTCCTTCCAGCCAATTTTATTTATAGCTTCTCGTTTTGGGTTCCTCGTGGTATCGCTTTTTTGTTCATGAATGGTTGCTTTATACCTTCTGATCCCTTATTGCATCACTGGGCATTTGAGAGGGACTCATCTATCCTTCGTTCTTTGTGTTCTTTGGTGCTTTCTTTTGAATAGTTTTAATCTTATTTAGGCCGTGTTGTGCGTCCCAAGGATCTCGGGCCCCTGGTAGTCTTTGGGATCCCGGCCCAGCTCTTCCCATTGGGCTTATTTTTTTAGCTTGCTGATCTTGGCCGACTGGGCCTTTCCTTTGCTTCATGGGTTTTGAAAGCTTGTTCTTCCATGGGTCTTTGGATCCCACCTCTTTGGGCTTTGGGCTTTGATTTTTTAAACCTTAACAAGGTTGAATTTAATCAACCATCTTATTGGCTTTATTCCGTGCCAAATTTTCTTGTAATTCAGTATTTAGAAACTCTGTATTTAGGTGGAAATTATGTAAGGGTAGTGTATGAGAGAGTGTGAAGAAAAGCTCAAGTTTGTGCACTCAGCAAGTGGCTTGCGACTGGATCTCGCGGCTTGCATGTTGCCCAAAGTGGCACACGTATGAAGCATGCAGAGGAGCTGAATAGTCACACCAGCTGAAGCACTACAGGACAAAAAGTCCAGACTGGCCATTCAGTTAGTTCGCGGCTTGAACTCGCAACTCAGTCAAGTCGCGAGGCCAAGTCGCCAGTCCACTCTGTTTTGGAAAAACTGACTCTTCGCATTCCATTCTCATCCTAGTATAAATACACCTTATACCCATGAAATTTAGAGAGCTTCCAAAGAGAATTTTGAGAAAGAAACCCTAAAGAAAAATAAGATTGACTCATCCACAATCTTTACATAGTGACTCTTCAAATTCCTCTACTCTCGCCCTCTTCATTGTTACATCCTTGAAAGGTTCATTACCCAAATCCTTTTCCCACCATACCCATATCTGTGAGAAGGCTTTTTTGTACTTTGGGAAGCAATTAGGAAGGGACTAATGGATATTGGTTGATGCTATAGGTTATAGCAAAATCCAGTAAGCTAAAGAAGACAAAGTTTCGGCGTAACCTCGTTGGAGCAAGAAGCTTGTAGGGCTTAGGTACATTGGCTAGATTAGGCTTGGAGGGTCTTCTGCTATTCATGTATCCCAACTTCATTTTTTAGTAAATTATTGACCGCTTGGAGGGTGGCGGAGAGGTTTTTCGCCGAGGGCTTCGGTTTTCTCTTCGATAACACATCGTTGTGTTGTCCTTATGTTTGCATCTCTCTTCCCTTTATTTTTGCCATTTAATTTCTGCTGTGGATGTAATTTTATTTGGTTTAGATTGTTTATCAATTCTATTATAAGCTTATGTTCATTTTCTGCACGTACATTGTTTGATATTTGTGAGAGTGCTTTTTTCCTTAGCACATAGAACCAAGTAGAGACAAGGATCTCAGGCCCAAATACTTATTGTTTTGGTAGACTGGGCTTGGTTCACCGCAATTAAATGGGGCTGATTACAAACCAAGTTGTGCGCAAGTCACATAAGGCTCCTCAAGATGAAAAAATGTGATTCCTCCTAAGCAATAAAATATCATTATAAGCGTTTTAGTCTCATAAAATGACCATTTACTCTTACGAAATAAGTAAAATAAGTGTTCATAATATTCACAATGAGAAGGAGATTGACATAGAGTATTTAAGGCTTATCTTTTATTGTATAAACATTTAAAAAAGTTCCTTCACTTGGGACCCCAAGCGTACTGTCGTGGGATCCCGGAGCGTACTAGGCTTGTAAGAACCCAAAATGCTAGTTCTTTGAACTATATGATCTTTCTCCAAATTTATTGTGCAATAGAGTTTTATACTTTCCCTTTACCTTTATAGGTGCTACATAAAAACACACTATACAATACACATATCTTCAAATAATTGTTAGTTTCTTAGATTAGGATATACATTTTAATACGTATACATATATATATATATATATAAATGAATTTCATGAAAATGATTCAGCCACGAGGATCCTAGCCCCAATTCTCACAGACTTAGTGCTTTTGCACAAGACTTGTGGGATTTGGAACTCAAGTTCGAGTGGCTTTGCTTGGGCTTTGCCTTCCAAGATAGTTAGGTGAGAAGGATTTTTGTGGGAGAGAGTGATATCTGATGTGTGTATGTTTTGACATATGTTTCTTTGGAGGCTAAGTATGTCCAAGGCCCAAGTTGAAGTGAGGACCCCGGTAAAAGGACTCAACTTTTGACTGAGTAGCAAGCAAAAATATATGTATTGAGTAGCAAGAAACAGTAAAGGAAGACAATGTAATAAAGAAATACACGAAATAATTGTTAGAGATCCTCAAATCAATATGAGATATTTCATTAATTTTCTTAATTGTGAATTACAATGTGCTCACTAAGATGCGTTACAAGGTCCAAATAAGCTCAAAAATTACAGACTTAGATGGCTATCTAAGCCTCTAAGACTTGCAAAGTTTGAATCTTTTTTAATCCAAGTACATTCTATAGTGGCTGTTTCTGGGATACCGGGAGCTATTTTTTATTTTCTTTGAGCTTTAGACTGTGTTTTCTCAAAGATTCTACTATGATTTTCTGTTTCTGCATAATGCCCCTTAATGTTGGCTACTTCCCTCCTTTTATAGTGTCATTTTAGGGTTTGGATAGCATTGATTCTCCCCCCTTAGCTCCCTGGGTACCAGAGCCCCTGTTATACCAGCCATTCTGACCGTTGATTCTTTCTCTGTTTCTCATAGTTTTCATCTTTTAGGCCTGTTTTCCTAAAAGCCACTTACTGACTTTCCATTTTGGAGAGCTGACTTTTACCCTCTCTTCTTTCAAGGCTTTTTACCTCTTAGACTCATCTTTTTGGCTGTCCTTCTTGCTGTCATTTTTCCCAAGTGAGCAAAATCCATTCCTGCTGGGTTGAAGGTTTTCCTAGCCACTTCCCCTTATAGTTCTTCATTCTGGGTTTCCCGAGGTACCAGCCTTTTGTTCATGAATTGTCACTCTCCAAGCTTTCTGATTCTTTGCTGCACCACTGGGTGCTTGAGAAGGACATATATGTTCTTCCTTTATTGTATTTCGTGGTATTCCTTTTGAGCTGTCTCAATCCCACTTTAGCTGTGCTGCACGTCCCGAGGATCTCGAGCCTCTGGCAGCCTCTGGGGATCCCGGCCTACTTCTTTCACTAGATTTTGCTAGACTTTTTAATGGCATTTTTTGCTGAAAATCTGAACATACATAGGGCCTTGATGTAGATTCTTCTTACTGCACAAATTGGGCCTTCTTTATTTTTTATGGAATTGGCTTTCTTGTGAAATTTTGGACCTCAACAATATTAAGCTTGAATTGGTAATTTGTGAATTGGGGGTCTAAACGTTCATAGTGTTTTATACGCTATTTGAAATTTCAATTGGTATCAGAGCGGGTGCACTTGCTGTGGTTTAATTACCTAAGTGCGATCCTAGACCCCTTAGCTATGGATGAAGCTATGGAAAAGGCTATACTGAATTGTGGTTTAAATGTTTGTGATAATGACTCCATAAGTATGTTTGAAGGGTGTCCTAATAATGAACTCTTAGAATTATTAAAAACAAAGAAACATGCTAGGATGTTTGTTCTCATGCTGAAATATTTTGAAAATAAGAATCACATCTTACACAATAGTCTATGTAAGTCTAACTCTTTGATTAAGAAGTATAAAAGAAGAAATAGAATATTGTGTGAGAAGGTTGATAATCTGAGAAAGAAAATTCAATCTAACAAAAGCATGGAAAATGAAGATAAATTTTTGTTTGAAGGTCAAGAATGCTTGTCCCATGCTTGTCTGTTTGTGCACACCTCATTGAAGGTATTTAATTCATTCTCATCATATGACAGGAGATAAATCACTGTTTAAGACACTCAAAGAGAAGATTGGTGACTATGTGACATTTGGTGATGGGAGTCATGCTCAAGTTCTCGGCAAAGGGACTGTTGAGATACCGGGATCACCACTATTGAAAGATGTCTTATACATCAAAGGGCTGAAGGTAAATCTCTTAAGAATCACTCAAATATGTGATGAGGACTTCCTTGTTCAATTCTCAAAGAAGGGATGTATAATCATTGATGAAGAAGGAATTCAAGTCTTAGAGGGAAATAGGACTACCGATAATTGCTACGAAGTAGTTCCTATGGCACCCATTTCATGTAGAAGTGCTCGTGTTGACATGTAGGAACTTTGGCATCATCGGTTTGGGCATGCAAATTTCAAACAAGTTGCTAAAGTATCTAAACTTGAAGCTGTTGAGGGACTGCCAAAGTTTGGAAAGGTAGAGAAGACTATTTGTGGTGCATGTCAAATGGGAAAGCAAACAAAGGCAAGTCATCACAAGGTGAATGTGATTGCTACCTCACGTTGTTTAGAGCTTCTTCATGTTGATCTAATGGGGCCTACAAGGATTGAAAGTCTAGGAGGAGAAAGGTACATTATGGTCATTGTTGATGATTTCTCAAGATACACTTGAGTTGAATTTTTTAGAGAAAAATCAGAAGCATGTGAGAAATTGGAAATTCTTTGCAAGAGATTAAAAAACGAAAAGGGGGTCCCCATTGTCAAGATAAGGAGTGATCATGGCAAGGAGTTTGAGAATGCAAGATTTGAGTCATTTTGTGAGAAGAATGGAATCAAAAAGGAATTTCCAGCCCCTAAAACTCCTCAGCAAAATGGGGTGGTTAAGAGGAAGAATCGGGTGATTCAAGAAATGGCAAGAGTTATGCTACTAAACAAGTAAATTCCTCAAAAATTTTGGGGAGAAGCTGTGAACAACTCATGTCACATTGGTAATAGAATATTCTTTCGAGTGGGAACAAAGAAGACCGCTTATGAAATTTGGAATGGAAAGAAGTTGAGAGTGAAGTACTTTCGAGTGTTTGGAAACAAGTGCTACATTCTAAATGATCGGGAGAACCTTGGGAAATTTGATGCAAAAAGTGATGAAGGTATTTTCCTTGGGTATTCTACTACTAGCCGGGCATATAAAGTTTTCAACAAGAGAACAAAGACGGTAATGGAATCCATCAATGTAGAAATTGATGATGCCATAACAAAGGTAGAAATGGTTGATGATGGAGAAAGACCAAGCACCAAAGAACCTGCTGTTGAGGTCGAAACTCTTGATATAGAAGTTGAAGGACCTACTCCAGAAAAGGAATCAACTCTCATGAGCTCAAGAATGGAAACAAGATCAATGTTGAGAACATCAAGTCCTCTCACTCCTCCAGAAGTTCATCCTTCCATCTCCCGGAATGATGAAGTCTCCACATCAAAGAAGCCATCATCAAGAGTGATTAAGAACCATCCGGAGAGCAACATCATTGGATCTTTAGATGAAGGTCTTCACCTTAGAAAGGGACACATACTTTTGGCCAATCATGTAACATATCATTGCTACCTTGCTCAATTTTAGCCTAAAAAGGTAGAAGAAGCTCTCCAAGATGAAAATTGGGTTGAGTCAATGCATGAAGAGCTAAATCAATTTGTGAGAAATGATGTATGGGAACTTGCTCCAAGGCCTGAAAATGTTCATGTCATCGGCACCAAATGGAGCTTCAAAAACAAGACCGATGAAGATGGAGAGATTATCCAGAATAAATCTCGACTAATGGCTCAAGGATACACTCAAGTAGAAGGAGTAGATTTTAATGAATCCTTCGCTCCTGTGGCAAGCCTTGAGTCTATTCGAATTCTTATGTCAATTGCATGTACTATGAACTTCAAACTCTACCAAATGGATGTAAAATGTGCATTTCTAAATGGATACCTGAATGAAGAAGTGTTTGTTAAACAATCCAAAGGCTTTGAGGATCCTCATTTCCTGAATCATGTGCTGAGATTGAAGAAAGCACTTTATGGCTTGAAACAAGCTCCTAGAGCTTGGTATGATCGGCTTACTCATTACCACCTAGATAGGGGATTCAAGAGGGCGTATGCCGACCGGACTTTATTTGTCAAGAATGATGAAGATTATCTTTTCGTGGCTCAAGTATATGTTGATGACATAGTATTTGGAGCTACCATTGCTATAGAATTCTCTGAGGAGATAAAGAAAGAATTTGAGATGAGTATGGTGGGGGAGCTTACATTTTTCTTGGGCCTTCAAGTCAAACAAAAGAAGGAAGGCATATTCATTTCACAAGAAAAGTATGCTAGAAATATTGTCAAAAAGTTTGGACTAGACTCCAAAAAGCATGCCTCCACTCTCATGAGTTCGTCTACAAAGCTGAATGTTGATTCTTCCGGGGTAGAAATGAGTCCAACCTTGTAGAGGAGTATCATTGGGAGTCTACTCTATCTTACCGCTAGTAGACTGGATATTACATTTAGTGTTGGTGTTTGTGCTAGATATTAAGCTGCTCCAAAGGAATCGCACTTGACTACGGTGAAGCAAATTATACGATATATCAATGGAACTCCAGATTATGGGTTCTGGTATTCAAAGGACTTGAATGCTTGCCTTGCCGGTTATTCAGATGCAGACTGGGCTGGTAGTGTGGATGATCAAAAGAGTACTTCAAGAGGCTGCTTCTATCTTGGTAACAATCTTGTCTCTTGGATGAGCAAGAAACAAAACTCCGTGTCTCTCTCTACGGATGAAGCAGAGTACATAGCCGCTGGAAGTTGCTGCACACAACTCCTTTGGATGAAGAAGCTACTTCATAACTACGGGATTCCTCAAGATACAAGGTGTGTTTTCTGTGACAACACCAGTGCCATAAATCTCTCTAAGAACCCAATTCAACATTCAAAGTCAAAACGTTACCACTTCATTCAGGATTTGGTGGAAGAAAAAGTTGTGTGTCTTGAATTCATACACACAAACAATCAAAAGGCGGACATCTTCACCAAGCCTCTCGATGGTCCACGGTTTGAATCACTCCGTAAAACCATTGGTGTTGGTACAATTTCTTGAATCTCATGTGTGCTGTGTGCTTTACCTCTTTATATTGAGTTAATTTGTTTGTAAGGCACACACTACTTTGTTGGCTATCTGTATAGCATGATCTTTCTGGTTGTTAATTGCTTTATTTGCTTTAAATGTCTTTACTTTGTTGTTTTTTATCAATCTTTTCTTGCTTTTTTTTTTTTTTTTTTGGGTCAAAAATCCAAAAACACATAAAAAGTAGAAAATCCAAAAAGTTTGATCGACATTATTGTGTTTTGTCACAAGCATGTTTTGCCTTGTACCTTTGTACTTATGGCTTTATGCATTTTCGAGCGTAGCTTGTTCTTTATGCACTCATATCATTGTGGGAAAATCTAGACATCTATGTGACTGTTGTAAATCGATCTTCAAACTTGTCATGAATGATTAGTCAATGGTTTTGTTGATCTTGAGTCATGCATAGACTTGTGCCTATATATCTTCCCACTCTTTATTTTATTGTTTTTGCTTAAAGAGCTCAACAAATGTAAATCTCCAAATGAAAAGAGATATTGAGCTGTAAAAACCTGTCGCACATACTAGTATTTGACTAGGAAAAAGGGAAAGCGACTTGAAATAAAATGTATGATGCCCAAAAAGCCAAAGGCTAACTCATCAAATTGAAATATAAAAAATTTTAGGCATCGATCTCACAATTAGATGTATTGATTCAAAAAGATCAAATGATATGATGTATCTGAAGCCAAATGAAAAGTTTCAAAGTTCTGTTATCAAGCTTATGTGGGAGGTCATATATGCATATTTCTATAATTGAGATGGGTCACTCTATCTAGTGCTAGTTGTGTATGCCTTGGTTGAATTGATCATTGAAGCTTCACATTAGATTACGGACTATCACATTTTTTGTTGGAAAATTTAGACCTCGGTTAATAGAATTAACAAGTTTTAAACTCAAGTTGTTAATTAGATTTGTTATAAATCAAACTTGTTAAAACAAACAAACATCAATATCATGTCAAAATCATGCAGCGAAAAAATAAATAAGACAAGATATGATAACCCAAGAAAACCAATGAAACAAACTAGTTTCACAGTAAAAAACCTGGGGGGAAACCTTCCCGAAAAGCAATCCACTACAGTAAAGAGAAGTTTCAGATCTAGTACAAAACCTTTGTCCCTAGACTCTACAATCCCCGTAGATGAACTCACAGCAGAAACCTTCTACCGCTTCAGAACCTCTGAACTCTTCAATATATGAACGCCACCCTTTTTGTTACACGGATCCTAGTACGTGGCTAACTCGTTTGCACGAATCCCAATACGTCACTTACTCACCAACTTAAGGAAGAAGAATGTTGGCTGCAAAGTTCTTCACTTCATCAACAATGAAGATCAAGAAGCACTTGGTTATAAAACCCTAAGGCACAAAGACGCAGTAACTTCTTTTAGAGAGAATAAGGCATCGATCATCTTTTGCATATGTTCTCCTTGTATTCTCTTGTATGACGGTCTCTAAAATAAGCCTTATATAGGTCTAGGGTTGTAAGAAAAGAAACCTTACAAAAATACAAAAGCCTGGCCCAAAAATTAGATCTGAAAATTCTGATTTCCATAACCTCGATTGATAGCAGGTGTCGAGAAGGTGTCGAGCTTTAAACTTTTACAGATACAACTATCGAGGAGGTGTCGAGCAGGTGTCGAGGGGATAGAAGCTTTCTTGATCGATCCACCAGCTATCGAGAAGGTGTCGAAATTGCGATTACAATCAACTGAAGAGCTCGATAGATAGCCAGCTGTTGAAGAGGTGTCTAGCACCTATCGAGCTATCTGTCTGCAGGTGTCGAGCTATCTGTCCAGCTTTAATGAACACATTTTCTTCACTTGTTTCTTGGTCCAATCTTCATGGCTTTAATACTAGACTTGAACAACATGTTCTTTAAAGTATTAAACACATCCTAGATCTATCCAAATACAATTAAAGTGCGTTTTGTCAAAAAATTAGCCAACTACATAAAACATTTCCTTAACAATCTCCCATTTTGGCAATCTGTGACAAAACCACAACAAACAATTGAACATATGAGAGAAGTCATAAATCACTCAACTCATATTTACTTGTTGAATACAATAAAATCTATCCTAACACAAACTCTTAAAAAACTTTGTAAAAAGAAAGTATATAGCAAGTAGACTTTGACAACCTATATTTCTGAAACACTTTAAACAAAACTCATCAAGGCATCTTATTGTGAAACAGAAATAATAGATTGCATACAATTAATAAGAAACATGTGTATAAAGAAAGAAAAGAAACAACACATGTAGAGGTAGGTGAAGAAAATATACATCAGCATATAAATATATCAAAGATAAGCACAATGTATGTAAACATGGTCACAAGACCCAAGGTACAAGAAGAAGAAGCTAAAAGAAGCTCCCACAACAACAAGGAGGTAAACACTCCCCCTAACAAGATGAAACACATCTCCCCTTACAGAGGCATGTATTTTTCCCCCTAACATGTAGAATCTTAAAAAGAAACCACATGTTTCCACAATTTCTCCCCATTTTTGTCATGATTGACAAAGGGTACAAGAAACTATAAAGCTTCACCTGAGAAACATAAAGATGATCAAGGATGATCAAAGGGGTACAAAGAATCCATATAAATGCATAAATGTAATGAAACAAGATGCTATGGATACAAAACATGTGAAAAAAAAATTCTCTCAAAAAAAATGTAAAGCACATAAATCCCAAAACACACACACACACAAAACAAATCTAACCAATTTTATATTTCAAAAACAAGTTAAGACAGTTTAGTGAGCATACATTAACACATGTAAAACCTTGTGATGACCAAATCACATTGTACATGCACATGTATCAAGAGTAGCAAAGAATATTGCGTGTTGTGTGTGAAAAACATCGCAAGATTGCATATATGTATACATGTTATGACGATTTGAGATATGAGAAAAACACTTTAACTCACACACAATCATAACTGTTTGATGGGGACTATCACCTTCGAGGTACATCGTATAACTCCCACATCTCCTAGAATACACGCTTGCAACCATATTTAAAGCATTTTTGATCTTTTTGCCTTTTATTTTCTTTGTATATTTTCTTTTATTTAGCATATCATGCATGGGCATATAAAAGAGAGAAAAGAAATACCCAAGATGTTAAGCATTTGACATTGCACTTTTACTATGCCGAAGCATACAGGTGTCATATTATGATTGGTGGGCAACAGTGGTGAAATGGTTATTTATGCATTTCTCTTAGGATTTTCTAGTCCTACCCGTCAAAAAGAGTGATATAAGTGTTAAGTACAAGAGATTACTTAATCTTACTCATCACAAACAAGAGCCACAAAGCTCACTTGCTTAGTTGTGCATAGAAAAGCTCATCTAAGCTACAAAAGATACAAAGTTTAGAAAACTTTGTTTCAATGGCCATCCAAGGTACAAAAGTACCAATGTACACAAAACCCACACTGTTTTTGTATTTTTATGATTTTTTATTTTTATTTTTATTTTGAAAACAAAACAAAATAAAAACTAAACAACCAAACAAAAATAGAAAAACAACATGAAAGCATAAAGAAAGATGCATATGCATGAAGGCATGATAGAAAGATGCAGATGCATGAAAGCGTGATTCCAAAAACAGATGAGAAATCAAGCAAAGAGAGTCCTACTTTAGATAGAAAAAAATAAAGCAGAGGACAAACAGAAAAGACAATTAAGTCTTAGACTCCTTTCTCACCCACACAGCACAAGTCTTTGGCCGTAAAGATGAAAAGGCACGTGTCCTAGTATGTCTACTAAAGGACATAGAAGAATTAGAATTCTCCTGAAATTGAGTTAAAAAGCTCAAAACTATTAATAACTCTCCAAACAAAGGTGTAGGTCCTTGAGAGGAAACCTGTGACCGTTTGGACAATTGCTTATAAGGATACAACTTAAAGCAATTAGGACAAATGTGTCTAGAAACACCACAATGGTGACAAATATGAGGTCTAACAAAGGATTTAGAATTAGACAAATCAATTTTGGATTTCATACCTTTATTACCTTTCTCAGATTGTGACACAAAGACGGTCTTTGATCCAAAAACCGTGGAAGAGGAGGGGCCGGAGGAAACAGCATATCCTAAACCAGTCTTGTCAGAACTAGGCTTTTGAGCTCTCAATACCTCATTAAGCTTTGCACTAGACATCCTCTCTGTTTGAGTTCTAGCTTGACTAAGCTCAACCTCAAGATTCTTTACCTTCTCTTCTAATAAGGCATTCTCCACAACAAGAGTCTCCCTTCTCTTCTAATAAGGCATTCTCTACAACAAGAGTCTCAACTAACCTTGTAGTCTCATCTAGTTTGACTAACAGATCAGCTTTTTCAGTTTTTACCTCATTGAGCTCTTTTCTACAAAGATGAGAAGTCTTTTAAGATTTTATGAATTCAGTGCATAGCTTATCATAGGCTTCTTGAAGGGTCATCTTCTTAGGTACTTCATCATCAGAAGAATCCTCACTATCACTAGCACTCTCCACAATCACCCTATCGGTTGTGGCAGCAAAGGCCAAAACGTGACGACGTTCATCCACAAACCCATCAAAAGAGTCATCCTCAATGTCACTCCAAGTAGCAACCAACCCTTTATCTTCTAACTTCTTGGTCTTTTCCTTCATGAGGTAGTATGGACACTCAATTCTCATATAACCAAAACCTTTGCACTCATGGCATTGGATGAGGGGTTTCTCATTCTTGCCATTCCTTGAGGATTTAGATTTCCTGGGAGGTTTTCCCTTATCCTTTTTCCTAAATTGAAGAAGCTTTATAATCTCATCAGTTATGAAGGTTAGATCCTCATTCTTATCTTCATCTTCATCTTCACTTTCATCTTCATCTTCAGAGTCCTCAATCTCTTCCTCTATACCCTTAAGAGCCAAGTTTCTACTCTTTCCACCTTTTCCCATTGAGCCTAATCTCATCTCATAGGTTTGAAGGTTCCCTACAAGCTCAGCCAAAGAAATTTGATCAATGTCCTTTGCTTCTTCAATGGCAGTAATCTTGGCATGGAATCTAGGTAAGGACCTAAGGATTTTTCTAACAATTTTGGATTTTGCAATACGTTCTCCAAGGTTGAAAGTAGAATTCACAATATCCTTAAGTTTGGCATAGAACTCATCAAATGTCTCATCCTCCTCCATCCTTATTTCTTCAAAACTACTAGTGAGTTGTTGAAGCTTCACAGTTTTTACTGCCTTGGTACCTTCACAGGTGGTCTCAAGAATGGTCCATGCTTCCTTGGCAACTTCCGTGGATGATATTTTTTTTTGAATTCCTCATTGGTCACTCCACAAAAAAAAGCATTCAAGGCCCAACTGTTGAAATTTGTCGCTAAGATTGTTGCATCATCCCAATCCACCGGCGCTTCCTTTGGCTTAATCCAGCCAACTTTAACAGCTTGCCATACCTGTTCACCTAGAGCCTGCAAAAAGACTTTCATACGAACTTTTCAGTACGTATAATTAGTGCCATCAAATAAAGGAGGGATCAAAAGAGATTGTCCACGATCTATGACAACGAGGGTCAAAGATCACACTTAGGAAATTAATCCAATCAGAGTGAACCCGCTCTGATACCACTTGTTGGGAAATTTAGACCCTGGTTGATAGAATTAACAAGTTTTAAACCGAAGTTGTTAATTAGATTTATTATGAATCAAACTTGTTAAAACAAACAAGCATAAATATCATGTCAAAATCATGCAACAGAAAAATAAATAAGACAAGATATGATAACCCAAGAAAACCAATGAAACAAACTAGTTTCACAGTAAAAAACTTGGGAGGAAACCTTCCCAGAAAGCAACTACTATAGTAAAGAGAAGTTTCAGATCTAGTACAAAACCTTTATCTCTAGACTCTACACTCTACAATCCCTGTAAATGAACTCACAGCAGAAACCTTCTACCGCTTCAGAACCTCTGAACTCTTCAATACATGAACGACACCCTTTTTTGTTGCATGGATCCCAGTACATGACTAACTCGTTTGCACGAATCCCAGTACGTGACTTACTCACCAACTTAAGGAAGAAGAATGTTGGCTGTAAAATTCTTCACTTCATCAACAAGGAAGATCAAGAAGCACTTGGTTACAAAACCCTAAGGCGTAAAGACGCAGTAACTTCTTTTAGAGAGAATAAGGCATCGGTCACCTTTTGCATATGTTTTTCTTATATTCTCTTGTATGATGGCCTCTAAAATAAGCCTTATATAGGTCTAAGGTTGTGAGAAAAAAAACCTACACAAATACAAAAGCTTGGCCCAAAAATCAGATCTGAAAATTATTATTTCCGTAACCTCGATAGATAGCAGGTGTCGAGAAGGTGTCAAGGAGGTGTTGAGCTTTAAACTTCGACAATTACAGCTATCGAGGAGGTGTCGAGTAGGTGTTGAGGGGACAGAAACTTTCTCGATCGATCCACCAACTGTCGAGAAGGTGTCGAGATTGCGATAACAATCAACTGAAGAGCTCGATAGATAGCCAGCTGTCAAGGAGGTGTCTAGCAGCTATCGAGCTATCTGTCCGCAAGTGTCGAGCTATATGTCCAGCTTTAATGAACACCTTTTCTTCACTTGTTTCTTGGTCCAATCTTCATGGTTTTAATACTAGACTTGAACAACATGTTCTTTGAAGTATTAAACACATCCTATATCTACCCAAATACAAGTAAAGTGCGTTTTGTCAAAAGATTAGCCAACTACATAAAATATGTCCTTAACATTTTTGATATCCACACACATCACACATGTCTATGTTCAATGAATGTCTTATTCATTTGTGTGATTGTACTTGATAAAATGTGTTTCACATGCTCAATTTTTGTTGATCAAATACAAAAATATTTTTGAGTGTTTTAGTTGTTTTTGGAAAGTATTTTGTTTTTACAAAAATTGTCAAAATTTTCAAAAACTGTGTTGCCCTGTTTTGGCGACTTGGTCGAGGGTCAGTCCAATCGCGATCATTACTCAGAAGGTCTTCGCGACTCACTGGCGAGTCAAAGTCCTAGTCGTAAAAAATACTTAGAAATTTTTCAAAAATTCTGGGTTTTTAGATTTCTCGTGACCCTGTTTGGCGACTTGTTTGCGGGTGGAAGCTTTAGTCGCAAGGTTACTCAGAAGTTTTTGCAGCTCCCTTCATGACTTCCTTGCGGGTGGACCTTCCAGTCGCGAAAAACACTTGAAAATTTTTTCAGATTTTTTTGTGTTAAGTGTTCTGGCGACTTGCCTTGGCAACTTGACTCAGTCGCGAAAATCACGTGTTTTGCGGAAATAGGTCAGTTTTTAAAACTTTTTGAGTTTTCCCTCGAACTTTTGTGACTATTCATTGTCTTCCCCATTTGAACCTCTCTCAAACTCACCGTGTTTCTCACAAACAACCACCATTTTCATTATTTTCTCAACATCAATCCTCAAGAAAAGGTATGGGTTTTTCATCATTTTCAAAGTATTTTGTAAAGTTGTTATTTACAACTATGTATTTTGTTGGCTTTTATTCCGTGCCAAATTTGATTGTAATTATTTTCAATCGTTTATACCCTGTATTTATTGTGGGATTTGATGTAAGGGTTGTGTGATAGAAAGAGTGTGTGAAGACTTAAACATTAGGAGGCTGAAGGATTCTCGCGGGTATGTTGCGACCTAGCTTCCCGCGAAGTGAAGCATGTGCCCTGCACATGCTGGAATGCGAAGAGTCAGACCAGGTGGAGACAGCTGTCTCTCGCGAGTATCTCGCGGGTAAGGCCTTCCCGCGAGACATCCGAGAGACAAGTTGTTCTGCCAGCTTGTATTGACTGACTCACACATTTTGCACCTATCCTATATATACCCTTATTACCCACAAATGTTGAGGAATGTTTCAAAGAGAAAACCCTAGCCAAACACATTAGGAATTAGAGATTGTCATCCCCACATTTCTCTATACACTTACTTGTGGTATCTCCTCAACCCTTCCCTCTCCATTTTCATACCATTGAGAGGTTGATAGCCCAAACACTTACCACATCCTTTGAGAGTGCTGTGAGACGTTTTGGTACTGCTGGGAAGCATTGGAAGAAGCCTGGAATGGCAGATGCAACATGGAGCTTGTTGCGGGATCCAGAGAGCTAGACAAGACACGATTCCGAGAAGTCTTGTTGGAGTAGGAGCTTGGAGGGCTTAGGTGCATCGGGTAGATTAGGCTTGGAGGGTCTCTTGCTAACCCATGTATCCCAACTAATTGTCTAGTGGATCGATTTTCGCTTGGAGGGCGGCGGAGAGGTTTTTCGCCGAGTTCTTCGGTTTCCTCTTCGAGAACACGTCTCGGTGTTTTCTGTGTTTGCATCCTTCTTCCCTACTTTTGTTTATTCCATTATACTGCTGTGTTGCTTAGTTTATGGATTAGAGTAGCTTACTTGTTCATCCGCTCGCATTTACACTATTCCGCATTTTGTAGTAAGTTAGTGTAAAATCTATCGAGCTGTAATTTTAATTGGGGGTCTAAATAGCTCTTGTGTTTTCAACACATTTTCGAGCTTTCAATTGGTATCAGAGCGGGTACACTTGCTATGGTTTTTAATACCTAAGTGTGATCCTAGACCCCTTGGTGTATTTTGAAAAGTGTTCTTGTTAAGTCTACCATGAAGAATTTGAAAAGTGTTTGTGAAAATGACTCAATGAGCATATTTGAATACTGTTCCAGTAATGCGTTCTTAGAGTTATTTAAATCTAAGAAACATGCTAGAATTTTTAGTCACATGCTGAAATCATTAGTTCATAGGAACCATGATATACATAACAGCCTATGTGAGCCAAAGTCCTTAATCTATGATTATGAGAGAAGAAATAGACAGTTAAGTGATGAACTTGGTCGTTTAAAAAGGAAACTTCACTCATCCTTGAATGAACTAAGGAAAAATGATTCTTGTCTTGATGGTCAAGAATGTCTCTCTCATGCATGTCTTTTTGTTCATATCACATTGAAAGTGTTTAACTCATGTTTGTGGTACCTTGACAGCGGGTGTTCTAGGCATATGACTGGAGAAAAATATCTGTTCAAAACTCTTAAAGAGAAGGAAGATGGATTTGTGACATTTGGAGATGGTAGTCATTCACAAGTTCTTGGAAAGGGAACGGTGGATACTCCGGGTCTACCTTTGTTAACTAACGTGCTGTATATTAAGGGATTAAAAGTGAACTTGCTAAGTATCACTCAGATTTGTGATGAAGATTTCTTGGTCCAATTTTCAAAGAAAGGGTATCTAATCTTGAATGAAGAAGGTGTTCAAGTTCTAAAGGGACTAAGGACCACTGATAACTGCTATGGGATTATTCCAAAACTCAGCATAGCATGTCGAAGTGCTCGGGTAAACCTCTTGGAGTTGTGGCATCAACGGCTTGGACATGCAAATTACAAACAAGTGGCAAAAGTCTCGAAGCTTGAGGCTGTGGTTGGTCTACCTAAGTTTGGAAAAATTGAGAAGAATGTTTGTGGTCCATGTCAATTGGGAAAACAAACAAAGTCAAGCCATCCTAAAGTGAATGTGGTTGCAACTTCTCGTCCGTTAGAATTACTGCATGTGGATTTGATGGGTCCTACAAGAACAGAAAGCATGGGTGGAAAGCGGTACATTATGGTGATAGTTGACGATTTCTCAAGGTATTCCCAGGTGGATTTCCTTAGAGAGAAATTGGAAGCATGTGATAAGATGGAAAAATTGTGCAAGAGATTGATGAATGAAAAGGGAGTACCTATCATCAAAATCAGAAGTGATCATGGGAAAGAGTTTGAAAATGCAAAGTTTGAAGCATTTTGCAATGAACACGGTATCAAGAAGGAATTCTCAGCCCCAAAGACTCCACAACAGAATGGTGTAGTTGAAAGGAAGAACCGGGTGATTCAAGAAATGGCTCGAGTAATGTTACTCAACAAAAACCTTCAACAGAAGTTTTGGGCTGAAGCTGTGAACACTTCATGTCACATTGGGAATAGGATTTACTTTCGAGCCGGAATGAAGAAGACATTGTATGAAATTTGGAGAGAAAAGAAGCCGAAGGTGAAATACTTCCAAATATTTGGGAGTAAATGTTATGTACTCAATGATAGAGAGAATCTCGAAAAATTTGATGCTAAAAGTGACGAAGGGATATTTCTAGGTTATTCATTAAATAGCCGAGCGTATAGGGTCTTCAATAAACGCACTAAGACGGTAATGGAGTCAATAAATGTGGTCATTAATGATACCATATCTGAAAGGGAAAGGGATGATGGTGAAGGAACGAACCTGAAGAAGGGGGAGGTTGAGGACAACATGTCACAAGATGATGAGATCGAGAAAGAATCTCCAGAAAAAGAGTCTACACCCCCTATACCAAGAAGGGAGACCAGATTAGCACAAGGGTCTTCTAGCCCTCTCACCCCTCCGGAAGTTCAACCTCCAATCTCTCGTGATGAAGAACCTTCTACCTCCAAAAGACCGTCATCAAGGGTAATGCTCAATCATCCATCAAGTAATATCATTGGTGATGTAAATGAGGGACTTCGGTTGAGAAGAGGATCAAAATACAGTGTGAATCATGTGACGTACAATAGTTACCTTGCTCAATTCGAACCCAAGAAGGTAGAGGAAGCCCTTAGAGACGAAAATTGGATCGAGTCTATGCATTAGGAGTTACATCAGTTTGTCAGAAATGATGTATGGAAGCTGGTTCCAAGACCCAAAGATACCCATGTCATTGGCACCAAGTGGATCTTCAAGAACAAAACTGATGAAGACGGTGAGGTAGTTCGAAACAAGTCTAGGTTGGTAGCTCAAGGATATACTCAAGTGGAGGGCATAGATTTAAATGATTCATTTGCACCAGTAGCAAGATTAGAGTCAATTCGAATTCTACTATCCATCGCATGTGTTATGGATTTCAAATTGTACCAAATGGATGTGAAAAGTGCATTTCTGAATGGTTTTCTAAATGAAGAAGTATTCGTTGAGCAACCAAAGGGATTTCAAGATCCTCATTTTCCAGATCATGTGCTAAGGTTGAAGAAAGCACTGTATGGGTTGAAGCAGGCACCAAGAGCATGGTATGATCGTCTCACAACGTACTTGTTGGATCGAGGATTCAAAAGAGGCCAAGCTGATCGAACATTGTTCGTAAAGAGAGATGAGAAGTCTCTCCTAGTTGCTCAAGTATATGTGGATGATATTGTTTTCGGATCCACAATTAATCATTTGGCTCATGAATTCTCCGAAGAAATGAAAAGGGAGTTTGAGATGAGTATGGTGGGGGAGCTGACCTATTTCCTTGGACTTCAAGTGAAACAACGGAAAGATGGGATATTCATATCTCAAGAGAAATATGCCAAAAACCTTGTTAAAAGATTCGGTCTAGACTCTAAGAAACATACGTCCACTCCAATGAGCTCCTCATCAAAGCTGAGTTGGGATGCAGTAGGTATAGAAATGGATCCAACGCTTTATCCAAGCATGATAGGCAGCCTCTTATATCTCACTGCTAGCAGACCAGACATAGCCTTCAGTGTAGGCGTATGTGCTCGATTTTAGGTAGCCCCCAAAGAGTCACATTTAACAGCTGTCAAAAGAATTATCCGCTACATAAATGGCACCTCTGATTATGGAATTTGGTACTCGAGAGATTCAAATGAATGCTTAGCCGGATATTCTGATGCTGATTGGGACGGTTGCATTGATGATAGAAAAAATACTTCCGGTGGATGCTTTTATCTTGGAAACAACCTGGTGTCATGGATGAGCAAAAAGCAAAATCCAGTCTCTCTATCAACAGCCAAAGCTGAATACATTGCTGCTGCAAGTTGCTGTGCTCAATTACTATGGATGAAGAAGCTTCTTCATGATTATGGAATCACTCAAGACACGATGTGTGTGTATTGTGATAATACAAGTGCCATAAATTTGTCCAAGAATCCAGTTCAACATTTGAAATAAAAACATATCGAAATTCGGTATCATTTCATTCGAGATCTGGTGGAGGAAAGGACTGTGTACTTAGAGTTCATCAACACTGAGAATCAGAAGGCAGACATATTTACTAAACTTCTAGATGGCCCAAAGTTTGAATCTTTGCGTAAGACCATCGGTGTCGGTATCATTCCCTGAACTCTATCTTTTGTGTGAACCTATACTACTCTTTGTTGCATACTTGTTGTTGTGGTTCCACTTGTTTAGTTTCTAGAAGTTTTTTTTTTGGTGTGTTTTTTTTTTTTTTTTTGTTGATCTTACTTTTCTTGTTCTGTTTTGGGTGTGTTCAAAAATTTCAAAAACCCATAAAAATTGAAAAATCTCAAAAGTTTGATCACATGTTCTGTGCATGTCACATGTGAGTTTGACCTAGTACCTTCGTACTAATGGCATAATGCATTTACGATCTTGGCTTGTCATGTATGCACTCTTTTCTAGGTGGAAGAAATCTTGAACACTATGTGTGACTGTTGTAAATAGATCTTTAAGCTTGTCATGAATGATTGGTCAATAGTGTTGTTGGTCTTGATACTTGTATAGACTTGTGTCTACATCTCTTCCCACTTTATTTTTATGTGTTTGTAAAAAGAGCTCACCAAATGTAAATCTCCAAATGAAAAAAGATATTGAGCTGCAAAAGCCTGTCGCACACACTAGTATTCGACTAGGAAAAAGGGAAAGCGACTCTTCTTAATGTTTTTGTACGGTGCTCAAAAAGCCAAAGGCTAATCTTAAATGTTGAAATATCATAAATTTCAAGCACCAATCTCAAAATGAGATGTTGTTTTCTTGTCCAATCAAAAATAAAATGGACCAATTGTTATGCCTCATGCAGAAGCCAAATGAAAAGCTTCTGAAGTTATGTATTCAATGTGTGGGAGGTCATATACACTCATTTCTATAATGGAGATAGTCCACTTGATTTCGTATCAGTTGCGTATGACTTGATTGAATTGATCATTGAAGTTTCGCTCTGGTCTAAGGACTATTTCACATGTGATACTCACACACAACACAAAAGTCTTTGACTCAATCAAATGCCTATCTCATTTGTGTGATTGTATATGTTCAAATGTGATGTGTATGCTCATGAACTTGTTGATCAAACCCAAAAAGATTTTTGAGTGTTTTATTTGTTTTTTAAAGTGATTTTAGACCTTCATATCTTTTGTTATTGTTCAAAATGCATTTTTGTGTCTTCTTTCAAAAAACTGGTTCAGGGGTTGTTTCGCGAGAAGCTCGCGACTTAGAGCTTCCCGCGAAAAGGGCTTGAGGGAAATATTTTTTTTCATCATGTCACACAGAAACTTTTGCGACTGTATCGCGACTATCTCGTGACCAAAAGCTTCTCGCAAAATGCTGTTTGGCTAAAAATTGGATTTTTCAAATTTCAGACAGAGGTTATCGCGACTGTCTCGTGACTGTTTCGCAACCTAATGCTTCTCACGAAAATTTTGTGCTTCAGTGGCCATTTTCGCAGCTGTCTCGCGACTGTGTCGCTACTCCCTAACCCACGAAAAACGCATGTTTTCACTTTATATGTAGTAGATGTGATTTTTTTCTCAAAAATTTCTCATTTCCCTCGCTCAACCTTCCTCGAACTTTTTTAACCCAAGGCCAATTTCTATCTAAACCCATCTTTTTCAAGCATCTTTTCTGCATTGTCAACTTCAAGGTATGTCTTCTAAAGCATTATCCTTCAAGTTTCTTCTACTTAATGCAGATTTGTCATTAGGGTTTCAAATTTTGGGGATTTTCGAAATTTTGAATATTTTTTTATTTGGGTAAAATTTCTTCAATTTCTTTGATTAGGTTGTGTCCCATTTGATGTTTGTGTTTTTGTGTTGGCCCCTTGTGGTTTTTTTAAAGTGTATTTAGGCATGTTTTCAACATGTTCATGCATTCTTTATGTAATATTTGCATTTGTGCATGTTAAGTGTTTGTCAAAATGTCCAAGTGACATTCTTGTGCCTAATTGGGATCAAGTGATATCAAGTTATGATTTTCCACTCGCTTGACCATATTTCACTCTGTTTGGTCGTTAGTCATATGTTTCATGCATCTGATGTTGCATTCTCATGCATATTCTCACACAACCACACACATTAGCACATGCACACATATATACACACATGCACATCTGCCTAGCTCCATACATTGTGTCTATGCATTCAGCATATTGTTTGGAGTTGATTATGCAGTGTTCTCTGCAGTGTTACTTGTGTTTTGACCTAACTTGAATCTAATCAAATTCTGTGTTCTGTGTTTTGTGTGTGGTGCACTTGTCTCCTATTTTTTTTTTTTTTTTTTGTGCTCTGTTGCACAGATGTCTCCATTCAAGACTTCAGCTGTGAAAGGAGGCAGCAACAAAGGGAAAGAGTCGATCATTGATGTTGATGCTGATTCACCTAGACCAAAGAGAGCTCGTTGTTCAACGAAAATTTTTGATCCTCACCTGTTTAGGCCTTATGCTGCTTATGAATCCTACAAGAACCACTTTCGGGATGCTCCTTTGATAGTTGAAAGGGGGATTGATCAGCCATCACTCAGGGACACAAAAATACCCATTTGGTTTGCCACGAAAGATTGGAACTATCTGCTCTCAACTTTCGAGGATACATACGAAAACATGGTTAAGGAATTCTATGCCAATGCAAGTGTCGTCGGAGAAGAGATTAAATGTTGGGTTAGAGGAAAAAGTTTTTCCGTCACACCAATGTACTTGGCGGAAATTCTACACATCAACCGGCCAATACTCCCCATACCGCCGGTATATGATGAGCTGAACCCAGATGAAGAGTATCTCAAACAGTCTTTAGGAGCCAATTTGGAATTCTCCTCCAATAAGAAGTCAATCAATGTGGCATCCCTTTCTTCCGAATTACGACTTCTCTCAATGATCATCTGTAGCAATCTCTATCCCTTGTCCAGCACCGGATATATGAATCTTGGTCGAGCATTGTTTTTGAATGATCTGCTCAACGACATAGAAATTGATGTGTGCTCTCATATTTTTCACATTTTGGCAAAAACAGTTAACCGGACCGCTTCAAGGAATTGCATTCCTTTCTGTCGCCTTATTTCAAAGATTTTGAAGCTCAAAGGTGTCCGTCCATTGGAGGATGAACGTCCATATCCAAGGCCAAGTCCAATTAACATTTGCTCTTTCCATGCGAGTATGAGCCACACCAAGAAGAACACCAAGCAAGAAAGTCACGCACCATCGGGAACCTCGAGTTCTGCAACTCGTATCTCTGATGAACAGTTCAACAATATCTCCATTGCTTTTCAAGAGATGAGTACAAAGATGTCCAGGCTGGCGACTATCATGTACGCTCACCACAGACGTCTTGATTCACAGTTCACATCACTCCAAACTCAGCTGGACGAGATTCAACGGAAGCTAGAAGAGAATGACTAGCTATTCCATGACAAAAAGGGGGAGATGATGTCATTGATAGGGGGAGTATGGTGATAGGGGGAGAAGAAGTCAACAACTCCTATGTTTGATGTTTTATGTTTTCTGCTTCTGTTCTAAAACTTTGTTACTATGCTCTTATTTAAGTATAATTTCAGTAGTTTCTTTTATGATATTCTCTATGCTTTGTAGCATATCTATCATGTACCCATGTTGCTTTTGAACAGTTTTAGACCCCTTAAAAACAACCAGATTGGTTAGCCTAGTAAATTAGCCAAGTTGTTATTTAGTCAAATTAAGCAATTCTAGATTAAAACAATCAAATAATCATATCAAGCATATAAAGCAGCAGAATAATAAATAACACAAGATATGATCACCCAGGAAACCACACGGTAAAAACCTGGGGAGGATTTGACCCACCGATCCTCAAGGCAAACCTGAATTCACTATGAAAGAATTGAAATTCATACAGAAGGACTACAAGCTCCCCGCTTGACTTCCTAATGCTACCCACCAGTAGAACTTACTGACACGATCACGTGCAAGCTCCGAATCCACGGACTCCTTGTTTCTTGAATTCTTCAATCAGCTACAAGCACCCACGCTTGATATTCTTTAAGTTTCAATGGTAGCAACCGAGTTGATCATCAAGATGTTGATACTATCTCTATCTCGAAAACCCTAAGTTTTGTGTAAAGGAAAGCTCCTCTAGATCTCACAAGAGATTTACACAAAACCGCAATGTATGAGCAACAATACAACTAGAGCAACTCTAAAAACGTGGCTAGGGTTTTTTTTTATATACCTAGGGTAAAAACAGAAAACCCAAAACGTTTAATGAGTTAGGGCTGAGCTGGAATATTCTGCAGAAAAACATTCTGCCCGAGATTCGATTGATCGAGCCAGGCCGAAATGCACCAATGCATCTGCAGCCACTTGATTCCAACTTTACATGAAAGACCCAACTTTGAGCAAGTCTAAACAAGACTAAATAACCTGTTTTGATCATGGTTTGCCAACAATACAAATTAGAGTTCTAAATACATAAAATCCTAAATCTTTAGAACCTAACAAACTCCCCCTTTGGCAATCCGTGACAAAACACAAACTAAAAACTCAAAGTTTACAATTAAAAACCCCTTTACAAAATAATGCTCATAAAATCAAAATTCAATCCTAACTACTATCCATCAGTTGCAAGTGTAGACAGCAACTCAATTGAATCAACCTGTATATTCCTGAAATACTCAACAAACGCATAAACGCATGTGTGACAGAAAATAGTATATAAACAGGTATAACATTCTTGTATGATTCACACAACACATAATAAAGAAATATATCATGAATAAGTCATAGAATATAAATCAATAAACAGTGAATCCAAAGAAACAAGAATCAAATAAAAAATCATGTATATCAATCAATGTTACTCTCCCTAACATGAATATCCCAAAAATGATATACAAGGTGAAGCGCCTAAATACAATCTACTCCACAAAACAAATAAAAATCTCCCTAACTACAAAAATCTCCTCTACAAACTCTACTCCCCCTTTTTGTGACGGAATGCCAAAAGGCAATCACAATCCATCATCAAAAGGAGGTGATAAGGGTGAACGCAGATGCACTAGATCAGCTCGCAAAGCTCGGATCTCATAAAAAAGGTCCACCAAAAGCTGACCATGAGCCGCCTAAACGGTCATGACAGTCTCCAAAGTACGACGGATATCAAAGTCATCCGATGGAGGTGGAGGAACAGCAGCAGCAGCAGCAGCATCAGGATCAGGAACAGCCTCACCAGCAGGACCTGTAGAAGAAGAGGGAGGAGGTGCGGACCCGGAAGGCTCAGACCTAGGGTGTTTAGAGCCAGCTCGAAGGTGAGCAGCCCTCTGTCTAAGAAAAGACGCACCTAAGGGACCGATGACATGCACAGGCTCCGAGGAAGGGAAATCCTCTAAACCTAAATAAAGAAGAATCCTATGGATGAAAATAGGATGAACGAGTGCATGAGCAGAAGATGAACTCCTATACACTTCCTTCAAAGAATGAAGGAACAAGTGGGGAAAACTGATAGGAGCATCAGTGACAAGAGCGTACAAAAATACACACCGCTCGAGAGGAATGGTGTGAAGATGAGAAATGGGCCAGATGGAGTGACAAGCTATCCTAAAGAAAAGATAGTGAAGCTCAGAAAGCTCGGCAGTGGTGATCCGAGGATCAGAACCCCACTGGATAGTAGACCCAGTGATGTAAGACATAACATCACTCAAAACTGGAGACTCATCATATGGATAGACAGGGTGCTGTACCAAAGGTACCCCTAGAGCATCAGCCACTATCTTAGGAGTAATGGAGTACTCTACGCCTCGTATACAACTCTTTACTAAAGTGTTGGAATCATAGATGCGGATAGAGATGTTCAAGTAGAACTCTCTAATTAAGGTAGCAGGTGGAGGAGGATCAGAAATATCCACCAAGGGTAACTAGCCCCGACGCTCAAAATTTGCCCTAATGGCAGGATCAAGCTCATCTAGAATGACAGAACGCTCAGACCAAATTTTCCTCTTAAGGTTCTACTTATCATAAACCTCTTGGTTTTTCTCACTGGGGAATTTCTCTCGGTCAAAGGGAGGAGGGGATAGGGAAGAGGCGGTGACAGACCTACGAGCTCTAGTTTTCCTAGGCATGATGCTAAGGAAAGGACAGAGACATAGAGAAAACCAAAAAAATAAAAAAACCAAGGGCAGACTGCAAGTCAGCATAAAAAAATATAGAGCAAAAATCTATATGATGCATGAACATTTAAAATGACATGATGCATGTACTAATGCAGTAAACAAAGGTCAAAATTAAGTTCAATTGCACAAAATTGGCTTGAGCACAGAGTTTCTAACAAAAACCCCAAAAATTTGAAAACCACTTGAAAAATTTTGAAACACATGGATGAATTAAGCCTTACAAAACATTACACATAGATTATAGTGCCCAATTACATCCAATCAACAAGCCAATTTCATCAATTACAACTCAATTTAACAAAATCCCCAATTCGGAACTTGAACATAAACCCTAGAATTTCAATTTCTCACAAAAACCAAAATTGATCAAATTAAACTATTACAATCAAGCTTATAACATATCCCCATAAAAACTCATTGATCAATTGCACAAAATTTTGCTTGAAACATCAAAAATCCCAAAAATAGAGAGGTCCAAAAATTTGAGGAAAAATGCATGAAAAATGCAAATAAACTCAAAAAGAATGGGCAAAAGAGACTTATCGGCTTGAGGAAAGAGAAATCTTGCAAAAAATTTGGAGGAAAACGACAAAAAATCGCTGTAGATCCGTGCCAACTCGGAGAGAGAAAGAAAAGTTCGAAAAACTTTTGAAAAGGTAAGTTGAATCAGTCCAAGAAAACTGTTTTTAAAAAGCTGATTCACGACTTTCGATTGATCGAAAATTACTTTCGATCGATCGAATCACTCCGAAATTTTATAAAAGAAATTTTAAAATTTTCGATCGATCGAAAAACAGACTGGATCGATCGAAACAGGCAGCCGATCACAGTATTTTCAGAAAAATTCCAGTTTTGAAAATCTCAAACCAATTTTTAAAAAAAACTCCTCAAAGCATCGAAATCAATGAACCACAATGCATAAGTATGAGATGAAATGGAATGATTTTTCAAAAACCCAAAATTTGTAATCCCAGTTTCTCCAAAGAAAGTTTCAGCCAGTTCTTCTTTCAATTTCTCAGGCAAAATAATGTTTTGCATAAATCTCAAGATATTTTCAAACTTGGTTGGTCAGACCAAAAATACACACAATAACATGTACAGTGTTTAGCAAAGAGTAACTCGTGTAGTGTGTGCAAACTAGCAAAAGTTTGAGAAACATGTGAGGTGATATGTGTATAGCAATCAATCACAAAGTCTACAAAATTCATCACATAGAATTTAAAAGAGACTATCACCTAAAGAGTTACGTCATATAACTCCCACATCTCCTAGAACATAAGCTTACAATCATGTAAGTTTCTTATTTTTAGCCTCTTAATTATGTGAATTGGCATCAAACCTAATAGTACACACCAGTTTTTAATTAAGTAAATTTGGCATCAAACCTAATAGTACACACCAATTTTAAGCATTAAGCAGTTAAGCCGAGGCTACACCTTATGTTCTTTTTGTGCATGTGCTACACTTTCTCGAGCATAAAATCTTATGATATGCACTAAGGTGTTCATGATTGGCTAGTGAACAGTGGTGAGATGGTTATTTATGCATTTCTCAAAAGAATCTAGTCCGACAGTCAAATAACATGTGACTTCAAGATTAAAACAAAGTGATAAACACCATAAACATCTTTCCCACACAACATGCACTACAAAGTTTCAACTAGTCAAGTACAATACATAAGCTCATCAAAACTAAATAAGGTACATAAGACATGTTATGTGTAAATAAATTGACCAACCTTATTTTCAAAGACCAAGAAAAATAATGCCCAACACAATTTGCTTTTTCTTTTTCTTTTTCTTTTTCTTTTTGTTTTTTTTTTTTTTTTAAAAAGAGAAAACAAATAAATCCTAGAATGAAATGCATGAATGTAATGCAATGCAAATCCTAAGAAAAACACAAATACCAAAGAACAATGGTCACAGAGGATAGAGCAGTGAAACACAAGGATCATGTCAGAAAGACTCAATTAGGACGAGTCTTTTGCATCCAAAACCTTTTTGATGCAGCACGAGCATTGGAGTTCTTATTCACATTCGAGTGATTTCCAACTCCCGGATTGGAATAAAGGTTCAACGCCTTTACCAATTCACCAATAAGTGCCATAGGATCTTGTGCTTGAGGCACAAGCACCTTTGGTTTGTTTGCTCTTTTAGCAGCTTGAAACTTGTAACATTTAGGACGAATATGTCCAGACTTTCCACAATAATGACAAACCCAAGCAGGTTTACCATGCATCTTGTCCTTAGAAAGGGTAGAATCCTTAGGTTTAGACTTTCTCACATCAACCCTAATCTTCCTAGGAGGTGAAACTTCTACAGGTTTGACAACCTCACTCACAGGGGGTTTGATAGTTTCACCCACAACCTCACTCACGGAAGGTTCAGAAGAAGAAGAAGGAACAAAATTCGTGGAATGTGGTGCAGAATCAAAGATGCTTTCAACATATCCTAACCCAGATTTATCAGAAGGATACTTTTGAATATTCAGCATGTGATCAAGTTTAGAACTAGCAGATCTAGCAACAGATAAATCACGTTCCAAAGTTTTAACTTTATCAAGCAAAAGCATGTTCTCAGATTTAACATTGTTCAAAAGATCATTAGCATCAAACAGTTTAACAAGCAAATTTTTCTTTTCAAGTTCAAGAGTTTCAATTTTCTTCAGGCCAAGTTCAACATTCATAGCATCCTTTGCAGCAATTTTGCAAAGTTTATTGTAGGCCTCTTGAAGATCTGCATCCTCAGAGAGTTCCTCATCAGAAAGGTTCTCTTTAACAGATACGCTTTCATTGACTACAGCTGTAGCAGTGAAAGCAATGAAGTTTCCATCCTCATCACATCTGGACTCATCATCAGAAACCTCATTATCACTAAGGGTTACAGCTATAGCTTTACCCTTAGTCCTCAAGAATGTAGGACATTCAGATTTCACATGACCATACCCTTGACAGCCAAAACACTGAGGACCCAATAAATTATTTGAATATTGACCAACTTTTTCTCTAGGTTTTTCAAAGTTATTCATTTTAGTGGGATCATTCTTCCTAAAATTTCTAGGTTCAGCAATGTTTGTACCTCTTGCCTTTCTGTTGGTATTCCTAAGAAAGTTTTTGAAGTTTTTGGCAAGGTACGCAATCTCTGTAGCAGAGAGCTCATCATCAAATCCACCACCATCAACATCATCAACTGACTTAAGAGCCATTGATTTGGATTTGTTCACTTTGGGTAGGTCAGACTCATAGGACTGAAGAGATCCTACAAGTTCATGAACAGGGATGGAGTCCACATCCTTGCTTTCAGTAATGGCAGTCACTTTGGGTCTAAAGTTTTCAGTTAAAGATCTAAGAATCTTCCTAACAATTTTAGGTTGATCATAGATTTCACCCAAATTAAAAGCAGAATTAACAATGTCATTCAATTTAGCATAGAATTCATCAAAAGTTTCATCCTCAGACATTCTAATGCTTTCAAATCTAGAAGTCAATTGTTGCAGTTTATTGATCTTAACTGCCTTTGTGCCTTCATGCACAGTTTGGAGGATTTTCCAAACAGTATGAGCAACCTCAACATTTGAGATCCTCTTAAATTCTTCCATAGAAACAGCATTGAAGATGGCATTCATAGTTTTGCTATTGAAGTCTGCTGCTTCTTTTTCAGAAGTTTGCCACTCACTCATAGGAGTAGTGGGCTTCTGCCATCCGTATTCAACGGAATTCCACACTTTCTCATCAATAGATTTCAAAAATGCTTTCATCCTTACTTTCCAATAAGTATAGTTGTTCCCATCAAAGTGAAGAGGAACAACAAGAGAGTATCCATGCTCCATGACAACAGGGGTCAAGGATCAGCTCAGAGATCAAAAAATCTCTTACAAGAAAGCAACCCGCTCTAATACCACTTGAACGATTTTAGACCCCTTAAAAACAACCAGATTGGTTAGCCTAGTAAATTAGCCAAGTTGTTACTTAGTCAAATTAAGCAATTCTAGGTTAAAACAATCAAATAATCATATCAAGCATATAAAGCAGCGGAATAAAAATAACACAAGATATGATCACCCAGGAAACCACACGGTAAAAACCTGGGGAGGATTTGACCCACCGATCCTCAAGGCAAACCTGAATTCACTATGAAAGAATCGAAGTTCATACAGAAGGACTACAAGCTCCCCGCTTGACTTCCTAATGCTACCCACCAGTAGAACTTACTGACACGACCATGTGCAAGCTCCGAATCCATGGACTCCTTCTTTCTTGAATTCTTCAATCAGCGACAAGCACCCACGCTTGATATTCTTTAAGATTCAATGGTAGCAACCGAGTTGATCATCAAGATGTTGATACTATCTCTATCTCGAAAACCCTAAGCTTTGTGTAAAGGAAAGCTCCTCTAGATCTCACAAGAGATTTACACAAAACTGCAATATATGAGCAACAATACAACTGGAGCAACTCTAAAAACGTGGCTAGGGTTTTTCTTTATATACCTAGGGTAAAAACAGAAAACCCAAAACATTTAATGAGTTAGGGCTGAACTGGAATATTCTGCAGAAAAACATTCTGCCCGAGATTCGATCGATCGAGCCTTTCCTTCGATCGATCGAGCCAGGCCGAAATGCACCAATGCATTTGCAGCCACTCGATTCCAACTTTACATGAAAGACCCAACTTTAAGCAAGTCTAAACAAGACTAAATAACCTGTTTTGATTATGGTTTGCCAACAATACAAATTAGAGTTCTAAATACATAAAATCCTAAATCTTTAGAACCTAACAGCTTTTGTAAGTTTTAAGGGTTTGTTTCATTGCATAATTTGTAGGCTTTTATGGTGTGTGCCATGCATATTCTGTACCTTGTTTATGCAGCCTTTATGATTGTGTTCTTGAAGTTTAATGTCTTTCATTTTACTTCAGTACATCACTCTTGTGCCCATGTAGGATTGTTCCTAGATGCATATATGTTCTATGCATTGGTTGAGTAATGAACACTCTTGTGCCCTAGTAGGATTGTTCCTAGATGCAAATACTTCGTGTATTTCGCGTTGGTTGAGTGTTGAACTTGCAAATGATACTCTTTATTTGAGCTTTTCACCTTGCATGTCCGGATGGTCATTCCGTGTGTGAATGAGCATAGTGATCACTTTTGCGTAAGTGATTGCTTGTTTGATCTTGCCATGGTCTATTATTTTTATTCCATTTTGCTTGATCATGCTATTATTGCTCCATATGCTTTTCAAGTTTTTCTGCATACAATGATATTATCTTGTTGTTGTGTTTCAGGAGATACTTGTTCATATGTTTCAAGAGCTTATCAGAATCTAGAATTAGGTGTGAGTGAGTTTTGCCTTTGTTCCCAAACTCACGTTTAAGTCTAGGGTCTGTTTTAGGGTTTTGTCACGGAATAGCCAAAGGGGGAGATTGTAAAGTTGTTATTTACAACTATGTATTTTGTTGACTTTTATTCCGTGCCAAATTTGATTGTAATTATTTTCAATCGTTTATACCATGTATTTATTATGGGATTTGATGTAAGGGTTGTGTGATAGAAAGAGTGTGTGAAGACTCAAGCATTTGGAGGCTGAAGGATTCTCGCGGGTATGTCGCGACCTAGCTTCCCGCGAAGTGAAGCATGTGTCCTGCACGTGCTAGAATGCGAAGAGTCAGGCCAGGTGGAGACAGCTGTCTCTCGCGAGTATCTCGCGGGTAAGGCCTTCCCGCGAGACACCCGCGAGACAAGCTGTTCTGCCAGCCTGTATTGACTGACTCACACATTTTGCACCTATCCTATATATACCTTTATTACCCACAAATGTTGAGGAATGCTTCAGAGAGAAAACCCTAGCCAAACACATTAGGAATTAGAGATTGTCATTCCCACATTTCTCTATACACTTGCTTGTGGTATCTCCTCAACCCTTTCCTCTCCATTTCCATACCATTGAGAGGTTGATAGCCCAAATACTTACCACATCCTTTGAGAGTGCTGTGAGACGTTTTGGTGCTGTTGGGAAGCATTGGAAGAAGCCTGGAATGGCAGATGCAACATGGAGCTTGTTGCGGGATCCAGAGAGTTAGACAAGACACGGTTCCAAGAAGCCTTGTTGGAGTAGGAGCTTGGAGGGCTTAGGTGCATCGGGTAGATTAGGCTTGGAGGGTCTCTTGCTAACCCATGTATCCCAACTGATTGTCTAGTGGATCGATTTCCGCTTGGAGGGCAGCGGAGAGGTTTTTCGCCGAGTTTTTCGGTTTCCTCTTCGAGAACACGTCTCGGTGTTTTCTATGTTTGCATCCTTCTTCCTTACTCTTGTTTATTCCATTTTACTACTGTGTTACTTAGTTTATGGATTAGAGTAGCTTACTTGTTCATCCGCTCGTATTTACACTATTCCACACTTTGTAGTAAGTTAGTGTAAAATCTATCGAGCCGTAATTTTAATTGAGGGTCTAAACAGCTCTTGTGTTTTTAACACATTTTCGAGCTTTCATATTTCATGACTATAGCCTTGGATTTCTTGATTTTTGTGTTCTTGTTGGGTTTCGGAAATATGTTGTTTCAGATATGGGTTGGGTTCGTGTTTGCTGTGTTTGGTTGTTTGGGTTTTGTTGATTATGTCTTTAGGATGCTAGATACTCTTGTTATCTTGATTGATTTTCATCCTTAAATATATCTACTGATTTGTCTTGTGTTGAGCATACCATACCCATTAAGATATGTCCTATTGACATATGCTTATTTTTAGAGATTTTTGTAATAGACACTGTTTGAGAGTATGGTTGGTTCACTTTGTTTGTCTATTGCATGTTTGGAGTTTGTGTTTGACTATGTTCCCTAGGATGTTGGTGTTAGGTTTCTGTGTTTAATATAACAATGTGGTTTGCCTAAGAATTGTTGATAATTTGTTTTGTGCTCTTCTGATTTGAGTTATCTCATTTCATGTTTGACTCTGAACTAAGTATGGACTGAATATTGGTATAATTCTCTGTTCTTTTCAGTACTACTAACCTGTTACTGATTTTTGAGTTTCCATCTATTGTGCTCAGTTTTTGTGGTCTATTATGTTGTGCTTTGCAGATGACTCCTACAAAGAAAAAGACTACCGCCAAGAAGGGTGATAAAAGGCTGAAATCTTTTTCTTTGTAGGACACCTTCATTCCAAGCTGTTTTGAGGGAAGGGGTTGGGATAAGCTTTTGAGTGACCTGCCTGGAGTTTGTGATCCTTCGATCAGGGAGTTTTATGCAAATGCTATTTTAAGAGAGCATGAGACTAATTATTGGATAAGAGGAAAGGAATTCACTATAGATGTGGATGATATTGATGATGTATTGGGTTTTTAGGGCATAGATGATCATGATTTCACTCATTATAAGGATAGAATGTTGTCCTTAGAAACTGTTCAAACAGATATTGGTGGAATGAGAGAGGGGAGATGCCTTAACAGTGCAGCCTTTCCAGCAGACATGAGGTGTCTAACAGTGATTATGATGTTTAACCTATACCCAATGAAGAAGCTGACCACAATCAACAATGCCAAAGCCATCTTTCTTATGGAGCTCAAGCAGAAAACCTACACAGACATCAGTTCTCACATCTTCTACACCATTGTGGATGAGACCAGAACAACCACCAGGGCCAAGCTAATTTTTCACAGCCTTCTTATAAGGCTTTTTAGGTTGAAAGGTGTGGAGATCCCTCAAGATATCAGCCTGTTACTCCCTCAGCAATTAACAAGCTAACCATCACAAGGATAAGAGTTCGTCTCCCAAGTGATGAAGAGGAAGGTAACCAAGAAGAAGGTGAACCAATGGAGACTGAGACAAAGGCTGCAGGACAAACCTCAAGCTCAAGAGGCCGTGGCAAGAAGAGCAGAGCATCATCCACATCAGCTATACCTCCAGATACATTTCAGATCATCCTTGAGAGGATTGATGGGCCCAGAGATGTCCAGAATGAGCAATCTGACAGGCTGGCTGCACTCCAATATCAGATGACCCTTCTCTCAGTAAAATTTGATAGTTTCACCACCCAGCAGTGACCCTTTGGCCATTCCGGTCAAAAAGGGAGAGATTTTTGGAAGGCAGCTCTTGAGGGGGAGCACATTTTGAGGGGGAGCAAGCATTTACTTTATGCTTATGTTATTTATGTGTTTTGATGTTATGTGGTGGAGTTGGTATTATGTTTTGGATAATGTTTTAATTATGGGTTTATTACACACTTTGGTTAATTTCTTGGTTTTTTAAACTCATGGTTGATTTATGTGATTAGTTTTTAAAACATGTGTTTTTATGGTTTAATGTTTGTAAGCTTATATTCTGTTTATTGTTTTGTACCCATGCTTTGTAGCTTTAATACTTGTTATTAAATATTTTGCATTTTCCTTAAGTACATCACTCTTATGCCTTTTGTTGGATTTTTTATCCTTAATGCAATTACCTTGTGTTATTGCATTTGTTGAGTGTTGGACATGCAAATGATACTTTGCAATTAAGCTTATTAGCTTGCATGTCCGGATGTTCATTCCATGTGTGAATGAGCATTGTGGTCACTGTTTATAGTGATTGTTTGTTTTAGGTCAAGTTATGGTCTATTGCTTAATTCCATTTTGCTTGATCGCATTGTGCTTGCTCCATATGCATTACAAGTTTTCTGCATACAATGATCATATTGTGTTGTTGTGTTTTAGGTGATACTTGTTCTTATGATTCAAGAGCTTCACAGATTCCAGAGTTAGATGTGAGTGAGTTTTGTTCAACTGTTCCTAACTCACGCGTTAAGTCTAGAGTTTGTTGTAAGGTTTTGTCACTAAATAGCCAAAGGGAGAGATTGTAAGGTTGAATTTAATCAACCATCTTATTGGCTTTATTCTGTGCCAAATTTGCTTGTAATTTAGCATTTAGAAATCCTGGATTTAGGTAGGAATCATGAAAGGGTAATGTGTGAAAAAGTGTGAAGAAAAGCTCAAGTTTGTGCACTCAGCAAGTGGCTTGCGACTAGATCTCGCGGCTTGCAATTCGCCAAAAGTGGCACACGTATGGAGCATGCAGAGGAGCTGAACAGTCACGCCAGCTGAAGCACTACAGGACAAAAAGTCCAGACTGGCCATTCAATTAGTTCGCGGCTTGAACTCGCGACTCAGTCAAGTCGCGAGGCCAAGTCGCTACTTCACTATGTTTTGGAAAAACTGACTCTTCGCATTCCATTCTCACCCTAGTATAAATACCCCTTATACCCACAATATGTAAAGAGCTTCCAGAGAGAATTTTGAGAGAGAAACCCTAGAGAAAAACAAGATTGACTCATCCACAATCTTTACATAGTGACTCTTCAAATTCCTCTACTCTCACCCTCTCCATTGTTATATCCTTGAGAGATTCATTACCCAAATCATTTTCTCACCATACCCATATCTGTGAGAAGGCTTTTTGGTGCTTTGGGAAGCAGTTAGGAAAGGACCAATGGACATTGGTTGATGCTATGGGTTATAGCGGAATCCGGTAAGCTAAAGAAGACAAATGTTCGGCATAACCTCGTTGGAGCAAAAAGCTTAGAGGACTTAGGTACACTGGGTAGATTAGGCTTGGAGGGTCTTCTGCTGTTCATGTATCCCAACTTCATTCTTTAGTGGATTATTGACCGCTTGGAGGGCGGCGGAGAGATTTTACGCCGAGGGCTTCAGTTTCTTCTTTGATAACACATCATTGTGTTGGCCTTGTGTTTGCATCTCTCTTCCCTTTATCTTTGCCATTTAATTTCTGCTGTGGATGTAATTTTATTTCGTTTAGATTGTTTATCAATTCTGTTATAAGCTTATGTTCATTTTCCGCACGTACATTGTTTGATATTAAGCTTGAATTGGTAATTTGTGAATTGGGGGTCTAAACGTTCATAGTGTTTTATATGCTATTTGAACTTTCATTATTGATTCAAAAGAATATTAAGTTTCACTTTACCATATGTCAAATGATTAAGTTGAAATATATTAAGGAACCACTAGTTTTATTTTCTTGTTTATATTTGAAAGTTCACTTGGTGTATAAAACATTAGTGAATGTTTAGACCTCCAATTACAAAATTACTAACACAAGCTTATATTCAAACAATATATGTGCAGAATATGAAATATAAGCAATACCCAATTTGGCAAACTACGTTAACACATAATTAATCACAAACACAACAGCAATTAGTGGTTAAAGAGTAAGGGAAGAGAGATGCAAACACAAGGATAACACCGGCACGTGTTATCGAAGAGGAAACCGAAGAACTCGGCGAAAAATCTCTCCGCCACCCTTTCAGCGGTAAAATGATCCACTAGAGAATAAAGTTGGGATACATAAATAGCAATAGACCCTCCAAGCCTAATCTACCCGATGCACCTAAGCCCTCCAAGTTTTTTGCTCCAACAAGGTTACACCTAACCTTGTCTTCTCTAGCTTTCCGGATCCTGCAATAAGCTCCATATTGCATCCGCCATCCTTGGCATCTTCCAATACTCCCCAAGCTCCAAAAACACCCTCAACACTCTAAATGGGTGTGGGTTGTGTTTGAGTACAAATCTCCTCTCAATGGGTATAACAATGGGAGAGGGAAGGAGAAGAGACTACAAAGATTTCTCTCTAAGAATGAGTAGCACTCTGGGTGTGTTGTACAAACCTCTCTTAGAGTTTTTCTCTCAATAGGCTCCTTGCCATTTCTGTGGGTAATGAGGGTATATATAGTATGAGTGATGAGGGTATACGAAAAGTCATATTTCTGCTAAACAAGACATTCTGGCGACTCACTCTCGCGACTGGAACGAGTCGCGAGTTTGAGTCACGAGTTTAACTGCCAGGCCAGACTGTATTTTTTGTCCTGTAGTGCTCTAGTTATCATGACCCTTCAACTTTCAGTATATGCTCCTCATGTGACTTTTAGCTGTCTTTATCAAATCTCAACCACTTAATACTAAACCCAATACAAATAAGTCCCACAAAAATACAAGGAAATAAATTTATGTAATTACAACACATTTTTGTCATGAAATAAGCCAATACATATATTATGAGAAAAATCATAACTTAACAATATTACATTAATACAGCCTGAATATTGATTTCAATTTTCATATGTTAATTTAGGTTCAGATGTTATTATATATTTTACTTTCAATTGATTTAAAGAAAATATAATACTTTGAAAACCCCTACCCCACCCCAAAAAGCGATATTTTGATAAGATATCTTTTAGGAACATTCTAGAGGGTAGGTTTAATGGACTTGAAAAATGTGTCCTAGATCTAAAAGTTACAGATTCATCCCTTACGCTATTGGGACTTCCGATTATATCATAGAAATGAAATGGATTATGTTGACAAAGTTGGGATGAAAACTTCTTTGACTAAAAAGGAAAGATTCTACCCCTACCAAGAGTAAAGACAAATATACCTGGCATATTTTTGAATCCCCGCAAGACTCACGAATTACTACAGTTGCAACAACAAACAAAGTCTTGGTGACACAATACAACACTCTCTAGAGGAAATTCTCAGTTCCCTCAAGAGTCAAGATTAATAAGGCAGCACCACCATATTCCTAAGGTAGAAACAATGTATTGGGTCTGGACTCCACCCCCACCATGCACAGGTGTGTGTATATATATACATATATATATCCTGAGCTATTCTGAGAGTTTGGTCACAGATTCGGTAGCAGCAAAGGCCCATGCAAGCAGTAGTGCAAGCCATTGTGTTTGAAATATATGGATGTAGGAATCGGAGATGTCATCATAGAGTTGGATTCTCAACAAAAAAGAAAAGACCATTGCAGCAGGAGGAGCAAGATTTTTCTAGCATTGGTCATATCATGGTAGAGACTGAAAATGCTCACTCCTTGGGTATGTTCAATGTACATGTGTGGCTGTACATTTTCAGCATATTTCAATAATGTTTATAACTTTTTTTTTATATAGATTCAATAGAATTTTAACTTATAGTATTTGCTACATTGTAATTACTCTTTGTCATCAAACCAAAATACAATTTGGTTTCTAGTATAAACAAAATTTGAATCTTATATCTCTTTTTTAAGAAGAATTGAAGTAATTTTATTAGTTAAGTTAATTGGAACTCACAATTATAACTTATTTGAAAAACATAATATACATTAAAAAAAAAATTATTGTTTCATAATAAAAAATATTACTTGATTAAGTATATACACAGGTCAAACTAGTTACTTAACTTTTAAATAAAATATAACATTTAAGCTTTATATCTTCATTAGAAAGATTTCAATAATTGGGAAAAAAAAAAGTAACATTATTCTTCTTCTTCTTTTTTTAATACATACACACAAATATTTTCAAATGTGGTTTGTGTGGGTAATTACAACTTAAATTCAGTTAAAAGTTTCCATTTTAACATATGCTGAAGTGTAGTTGTTAAAGAGAAATCTAACAAGTTTCACTATATTGAAAAGTTGCAAAGATTAATAATCAAATACCTCTTTAAATAAAATTTGAGCAACTCAAAAAAAAAGAAAAAAAAGGGCCAATTACAATAAATAAAAAAATCAATCTTAACTAGTACTCTTAACTATTGCACCTAACACTCATTAACAAGACCTTACATTTTATTAAAAATTCTTATATATAATATTTGTTAGAATAATAGAATTTCGATTTTCCTCACTAGGAAAAGAAATCAACATCGATCCGTACATAAACAACCAACAATTAATTCTAACTTTCCGAATCAACCAGTCAATAATGGATTACGTACAGGATTAATATAAGAGTGAGTGTTACTTTTGCGTACGTTGGGTACAAGGAAAAACAGCACAATTTACGTACCCTGCTTTTTAAGACAAAGATGTCAGTGCTGAACATATATAATTGGATCACAGCTATGAGTCTGTGAGTCTGAAATGACTCTCAGTTACGCTATCATAATCAAGAATCTTACGCTGTGATAAATCATAAATCAAAAATGTTACGGGAATAGACTAGTACGTAAATTACACCCTTTTTTTTTTCTTTCTGGAACAGTAAGCTATGATTACAATACTCAAGGAAAGTGACCGATCGATGATCTAAGTCAAAGGTCATGATTAATTTCTAAGACTCGTAGATATTGGTTCCGTACTAGCTAGTGTTCGTGATTTCGTTCCTGTTAACGTAAGGCTTAGGTATTACATTAATCATACATTTAAAAAAATTATAAAAATTTGTTAAATCAATTAATTATTTTTTTCATTTTTTCATTAAAAAATCTCCTAAAATAAAACACTAACATATGCTCTTAAGGAATATGTTATTAAAATCTGTTATATATATAAAAGATTCGGATCATAGGACATGTTTATCATTCATTTTAGAACATTTTTAATGGAAAATTGAAAAAAAATTGTTTATAAAGTTAATCACTTTTTCATTTTATTATGAAAAGTTTCAAAAAGTTAATTTACTAATAGGGCATATGTTAGTAGAACCCTATATACTACTAGACTTGTTTGGGTTTAATTAGGTATCTGATCAGTTTTGACTTAGATCAAATTCAGGTAAAAATTGGTAGTATTAAATGGCTCTAAATCGTATAACCTTTCTTCATTCTTTTTAGGATTAAGTCAACCTGATGTAGTCCGTGATTTTTTATATGCCAAAAAGAATAATGAAAAATAAAAAATGAAACTTGAATTTGTTTAAAGATAAAAAGTAAATAATACATAAATTTGTAAATTTACATTCTCTAAGAGTTATTAGTGTTATCATCACAACAATATTTAGGGGGAAAACGACCATATCAAGTTATTAATTTCCTTAGGTGCACCTGTCACATATAAAATATGAAACAAAGTTAAATTACCTATATGTTAGGTAGAGAAAAATAACTATATATTTCATTTCCATCTACTCAAAATTAGTAGTAGATCTAACAGTTAAAATATTCATACTTAAGAATTGCACCCCAAGTTGGTGAGAGTAATTTCGTTAGTATTTTCATTTACAAAATAGAAGTTTAATATAACTTTAGTATAAAATGGAAACGTTCAATAAATAATTAAAATTTTCAAATGGATTTAGTATTACCATCAAATCTCTACAAACAACTTTAAGTGCAACTCAAAACTTGGCAAAAAAAGGGGGAAAGAAATTGTTATTTGACACCAAGTAGGAATTTTACCTCAAAAGCTAAAAGTTGATTCATACGCACCAACAATTACATGAATACTTAAGAGATTGTGTGCCATTAAAGAGAGCTCAAAAAATCGATTTAATTCTCCTTCCATCAGGAGAGAACATCAAACATTGAATGTTTCTTTTGATTAAGTCTAGGCTCAAAATACAAATCCTATTGAGATTTTTTATTTTATTTTTTATGTTGACAAAAAGTGAATTTTCATAATAGTCAAATTCCTAATCATTCAAAAAATTAAATTTTTTTTAGAGAAGCAAAAAATAAATTTTAATAATAGTCAAATTCCTAACATACAAGTCAAATTTTAATAAATTTTAATTTGTGAGCTTTTGTTTTATTTAAATCTTTCTTAAGACATTACCTTTTCTATATATGTTGTGGGGTATCATGCAAAACACTCACCTATGGATTGAAGACTCCTCTCAGTAGAGCTGGTATCCTATAAAACCATTTCATAAGATAATTTTTTCTTTCGGGTGAGGGAGTTAGAGGTGTTTGAGGCAAAATCTCAAGTGCATCTTCTTTTTAAAGATTCTTAGGCATAACATGCTACAGGGATGCAAGATATTGACATAGAAAAGAGGGTTATGTCTTTCATCTTTGGGTCACCTTTACAATTTTCAAAAGGAATCCTTATAAAGGAGTTACAAGGAAAATGTGTAGGAGCATCAGCCTTATATGACTCAGGACAAAAGGGAGGGGTGGGGAGGTAGGTACACAAGTAATGACCCATTGAAAAATGTCATGATTCCTTGGTGAAACGTTTTCCCGAGACAAGTTACATTATTCAAAATTCAAGTACTATAGTTAGACCATATTCTTTTTTTGGATTCTGTTATTAACGCCCAAACATTGATGTGTTCTTCTTCCCAAAATAATTAAGCTTTTCGGTGCTTTAAAATTTAAGATGTTTTTGAAAGCTTTCAGTGCTTTTTATACTTTCCCGCACTGCGCTTTCTAAGTTTCTAATGAAATAATGTGGTTGGTTCTTCAGCATTTAGAAAAAGAAGTTTGCGTACGAATCATCTGTGATGAAATTCAATCTTGAAAGAATGAGAAAGAAGAAACAAAACTGAGTACATATCTACTAAAAGGAAAGTTCAACACTTAACCTAAAATTGTACTTTATTTTATTTTTTTGGTGAAAAAAAATTGTATTTTATTAAAGTCCCGAATCACATTCAGAAGCCATTCTAAATACCCAAAAAATTGCTGTTATATATGAACAAGCGGTCGGATGACCGTTATGCAAATCCACTTCTATAAATCATCTGTTTTTAGCAGTGGCTTCATTTAATTGAAAATGCAACAAAATCGTTTTGTGCCGTCCTAGATTGATTCGATATTGAATTAAATTAGTTGAGTCATGAGCGTGTTGAGTAGTAGGTGAATGCTAAGTTCTACCTTGAACATATACTAGATTGACCATAACTTTATTAATAATTATGAGAAGCCTCAAATGTGACTAGACTCCTTGCTTTGTGTGCATGTTTCCCAAATGCCTACACAACTTGCTAATTTATTGAATGCTTGATTGGTAACCATGTGGCAACTCCTTTTCATGTTCCCTTAACATAGCATTCTTGCCTCTTCAATCACACTATAAATTAATTAAATAAGTTTTTGCCTCTTCAGTCACACAATTAAGAAATAAAGCAAATAAGTATCTTTACGTAGTAGATTTGGTAGGTTTAAAAAGAGCTCGATATAAACTTTAATGAAAAGTGAAAACACGTTCACTAACTAAGTATCTAATTTTTGATTGATCTGGCCATAATTGAAAATTTGTCGAACTCGGTCCTTCGATTGATTTTAGAAGTGAATGAATGCTTGTCGAAAGGTAAATTTAGATTGATTGAATGTCGGTTAATACAACAATAAAAAGTTGATAGAATGACTTTTTGAGACTCACGAAATACTAGTACATTGTCATGAAATTTGTCAATCTAAAACCTAACAAAAAACTATATGCATCATAGTGAACGAGGAGACGTAGTTCGCCACAAAATCATAAATTACAAATGCAGATATAGTTTTTGACAAAAGTCTATGTAGTAATCACTAAATAAGGCTAAAATAATTAGGCCAAAGGTGTGAGGTATCACTGTCAGCTTGATGTCTGGTGCACCAAACTTGGGTCCATGCCCCATACCACACAGTTTGCTACGGGCAGGCCTAGCTAGGAAGACATGCAAGGTGAGGCCCTCCCCCTTGGAATTGGAAATAAATGTTACTAAACCTTTGGAGATAACAATGTAACATCAAAATCATCACAACCGCCTTAGCCAGGGATGTCAGGATTTTCAGGGTACTTTTACAGCTATCCGAAAGTGAAAATTCAAAAAGAAGTCGAAAGAAAAAGATTTTCGTAATCTTGTGATTGGAATTGGATTGAGTTTGTGACCTTAAATTAGATTTTTGTAATTTAGTATCAGATTTTGATGTAGGATATAATTTACTATTTAATTATTGTAATTTATTAATTTTGGTGTTTAATTTGTAATTTTTATTATTTTAAGTTTAATGTTATTATTTCCTTATTTTTAGGTATTTTTAATGTTTTTTAGGTCAAATTTGGTTCTTATTATAGTTAGGTATTAATTATGAGTTATTTTAGAATATATTTTCTTATCTGTCAAGTTTTACAGAGCCCTTAAATATGCCTCTAAATCTAAAAACGTTTTTTTGAACAATTATTGATATTGAAGAAAAATTCATACTTTTATCTATTGTTTCTCTAGTGAATTCTTTTAAGGAATTCTCGTGGATTCAAGGTTATTTTTAAAAGCAAACATATTTTGTTTCTTGTTTTATAGAAGTAGATGTGTTCTGCTTCTTGACGCTTCGGCATCCCGCATCAAATTCACAATAAATTACGACTCCTTTTGATTCATAGATTGAGATTAGCATCTCTTATTTCCAGCCCAAAGATTAGAATGGACTACATAGTTTTGCATTATTACATATTTAACAGTGAGGTAGGGAAGTCTTTCACCGCAAGTTCATAAAAGAAGTAATGTTATATAAACAACAATTTTCAAAATATTTTTACGAAACAGTTGAGTTAACAAGTTTTTACTGGTTCTCATTTGGATTCACCATTGACATCACTTTATTATCTAGCTACCATTCACAATTTTTCACCTCAATAATTGTAAAATATTTTCTAATATTTTCTATGACTCCAAAATTATTGTTATATTTTTTTTTTAAAACCACGTTGTATTTACAATTTTTTTTTATATTATATTTTTTATCAGAGCCCAATACAGGAAAAAATCAAGACTTTGTCAATCAAAATTTATCAATTAATTGTTCCTTTGTAATCGAAGTCACTTATGATTCAAAGATATGAAACACTGCAAGAATATTATTGCTGCTGGGTATACCCCACCCTCATTTTTTTTTATCTTTATGTTAAATAATGGGCAAGATGGAATGCAAGATACGAGTGGTCACCACTTTGCTGGGCAAGCTTAGATCATTAAAGACTAAAGAGCATGTGCAACATGTTAACAATTGATTAATAATTCTAATAACCCTGTTAATCACTTTTTAATTAAAAAAAAAAAAAAAAAGTGGTTCTTTTTATATATGTGGCTTATTTATGACCCTTAGTATAATCATAAAATAAAAGTGGAGAATAATAAGCGGATCTAGCTAACAACCAAGGGAATGAAATTATGGCTTGATGGCTGAGGCAAGCAATTAATAGCAGAGAAAAACGAAACAAAAATAAATAAATAAATAAAAATAATAGCAGAGAAAAATTGGTATTTATTTAAGTGCTCGTTTAATTAATTAGTGGGTCAGTCTAGCCCACTAATCAATAATGTAATCAATTATATTCCATGAAGATTTTAGCAAAATAAAATTGGTTCCTTGATAAAAATAATTGTCGGACAATGAGATTAACTGACTGACTGATATGACTCAAATGTGGGTACATGACAATTACCTCTTGAACCTCAAAAAAAAAAAAAAAAAAAAAAAAAAAAAAAAAAATGAAAATTACCTCTTTAATATGTTGTGCTTAAGATGGCACAACATTATTTTTTTTTTTTTTGACACGTGATTAACGCCACTGTCCCCTCTGTCTATCTTACGAGGAATTATTGTTGTTGCTCACCCTCAATAAGTTGTTTTGTTTTATTTTTTGTTTTATTTTTTTTTTTTCGGCTCCTTAAAAGGTTGTGCATAGAAAGTTGGAACCCCACTATATAATGAATTGTGATCATTTTCATTTAAAATTGATGGTGTCACTAAATTGAGTACCAGAAAAACTTTATCATCAAAAAAAAAAAAAAAAGTATCAGAAAAACTTAGGCCAATATTATGTCAATGTACCTAAGTAAGTGTGCAGGTATATCACGATTTTAACCGAGCTTCAAATGACTATATATGAAAAAAAATGTTATCTTGAAATGGCACAAATCATGTTGTACAAATGGTCACTAATCATCGATTGAAACAATCATAGTAAATAAAATAAATAAAAAACAGCCATGAATCTCCAAATAGACATAATATGACAATACACTTCAACCTAACGGAGAAGTCCTATTTTGTAAAAATTGTTGCCCTAAATTTACTATTGAACTAGTTTCAGCTACTTTTTTTTTGATCGATTTGGCATTCTACTATAGTAATTGTTAGGTTTTAGATTGTTAGATAAATTTTTGTATCAAAACAATGTGTTGTAAGGGTTATAATATAAATAAGTTTGGTTTGTATTAAAGTTGAGTCACTAAGCAAATTGAAGATTACTTGCTCAAGCGAAATCATTCTCGCAAATTGTTAGGTTTTAGATTGTTAGATAAATTTTTTTTTTTTTTAGAGTTTCTTGTCTTGGGCATAAAATGATGATTCATTGAAACCACAAAATTAATTCTTTGATTGTGGGGGTCGTTGTTGATCATCGGAGTTCCCAGTTTTTGTAAATGATCGAGATTTGTTTGTGGAGAAAATTCGCGTAGAAAAATTTCGAAATTTCGAGACATTGCAGTGGGAAGGCAAATGGGTCATATACTAAGATTACAATAGTTTAACTTCAAAGATTTTGTAAATAGACTATTATAATTGCTTCTCCTATAATGAATTGTCTCCTATAATCCGTTGCTTAATAAGTTTTTTTTTTTTTTTGATATGCTTAATAAGTTATTAATGGATAATATTAGAACTTGTCGAATACATAAGAGTCAAAACAAAATTTTTTTTCTTAAACTTGTTAAGATGAAAAATATTTAATTAGTTTCGTAGTGCTCCAGAGTACTTAAGAATTACTATATTTTATATATAACAGCATGCACCATTTTCATAATAATTTTTTTTTAATAATGCCTTTTAGCTTGTGCAGGTGGCATGTTCTGTTTTTGTTGTTTTGCTCAACGAATAATAATATCAATCTATTTTTTATTATTTTTAGAAGAACAATAATATCAAGATGTACCTAAAAAGGGAAAATAATAATAAATGGTGCGAGGCTTTTCTAAAGTGACGTAAGATTCGATGATTATTTCGATGACTTGAAATAGAGGAAATTCCATGTATTTGGGTGACGCAAGATGTATTGTTTTTATCATTGTTGGAATAAAATGAACTACTTTTCATAAAATAAAAAAGAAAAAAAAAAGAAAGAAATATAAAGTATACAACTTTTAGCAACGTCATTTGAGGACCACTCATTTATACCCCCAAGTCCAACTCACACAATAAATATGTAGAAATAGAAATAGAAAAATAAGAAATTGATCTCAGACTAGCAACACGTCGACTTATCAGAAAGAAGCCAAAACAGAAGAAGGTACAAAGACAAACATGTAGAAATAGAATGATTTATCAATTAAAAAGACAAGAAAATGTGTCACAAGAAGCTCATCTTTAGGCTTTGGAAGAGCACCCAAAAGCCAAAAGCCAAAAAAGCTATTATAGACTATTGAAATGTAGTGGGGTCGTGTCGATTTGGTTCCCGTACAAATAAATCTCCAACAGGTGTAGAAACCGCGTTCCATAATGAGAGATAGGAAGTGGGCTTCAAAGATTATGGTGTCTGGTATGGCCTGTGGGATCATATATATTTTGATTTTAGAACATGAGTGTGCGTGTGCGTTTTTCTTTCTTTCTTTCTTTTTCAAAAAAACAAAGGATCTACTTGGGAAATCAAAGGAAGATTCACAAGAAAAAGGTTTTTCTTGATGAGTTGAGCTTTCCTCAATTATTTGGATAGCCAGAAAAGCAGAATTGTCCTTGGCGAAATGAACAAAATCCCTCAACAAATTGGTGACCTTTCCGAGTTGTGAAAGTAGGGAGATATGTACAAAATATGTGTATGCCAAATACTTTATTACTATAGGCTTCAACTGGTTATTGTGGCGCTCTAGCTAGGGCTGTCCAAACGGGACGAGGCTAATTTTTTTTTTTTTTGGAGACGAAAAGAAGCTTGTTTATAAAGGGTACTTTGTCCTTTTTTTTTTTTTCAACCTTTAGTTATTTTGTGGACCAACAGATAAATTGGGTTGGAAAAAGATTGCAATTTCACTATGATCATGTCTTCTAGTTAGAGGGCAATCATATTTTCTTTTATGGATTACTGGCTAAACAATTTCGTAAATCAGGTTCTGAGATATGTATGTATTCGGGTCTAGACTCTAGGTTGACTCATGACTGGCCCAGTGAAACTGGAGTGAGTAGAAAATCATTGTCAGAGGTACAATTCATGATTTTAGCAAAATAAGTAGGCATAATTAATGCTTCCGATTCATAATTACAACCCTATAGAATATCATGCTGCATTTTCCTTTCCAAGGTATAAATGCTTCACTTCATTGTTGCAGGAGCATTGGCAAAAGTGTTAGGTTTTAAGATTTTAGGAACTAATGTATTAGAACTTTAATTTATATTATGTTGGCAAATCATGATCAAAACATGGAGTCTAAGTCTAGGCTTGCTCATAGTGTGTTTATTTGTAAAATTGGAATCGAGTGATTACAGAAATTATTAAACTTAATCTGCAAGGCTCGATCGATCGAAAATTAGACTCGATCGATCGAACCACATGCAGATTTATTTTTTTGTAAAATTTCCAATTCATCCTAAGCCCATTTGACATATAGGGTTTTGTGTTTTACTCCAAGTATTAAAGGAAAAACCCTAGCTAAGTTTTAGAAATTCTTTTAATGGTTGTGTGTTGAATCTTTTGTGAGATCTAGAGGTGTTTACCTTCATACATACTTAGCATTATCAAGATCAAGATTCATGTCAAAAACTTGGTGATCTCTTCAGTTGCTGCACAAAGAACTTTAAAGAAGATCTGAAACCTTTGAGTGGAGTCTCAAAATCACAAGTAGGAGAATTTGTGGTTGCAGTGGATCAAATAAAGAAGTAGTCCGTGGACTCGAAGCTGTCACGTGGTCGTGGTAGTAGTAGTAAGTTTTCTACTCGAGGTAGCAATAGGATGTTAATGGTCTAAGTCTTATTGTACAAACTTCAATTCATTCATAGTGGATCTGTTTTTACCTTGAGTATAGATAGGTTAAATCCTCCCTAGGTTTTTACCGATTAGGTTTTTCTGAATTATCATATCGTTGTGTTCTTTATATTTCCGCATTATTTATATGATATGATTTTATTGTGTTAATCTAAATCTGAATAATTTATCTAAATAATCACTTGGCTAAATAATTAAGTTAAACAACTTGTGTTAAGGAGTCTAAAAACGAATAAAAAGAAACCCCCCTCTCTTGACCCACTTTGTTATGAAATTTATAGAGGTAAATAATAAAGATTTAATTTTGATAAGGGTAAATTGTAAATCACACCGCTAAAGTTTGGGGGTGATTGGATTTTACACCCTAAAGTTTCAGAATTTAGATTTTACCTCCTGAAGTTTGGTGATGTTTGGATTTTACACCCTGATGTTTCAGAATTTTGGATTTTACCCCTATATTTTAGGAGTGTTTGAATTTTACTCTCTAAAGTTTTGGGGTGTTTGGATTTTACACTCCCAAATTATAATAAAGATTTAATTTTGATAAGGGTAAATTATAAATTACATTGCTAAAGTTTGGGGGTGATTGGATTTTACACCTTAAAGTTTTAGAATTTAGATTTTTCCCCTTGAAGGTTGGTGATGTTTGGATTTTACACTCTGACGTTTCAGAATTTGGATTTTACCCCCTATATTTTAGGAGTGTTTGGATTTTACTTCTTAAAATTTTGGGGTGTTTGGATTTTACACCCCCAAATTATAATAAAGATTTAATTTTGATAAGGGTAAATTGTAAATTACATCACTAAAGTTTGGGAGTGATTGGATTTTAGACCCTAAAGTTTCAGAATTTGGATTTTACCCCCTGAACTTTGGTAATATTTGAATTTTACAGCCTGATATTTCAGAATTTAGATTTTACCCCCAATATTTTTAGAGTGTTTAGATTTTACTCCCTAAAATTTTGGGGTGTTTGGATTTTACACCCTAAAGTTTCAAAATTTTGGGGTGTAAAATTTAAACAAACCTAAATTTTAGGAGGGTAAAATCTAAGTTTTGAAACGTCAGGATGTAAAATCCAAACACCCTAAATTTCAAGGGGTAAAATCTCAATTTTGAAACTTTAGAGTATAAAATCCTGTCATACTCAAACTTTAAGAGTGTAATTTGCAATTTACCCTTTTGATAAATCTAAAGGTTTAAATGTACCGCACATTTGAAAATCAATTACCATTAATATCATCCCTTACGCCTATAAATAAATTTATTTGAATTAGGTTTCAAAAAAAATTTATTAAATTTATCTTACCATGATCGAGAATGACACTAGCTATTTCACAATGATTTAGAGTCTACACATTTGGAATGAAATCATTACAAGTTAGAGAGAGGGATTCGAATCTTGAATTTTTCATTTAAAGAAACTAAAGTAATGCCATTTAATCAGAAGGTTTTTGATATAATTATTTTCTTTTTTCTTTTTTATTAAGGAAGTATATTCACAAGAACTTATTAGTTCGGTTCTTTTCCATAATGGCTTTGTTGGTCGGACTAATGTTTGATTAGGCTTGGGAAAATCAAATTTGGGCAAAAAGAGGGCTGTCTTATACGTATTGTGAAAATTATGATCAACTCAATACGAATCTTTTTTCTTTTTTTTTTCATATGCAAAAAGTGATAATAATAATAATATATATAAATAAAACTTAATAATTTTTTTTTGTTTTTCATTACAATAAGAGTAAAAATAAATAGAAATACTAAATAATAAAAGCTAAATAATACATTTTTTTTTTATAAAAAAATACACAAGCCAATTTCTCTAAACTAAAACCTTCAAGGCCAGACATTGCTAAGAAAGAATATATGAGTGTTTGAGAGAAGGAAAGAACTTAGAAAAAAGGGAAATAAAGAAAATATTAAGAAGTGAAATTGTGAAACATGTATACACAGAGTTAAAAATTCAAAACAAGCAAAACAAAAAATGCGAATAAAACATTCCGTTTGAAAAAAACTGGTCAACTTGTGTAATTTGTAGGTTAACTTGACCCGACATTTTAATGGGTCATGTTCAAGTCGGCCCATTTTTCATGGGTAAAAAAATTCCTACTCAAACTCATATATTTTTTTCAAGTTTAGGTAGATTAACGAATCCGGGTCCATTTTTCATAGATCTACATTTGATATTTCTTGTAAACACAATAAACCTTTATAAATATTTTTCGTTTTTTATGTCTAATTTTTAGAACTATTTTAAAAATCCTAAATGTAATTAAATAGACATGTGTTCTGTACTATACATATTTCATCCCAGGTATTATTAGTTATAGATATGTGGTTTTGGCTGAATTACTATCTATAATTTTTCTTTTGTCAATACTATCTAATTGACAAAAAAAAAAAAAAAATTATAGATATATGGTAGTAATTCAGCCAAGAAAATAACTACGGAAAGTGCAATTAGGATTTTTTTTAAAAACACTATAAAAAAAAGGCCTATAGTGGCCTTTTTTTAGTAGTGTTTATAAAAAAAACACCACTATAAGGTGCTGCTATAGGTTTTCTATAGCCACATTTTCAAGGGTCTATAGTAGCATTTTAAAACACTAGGCTTATAGTAGCATTTGGAAGGGTCTATAGCAGCGTTTGATTTTGATGGTTGTTGGTTATAGTGGCGGTTCAAAATGCTGCTATAGCCAATTTTTTAAAGAAAAATATAAGGGTCTATAGCGGTGCGCCACTATAAGGTATGAAACTATAGTGGTGTTTTTATAAAACGTCATTATAGGTCTATAGTTATGGTACAATAGTGGCGTTTTGTGGCGCCACTATAGAAAACGACACTATTGTCCAAAGGGACCTATAGTGGTATTTTAAAGACTTAGTACTGGTGTTTTTCAAATGTCACTACAGCTAGCCCTTGTTTTTTGTAGTGTACATTGAGGATTTTCATTTGAATTTCCTCCTTCCCTTCTCCTTGAGGCCAATCTCACCCATACAAAAAGGTTACAAAAATGTAAAAGAATTTAACAGATCAAAATCTATCTATAAACAAGGGAAAATCGACTAAAGTAAAGAATGTCTAAAGTCATGTACAGATAAGAATGACAACATCAAAACCGCTCTAACGGTTATAAAGTTTTTATCATGATCACACTAATTAGATCATTGATCATATGAAAACATTATTTCATTTTTTATTGATTTTTTGTCTTATACTCAATTTGGCTAATTCTTTTTAGCTTAAATGCTTAATCTCATGAGGCAGGATTCCAAATATGGAAATATTTTGGGTAATCATTGAAGAATTATAATAAAAATCTAATTGGTGTTAGGTATTAGATTCCAAATATGGAAATATTTTGGGTAATCATTGAAGAATTATAATAAAAATCTAATTAGTGTTAGGCATAAGAGCACTAGAATTTGGTAATTTGGAGGTTGGGATGGACATAGCAATAGTTGAGGGTCACTCGTTAGTGGTGAAGGCTTTGATCAATGAGGAATCAGATTTGGCGTCATATAGCTTACTGATTTTGAATGCTCGTATTTGTGCTAGTTCTTATCCAAAATTTTCTTACTCTCATACTAAGAGAGACAATAATAAAGTTGCTCATCATAGTTTGGCTAGATTAACAATTGATTTTTCAAATTATGCGGTGTGGATGGAGGATATTCTACCACAAATTTACTCTATTTTTCAAGTTGATTTAGCCATTTTATCCTAATAAAAGTAGATGTCTTTCTTTCTTAAAAAAAAAAAAAAAAGGTTCACATGTTTTTAGTTTTTTGAATATGCACTTTTCGTCTTTTGCTAGTTTATTTATCAACTACCAAAGGTGACATCTAGGAGGATGATATGTAAAGGAAATTACCATTTTGTCTCATTAATTAATGATAAAGGCCAGTTCTAGATTGAGAAAAAAAACAAGTGGAGATTATAAAGGACCCCCCCATATGATAATGATATTAATGAATGAAATTGACAGCTTAATGCATTAGATAATACGCAAATCTGACATGGATTAGGGTGACAGATAGGGGTCTTTTATTAATTGCATCTCCTTTGCTGGAAGCGTTACCATCCATGCATTTGCCGCTTTTTTATTGGCATAGATGAAAGTTTACTAGTATGTTGTTTAATGTCTAGATATAATTGTTTAAGGGACTGAAAGTTTTGGTATGTTCTTGTTCTTGAGTAGTGTTTTACACGATTTTTTATAAAAATATCCATTATTTATTTATTATGAAGGATAATTATGAATGAGTATCATACTATCATTACAAGAGACGTTAACTCCGTAACTACCATCCAAAACTCTCCATAATATATTCCTCCACTGTGGTTATATTTCCAACATTTGTGTGAGGATTTTTTTTTTTTTTTCCCGGGAAATTTCAAAGAAAAATATAGTGATGAAGAAATGACGTTTTGGGCAATGTCAAAGTGTTTTTTTTTTTGGTAGAAAATTAAAAAAAGGTAGGATAAGAGGGTGGTAAGTGGCAAATTTTATGTCTTTAAGGAAATACGAAGAGAGATAGACACCAACACACTCCAAAAAAAAAAAAAAATTCTAGTATCATATCTAATGATATCCTGTTAGTAATATCAAAATTCAATAAATGAGAAATATGTATGTACAAAATAATTATATCAACATTTCATTGTTACTTTCGGAGGTGTTAGTGAAGTGGTTATTTTTGTGTACAAATCTCTCATTTATTGAATTTTGATACTACTAACGTGGTATCATTTTGTGTTTTTCTTTTTTTTTTCTTTTTAGATAGTTACAACTTACAATATATTGCTAACCCCGTGACTTGAACATTTTCTTCCCTAAACTTCCAAACACTTTATGTATAAAAATGTGTTAATTAAGTTACAAGACTCTTGGTTGGTATCATTTTATGTGAGTTTACATATTGTGAAAATTGTCATCTTTTACAGTGCATCGATTGAGGAAAAAATATATGCTACTCCAAATGTTTTTTGCGAAAGTATAAAAAGAAAAAGAAATCATTATCTACTTCGTTAATATTTGAATAATGATATATAAGGAATCTTTTTTTTTAAATAAAAAAAGTATAATTTCAGTTATGCCATAATCAGAAAGTCTTAATCCTATACGATCTGGCCTAGACACAGGTTCCACGTCATGCTACATGATAATAATATTAAATAATTGGAATAATTGAACCTTGTCAACCATTTGTTTGGATTGGCTTGATTTTTTTTTTTTTTTTTTTTTTTTTTTTAGAGTTTCAACTTGTGGCGTCCGTTCCTAATGATAGCTATTTATTATCAGACCAAGACATCAATCAGTTTTTAGTGCAAGCGGAGATTGAACCTCAAATCTCTTATATAACTATCAGAGATTTTACCAGTTGAGATAACTGAAACCCACAGATTGGCTTGATTTGATTGGTCAAATTGAAGTTTACAGGTTACGTTAATTGTCTTACCAAAAAAAAGGTTACGTTAATTGTCCACATTAAATTCATCTAATTAAAATATGAAAATGCAAACCATATATATAGAAAAAAATTGTCATACTCTACCAACTTAAGTGAAAAGTTTCTCTGTGAGTCTAGAAGTTAGGTTTCTCTCTAATTTCTTTCCACAGTAGAATTGGTGAGTCCCTTCATTGAAGGTGCGTTGTATCCTAGGAGTAGCACTGTTATTCCTAGGCTTGTTGGGTTCTTTTTAGGGGTGGGGAAACAGTTTTGAGCGAGTGAGAGAATGGACGATTTGGCTCAGTCTTGGAATAGGCTCACTCTATCAGATAGAGAGGGGCCTGGCTGCTGCCTGCTTGATGATGATAGAAGTCAGAAATTTTCCATTGCTGTTAAGTTTTTGACTAGGCGAGCAATCAATATGGAGGTCATAGCGAAGACGTTTAACCTGCTATGGAGAGCCAAGAATGGGTTCAAGATTCAGAGCTTTAGAGACCACAAAATTCTTTTCATCTTTGACAATACGGAGGATATGGATAGAATTTTAGAAGGTGAACCGTGGACGTTTGACAAACATCTAGTGGTCATGAATGGATACGAGAATGAGTCCTCACTTCAAGATATAAAATTTGAGAAGACGAAGTTGTGGGTTCAACTTCATGGGATTCCGATTAAGTATATGACAGTAGAGGCGGCTAAGAAAATTGGCATTGTTTTGGGGGAGGTTTACATGCCGACGAACCCAAAATTATTTGATGGTGGTCATTTTATTCATATTCAGGTGTCCATTGATTTGTCATTACCTTTGTGTCGTGGCAGATTGGTGTCTGTAGGTGAAGGAGGGAAGCAGGTATGGATATCGTTCAAGTACGAAAGGCTGCCTAACATATGCTATTAGTGTGGGAGACTTACTCATGATGATAGAGATTGTGACTTGTGGATTGATAGTGAGGGTACCCCCAAACCAGAACAACGTGAGTTTGGGCCATACTTGAGAGCACAGCCTTTTGTTGCTGCTAGACATAATGCTATCATCGTCCCTGGGTTCTATGCCAAGAAGAAGAAGGTCAGTTCAGGTACACCGGAGGAAAGCAATTCAGGTCAGAATTCTGTTTCTGGCAGCAGATGTGCAACGAAATAGCCACATGGTGTAACGGTCAGCAATAATGATGGGAGCAATAATGATGGCATTGAAGCTAATGAAATCGTATCATTAAAGTGTAATGAAAGAGGAGGGATTATGAGAGAAGATACGGCTGACCAAAACAGAGTTAATGAGGAAATTATTGGGGAATTAAATACCCCAAAGGAAACTGTAATTGGGTAGTTCTAGATGTTTTTAATACTTCAAGAAACAAGGTTTCAAGATCAAGTGTTGAAGTCATCAAGTCTGTCCAAGAAACAAGCTAAAGAAATGCTAAATCATTAAAGCTCGACACCTTCTCGATACCTTCTCGACACCTTGCTATCTGTCGAGATTTATAAACTCATATTTTCTGATCTGATTTCTTGGGATCCGTGAATATGTTTTTGGTCCTTCTTTTCTTATAACCCTAAACATATAAAAGGATTGTTTTAAGGGCCGTCAAAGTGTTCACAAGTTGCACAAGCATTGAGCAAACTCTGTTCAAGCAAATTGTGACCAGAGACAAAGTTTTGCCCTAGTTCATCTCTTCTGAAGAAGTTGCTGTGTATGTGCACCTTTGGATTTTGTGACCAAGCATCTTCTTGATTTTCATCGTAGATGAACTGAAGAACTTTGCAACCAACATCTCTTTCTAGTTGGTGATTGAAGTCGCGTACTGGGATCCGCGCAATTGGTTAGTCACGTACTTGGAAGCCGTGCATCAAAAGGGGGAACTGTCACTACAGAACAAGTCTAATTGGGTATTGGGGTAAGGATTCAACTGTAAGTTGGTAAGGTACTTGGGATTCCTTTACTTGTAACCGCTTGTTGTGATAATAGTGGAGTTTCGGGAGTGGTGACCTGAAAATCACCAGGTGGGGTTTTTTCCGTAAGGTTTTTCTCCATTCGTAAACAAATCACCGTGTCTTTTATTTTCCGCTGCATAATTAGTTTATTGGTGATTTGTTTGTGCTATCACGCGTTTACATGTTAAATTGATTAATTAATAACTTGGCTAATTAATTAATTGGTTTAATCATAAGGGGTCATTCAGTTTGTGGCCTATCATACTCCATCAGGAAATTACTCATGTAAGTCCGAGTTTAGATTTCTTAAAGACGAGGCGGAGCTGGAATCAAATCTGCAAGTACCACCAATCTGTGAGAAGCGGCCGTGGAAGAAATATGGCAGATGCGAGCCCCCCCCAAAGGTTAAAAATTTTCTTTGGAGGGCTTGCCGTAATGCTTTGCCAACCAAACAGGCATTGATGAGAAGAAAGATACTAGAGGACCGAACGTGTGAGAGGTGTAAACAGGCAGTAGAGGGTTGTGCCTGGAACTGGATGTGGTGTGGTCAGACCAAAGAATGTGGGGATTTCGGTATGAAGTTGGCTTCGTAACTGTTAAGGAGCTATTGCTATGGATGGTAGATGAAGGTAAATCCCTGGAACTTTTAGCTTTCACGGCATGGAGTGTATGGAACCAAAGGATCAAAGCTCGGTTAAATTTGCAGTCCAGCCTGCTTCATCAGGTTGCTGCACAATCACAGACAAGACTGGTGCAATAACAAGCTGATTTGCAAGCTTCAGAGGTACAAGTGGGGAGTAACGGCAGTGGGGGAAAGTGGTGGACGGCTCCGCCAAACGGATTTGTAAAAGTGAACTTTGATGGGGCAAATGCAGAAGCCTCAAGGATGTCTGGTGTGGGAGTAGTGATACAAGACTCGGACGGTGCTGTTTTGGCTTCTTGTGCAGAAAAATTCAATCAACCTTTCAAGGCAGAAGATACAGAAGCTTTGGCTGCAATGAAGGCTCTGTCCTTCACACACAAGCTGGGCTTCCAAAATATTGTTCTTGAAGGTGATGCTTTGAACTTAATTCAGGCGTTGAAGGCACAGGAATAGAACTTATTGCCGTGGGGTCTGCTGGGAGAAGATGTGAAAGAGTATGGAACTAAGTTTAGAAGAGTATTGTATTCTCATGTTAAGAGAAATAGCAATAGTGTAGCCCATAATCTGGCCAAAACATGCTTTATGCATACCAGATTTTTAAGTATAGATGGAGGATGTTCCATCCCATATTGTTCAGTTTTTACAGTTGGATGTAACTCATTTACGTTAATAAAATTTCATAAGTTCATTCTCCAAAAAAAAAAAAAAAAAATTATAAGGATTAAAAAAAAGAGATACAACGACTTAATTTCAAGAGAATTTCTAAAAAAAAATTCTTATAAGTGTTCAAAAATTTTTAAACACTCGTTTATTTTTTCTGACAGAATGACAAGTGTAATCTACTATCTCACGCAATTTAAAATAATTTTGACTTCAAATTAGTAAATGGGTAAAATTTTAGAACAATTTAACAATACTAAAAATGATTTTAGATTATTTTACGTCCACCATTTTCACGTCCACTTTTATGTTTTAGATTTATGCATGTGTAAAATTGTAAATGCAAACAAATAGAATCTTTTTCCTTTCTAAAAATGAGCTCCAAGTCTCCAACAGTTAGGTTTGATAATCTCCAATCTCCTTATGATATTTATTCTTCCGACTTAGACCTTTTCCATTTTTTTTTTTTTAGTTTAAAAGCTTTCAAGTTTCAACATGCACATAATGTAACCCAATGAGTTTAGTTGAGTGGCTGGGCACTCGGTTTCAAAGTGATTGTCTTGAGTTTGATTAGGAGATTTTTAGTTCAAGTTCGGGTATCAGCACTTTGAAAAAACTTCTTGAGTCGGCGGTTTACCCAGTTATAGACCCACCCATTACGAATAGTGATTAATCTCTTGTTAAAAGATTAGGAATAAGGCAATGAAAAACAAAAAAAAAAACAAAAAACATGCACATAACGTGTTCTGCGTCATGCGTGACTAGATACAGTAAAAGCGCCACACTTTTCTAAAAACTAAAACTTTGCATAAAAAAACGAAGCATCAAATCATCACTTATATCTGCTCTCTTCTCAAAAAGAAGAAATGACTGGAGGACTTTGTTTCTAATAATTGAAAATTACTATTTGTTACAAATATGGAATCCTTTATTACCAGGAAAGCTGTACTCTAGTCTAGTCTCTTACCGTTTCGAAGCATGCAAATTAATTAATATGGGTCTGTGAGCACCTTATACACAAGTGCTAATTAATGGTGTCATCCACCCCTAAATTATTCAGCAAATTCTTCTTGAGAGGTCAAACATTTAAATCAAAGCAGGGACCCCCCAAGATATGATTATTTATGATTGTGCTTTTAAAAATCCATGGTCGTTTTGTTTTGTATTCCATTTCGCAACAAAAAAAGATAATGGCTTCGATTTTCCTTTGTCATTATAAAATTCTTGCAAAGACTTAAATTGAACACACTTTTCACCCATATCACAGTACAGAAGGAAAATTCCTGACACTTGTTTCATCTTTTATTGAGTAAATTTATTGTCAGGCCCTCTATCATCATTAGAAAAGGAGTGATGCCAAGCTTTCAACAACATAATTATTTAAGAGAGAGAGTTTTTCCTCGGTCTATGGTTATAGAAAGGTCGTGTGGCTTGGCTACTGTACTGTAATTTGTCTCTTGTCCACCATAAGAAAAAATTGAAAAAATTATCAATGGTCCATCATAGATGGACACTATTCGTCTTATTAATCCTTAACAGAGAAATGGTCCAAATTATAGCTTACTATATGTCAGCCCTGTTCAACAAAATGCAAGAGATAGCATAAAGAAATAGTCAAATGGGGGGGCAAAAACAAGTAAAAGATAGACACTTGGTGGTGGTACCCCATTGGGAAAATTTAAGTGTCACTTCAGAATCCCAGCTCACAATGTTTCACCCTCTGTCATCTTCTGCCAATTAAAGCTAAATTCTGCATAACCCAAGTGGTACGGCCCCTTCTCTCTCTACTTTTCTGAAGACACTGAGAGTCTAATTCTGGAACCTTAAAGAGTAGATTAGGATTACACATGAAACCAAATCCTGCACATTCAAAACCATCAGAATTGAAGTCCATGAAGGAAAGGAGTAGGGGAATAGCTAGGGACCATTCTTGAGCTGAACCTAGGCTCTTTGGCACAGCATTTATTGACCTTTTTTTATGTTTGCGATTGCTCATAAGACTGGTAGGTTAGTATCACTTATTTATGAAAGAACTAAAATTCAAATCTCCATCTCTATTTGATGTGGCAATTGAACATCATAAATATATATTTGTTATTGCTTTTTCATTTTAACTTAATTCAATAATGAAAAGCACAATGTGAAGGTGAAAGATAACAAGTCAACAATGGATTCATTTGGATTGAACTTATTGTTGCTGAAACTGAAAATTGAAAACTAAAAACTAAAAACATTGTAGCAAAATAATTTTTAAATGTATAAATAGTACCGTGAATCTTATTTTTAATATTTTTATTGCATGAACAATGCATAAACAGTGATAAATAGTACCACTACAGTACTGCTACAGTACATTATCTGTCAAATTTGAACCACATGCGACCCAAAAAAAAAAAAAACAAAAGAGAAAAACGTAGACGCCTAAAAGCAGACGCCCAATCCAAACCCCACCAACATGGTAAATATCACACTTTTTTTTTTTTTTAACCAGATTTTTCATAGAATTTCGTTTACGTTTTTGATACAAAACCAAGGATAAGATTATATATCTTGACGAGACTTTGAACCTTTTTGGGAGTTCGAGCTACATTATTATACTAGAGAAAGAAGCTTTGATTTGCTAACACTATACACCAATCAAGCCAAGCAAATTATTGTCATTTTCCTTTTTCCCCCATCGTAACACTGTACAGTTAGCTAGATAAAGAGAAGATTAGTATTAATCACAGAAAATACAGAGACACACACATAAAACACACGCGGAGACATAGACAAAGAGAGGTTTTAGACCCTTGGGAGAAAAAGAAGGGTTTTAAACCAAAAGAAAGAAAGAAAAAAGATTAGATAAGACACTCACATTCACATCCACAAATGAAAAAACAGAGCAATTAACATTCCCACAATAAACCTTCAAAGCTATTTAGCGTCACATTAGTCTCTGCTCCAAAATTCTCCATATTAGTCTGAAACCATGGCGGCGAGTACATCTCCCATCCATCCAACGAGTCAACAAACACAAATTCCTTACTAAAATCCTGCTCTGACTCATAACTCGTCCCCAAACTCGGCAACTCAACAATCTGACTCAACTCCTCTGACTCCTTAGACAAGTCCATCGCCGAAACCAACGTAGACAATGAAGCCGAAGGAGCTAAAGAATCAAACTTGCTCATCTGGGCTGCTTTGGCTGCCGCGGCTTGAACATCACGTGGGGCTAGTGAAGCAGGGCGTGGCAGAGAGTCAGCGAGCTCTGGGAAATTGAGAATGGCAGAGTTACCTTTGATGCTAAGAGCAGCAACGTCGTGAGCTCTAGCGGCCATTTCTGGGGTTGGGAAAGTTCCGAGCCATATGCGTGATTTCTTGCGTGGCTCGCGGATTTCAGACACCCATTTGCCCCAGTTTCTCATGCGGACTCCACGGTACACCGTGTGTTTTCCTGAGTCACGCTCGTGAATATTACGCTTGGTTTTTTTGGGGTTTTGTTGTTGTTGTTGTTGTTGTTGAGGTGAGGATGGGGATGATGGGTTTGAGTTTGAAGTGCTTTCTGTTTCTGAGTTTTGTTGGAGTTCATTCATGCTCATTGTTATTCACCTATTGGTCAAACAGTTACTTGTTATTGTTTGGAAGTGAAAGAGAGAAAAAAAAAAAAGGCAATGAGGAGGACTACTTTCAGTTTGGATTGTATACAAAGATTGAAAAGATCAATGAAGTGGGTTTAATATGAAAAGAGAAAGGAATTGAATTGATGAGAGGAAAACAGGGTTATATAAGCTGAGAAAGGAAATGCACCTTGCGATTGATCATTAAGGCCTTTTTTCCATCATTTCCTAATGAGTCACACAACACTTATAAGGTTTGAGAGAGAGAGAGAGAGAGAGAGAGAAGAGGTTTGCAAAAGAAATGGGACACCCTGCTAGACCCTATGGAAGAAGAATGGGGTCCCCTCTCTGGTGCCACGCAACCCCATTAATTTTCAACTTTTTGATCTTTCTACTTTCACCTATGTTGCACTGTTCATTTATCCCTTATCTTCATCTTAGGATCTCATCTTCTTCTCTATTTACCAACCCCATACACCCATGCAGATCACCATTTTGCCCTTTTCATTTTCATATATATATATATATATATATATATATATCACAAGTTTGATCAAGTTGGTTGGTGCGGAATCGGATACAAATACACTCTCCATTTTCTTTATAATTTGAGGTAGCAACCTAAGAGGTTTACACTTGCCACTTACGTATATATATATATATATCTTTATCACAAGTTTGATCAAGTTGGTTGGTGCGGAATCGGATACAAATACACTCCATTTTCTTTATAATTTGAGGTAGCAACCTAAGAGGTTTACACTTGCCACTTTCGTATTATTTTATTGAGATCTCTTTGTTATGATTGATATTTTTGAGGTCCTAGAAACTATTGTTAGTGTATAATTAGCAATGCGACAGTAATTTTCACACACGTTCTTATGTAAATCATCTGTACAGATCGTAGCTTTCATTTTTTAAATGTAAAAAACTTAAATAATGTAGTCATCGGATGTAAAATCATGAACAGTATATATACGGTGCGTACATTATAATATTTTTCCTTAACACTATCATCTTTTATTTTCTCGCTAAAAGTCAACAATATGACATTGTTCAAAAACATAAGGCCCATATTCATTTGGTCCGGACTCAAATCAAAACAGCTTTTGAGATTTCACCATGGACCCAATTCATCAATCAAAAAATCATTGCGATTAATACTATCATCCGCTCGCAAAAATACTTTCCAGGTGTTCATTGTACCAAGCTTCTACAGTTCTGCTAACTGTTTTTCTTTAATGATATTCCACAATGCGTCCTATATATTCAATACAACAAAGAGAAACTACAGTAGTTTATCTCATTTATTAGAGAAGTGCCGTCAGAAACAAGTTTCTAATTGAAGCATCTTGTTTTTCTAGCTAGCTACTTTTAAAAATAGTCATGGCGCTTACAAATATGACTTTAAGGTACCATACCATATATTTAGCACAAAGAATGAAACGAAAAAGGTATTATGGCGTATTATTAAACTTGGTTTATGTTGCTTTTTTTTTTTTAAGATAGTTTTTAACATTTTACGTCCACTACTGATGATAACTCTTTATTATCAGGCCAAGACATCAATTGATTTTTAGTGTAGCCAGTGATTGAATCTCAAATCTCTTATTCAACTATCAGAGACTTTACCAATAAAATAAATTATCAAGACCTATAAATTTATTTGTCTCATTGAATGAACAAGACCTTTAAATTAACTTGTTCGTCAAAAATGTTTTCTTATCGGAATCCATAAGTTATTGTACAAAAAAGATCATATCCCTACAAATTCTTTTTGGCCTTGTGTAACAAAAGTGAATGGATACAAAATATAAATTGACTTAATTCTGTTGTAACCATGAAAAACAAAGGCAGTTTGAAGCACTGAAAAATATGAAAGAGATGCCTATATCAACATGTAGTTTCAACTTTCAACACATATATACAGGCTCATAGAATTACCACAGACATAGACCTGAATTCATTAAGAGGACAACAAAGATAGGGTGTTGATATGAACTTATCCTTTTCCGCACATTTTATCTTTACCTTGCTCCACGGAAAATGTCCCAAAATTCTTTTTCAGTAGAGTACTAAAAGATAAAGACATTATAGGTGCAGAAATCATCAAGCACTTGGAAGTCTTGAAAACATAATAATGGTTTATTAGGTTGTGCTAACGAGTGCGCTTAGGGCATTGGTTAACATTTCATTTTATAAAAGTTTTGACAATACTTTTATGAAAAATAAAAAAGTTGACAAAATATTACTCCCTCCGTCCCAATTTTTTTGTCCTGTTTGAAAAGTCAAACTTTTTAAGAGAACATCATTTATTATCTTGTCTATCTTTTAAAAATGTATAAGTTTCCAAAAATACCCTTAAAAAAATTTATTAAAAAATTGAATTAGTAAATTAATAGGGGTACTATAGGAACATTAGTAAATTAATGACTTTTATTTTTAGAAACAGGACAATATTTTGGGACATCTCAAAATGGAATAGAGGACAAAAAAAATGGGACGGAGGGAGTAATTATTTCTTTTTCTTTTCCCATAAAATTTTTCTTTAAATAAATTGTTAACCATGTCTCTAAGAGCACTGGTTAGTATTTTTCTTTTTTATAAACCTTCTTTTTTTTTTCTTTTTTCTTGGGGGGTGCATATTGCATACCACATAATTGTTGTAGGGGCCTATAAGAATGGACTGATTATTGTCCAATACAGAGCCTTCTGGACTGGTAGTAGTTGCATTGATCTCCTTATATCTCTGCCACCAAACATGAGTCCACACCCTATCTGGGTCCCAACCACATTACAACTATGTCGCACCCAAGGTCCATCTGTGGCACTCAATTTGTGGTCACTCACGATTACACTGTGGCTAAATCAAAATTCATAATAAATGAACTTACCCTACATGTTAATTGTTATAGATGATATGCCGTCAAAAAAAAAAAAAAAAAAAAAATTTAAATTAAGCAGTTTCCAGCATAGATATACGATCCTTCTCATTGTAAGACTTTGTGAATCGTACATTTTATGAATGGTACATTTTATTGTTGTAAATGCATAAAATCTATCATTGTGAATGCCCGGCCAAACGATGAATACAAGAGCTTCATAAAATGTGTTATAATTATTTAGCCGTGCGATCGTACCTGTATGGATTTGAATTTTGAATTTCACAACGACTCTCTACAAAATCTTCTGTTTAAAATATATATATATATATATATATATATATGATGTGACTTTAATTGGATGATCAATGATGTAAATATATTGGATTTTATAGAGAGTCTGTATAACATTTAAATCCTATGCATATTGTACTCATTCATAACTCCGAGAAGTTGGAATATACTTCTACGTACAAGTCAATTGAAATAGTACTGGACAAAAACTTAAAAAAACCTGAAATAGAACTGCATGTGTTTTGGAGAGCGACTAGAACAGTATTTATGTTAGGATAATCATGGAATTGATTTTATGACTCATGAGTACGGCTTGATATATGATTCCTAGATTACCTAACCTCAAATTAGGTTAGAGATAATATTATTTAGATAAAAGTCTCACGCAATCAGTCAAATATCTAGGCAACTTATAGGTAACTTTCTTGGCTTCCTAGGGCGGCCTCAATAATTATGTTAGGAATAGGCATATGAGTGATGTCTCACGTTAAATAATAATAATAAAAGTATGTAATTAATATAACATAATTGTACTCAAACTCAAAAGTTTAAGTTTTTAGATCAAGAATGACAAGCTAAGAAGGAAAAAATGACCATAGGTAAGGAGAAGTGAGTAGGATTTGTTTATGGCCCAAATAGAGATCTAAAAGCCCACAGAAAAGTAAACATAATTGGACCTGAACTCATAAGTTTAAACTTTTAGGTCAAGAATGACATGCGGGGAAAAAAAAATCATAAGCAATTGGATGATTATTATGATTAATAGTGAAGTCCCACATTAAATAATAATGATAAAAGTGGGTGATTAATATAATATAATTAGGTTCAAACTCGTAGCCTTAAGTTTTGGATCAAGGAATGAGTGAATATGACTTATTCATGACCTAAATAGAGGTTCAGAAGCCCATAAACAGTCAAAGACTCACACAATGAGAAGATTATTAATGAAGTCCCATATTAAATAATAATGATAAGAGTGTGTGAGTAATATAACATAATTGAATTCAAACTCATAAGCTTAAGTTTTGGATCGAGAAATGAGTGAGTATGACTTGTTCATGGCCTAAATAGAGGTCTGGAAGCTCATAGATAGTCAAAGACTCACATGTAAGGGAAAGATTGTTACTAAAGTCTCACATTTACATTGAATAATAATGATAAGAGTAAGTGATTAATATAGCATATTTGAGTTCAAACTCATAGGGTTAAGTTTTGGATCAAGGAATGAGTGAGTAGGATTTGATCATGACCTAATTAATAGATGTCTAAAAGCCCATAGATAGTTAAAGACCCACACATAAGGAAAAGATTGTTACTAAAGTCTCATAGACTTAAACTTTTGGGTCAAGTGATATTCTTATACGAGTATATGTTATATTAACTACTTAATTGGAGTCTTTCCAATATGCTCTTACCGCCAACAACTTACTTTCTTACCTAGCCAAAAAAAAATTACTAAACAATACTTACTTTCTTGGCTTCCTAGGCGGCTTCAATACTTACTTTCTTACTCAACCTAAAAAACAATAAACAATACTTAATTTTCTTGGCTTCCTAGCTAAGCGGCAACGACTTACTTTCTTACCTAGCCAAAAGAAAATTACTAAACAATACTTACTTTCCTGGCTTCCTAGGCGGCTTCAATACTTACTTTCTTACTCAACCTAAAAAACAATAAACAATACTTAATTTTCTTGGCTTCCTAGCTAAGGCGGCCTCAATGATTATGTTTTAAATTCTATGTCCCAGTAAATAGTATCATATATATCCTATTACATCCTCATTTTGCATATGGTATATACTTCCAGAACGTGATGATTGTACCTTCACACATGAGCTGTTAATGAAAAACTGTGTTTGGTCCCATATTCAATTATCAGTCGCCGCGGTTAAAAAAGTTGTGAATCCAAGTGCCTCTAGCTATCATACAAACAAATGAATGATAGGGAACTTAAATCCACGGCCACACTATTTGATTTTGCAAATCGTTCCGTGGCTTCAATGCCTCGACCACCTGGGTCATACCATATGATATCGAATCAAAAATAGATGGTAGAAACAAGCCAAGCTTGATAGGCTGATATTGTTATCACCATCTCCAAATTTAGGGTCGGTTTGGTTTGTGTTGACGTTGTATTCATTTTCTATTTATATTTTTTGTACTCATTTTCTATACTCAAATCTTGTATTCTTTTTTTGTTTTTCATCTATTTTTTTGTTTGATATCATTTTCTCCTTTGTCTTTCTTTTCACTCTTTTTTATGACAACCACCAACAAAGAGAGAGAGAGAGAGTTCTTTGATGTGACAAGTCAGCAATAGTGAGACTCACAAATTTGATTTTTTTACGAAAATGTCATTATATTCATTTTCAAGAAAATAAAAACACCAAAAAATTGTATTCATTTTTTGTATTCAAATCCAATTTTTTTGGATTCTAAAAATGAAAACTGAATACAAACACAAAGCCAATCAAGTTTCTTAGTAATGGGTCCCACAAAAAACTGAAAGTGAATACAAAATACGCCATTTTTTGCTCAAACCAAACAGACCCTCAAGATCTTTAATTTGATATTTCAATTCTCACCACCTCCAACATTTGATATGAAAATATTTTGTTCTAGGATATGATGGGAATATGTACGAAAATTTCAAACCTATGAGATGCCAAAAATAGCCAAAAATAGAGAAAAAATATATACGTCAAAGAAAAATAATCACACACAAGACAGTATTTATGTGATTCTGTAATTTGCTTACGTCCACGGAGTTGCAGGGATTTCACTATTCTCAAGAAAATTCGGGTCAAGTCATAATTCGGATCAAGCACAACTAAGCTCCACAAAGTCCAACAGAATATGCGTGCGTACAGAGGCAGTGACATATATGGTGAAATTATTTGCCAGCGATCTAGCACTTGTATCATGCATGTTTTAGTACAAGATACACCTATAATATTGTACTATGATATATATTCCCTACTCGAATGTAGGGTCATGTAATTTTGGTGGTATACATGAAGATCAAGACGAAGATTTGAGAGCATATCTCTCCGAAAATTCTGTTACTGTTAGCTAGATTGCACTTGACAAATCGAGCTTCACTTGAACTTGACTATAAACACTACAGCACTTGACCTATCGAGCTTCGGGATTACTGAAATTGATCAGGCCCGCCCTTGATCGACTACTTATGCCTTGGCTTTTGTATTCTATGCATGCAAAATATATAAGGGAACACTTAAGTCAACCTAAGCAGATATTGGAGAGGGAGATTGTTTCGTTTATTTGTTGTATGCCTAAGGTTTTGTGCCAAGTAAATCTCTTCATCGCCAACTACATTAATATATCTAAAGTGCAATATTGGTTATGTACATTGTTTAATGCAATTAGAATCCAAGAGCATAATTGGCTAACTAATTGGATTGACATAAAAAAATAATAATAAATAAATAAAAGGTAAAATCAACCTACCGGGGTTCTAAATTTCCTAACAATGAATAATTGTGTATAAATTTTATTGAGGCAAACAATGTAACAAATAAGATCTTAATCAGGCCAATTTAATTACATTTTCGGGCATAATTCCTTGGAGGGGAAAAAAAGAGAGAAGAAAGCTAAAAATAGATTTTGTGTATTTGGACGTCGTAGAATTTTGTTGAAATTAAACTTATTAATTAATCTGCTAAAATATTAGTTGAAATTAGTTGTATTTAGAAAAATGGTTTTACAAATATATGTCTTATGGTATACATTAATTAATTATCTATTCTAGAAATTTTTTTATGTGAAAATAAAAAAGTAATTTACTTTTTTGACAATTTTTTTAATTTTTAATAAAAAAAATTTTAAATAGATAATTAATATATGGTCTAACCAGATCAAAAATAAATAAAACTTTAACAAAGTTGTGCCTACACAAATAAAGTAAAAACCATGAAAACCCAAGCCAACAGTCAGTACCCATTAGTTACTTCCTAGGATTTGCAGCCTTTGTCTGGTTTTGATTTTTCCCACAAGTACCTCAGACACACAGATTGTTTTATGAGACTTTTTGGGCTGATGCACATTCGGCAATCGGCATATAGGGTTGCTTGGCACAGTCGAAATTCACTGTTAAAAGAATAACCGAATCAAGACATAATGATAAACCTGGAAACCACAAAGCTGAAGTAACAGCATGACAGACAGTGAGAATGCTCAAAGGACAAGGGTACCTTCGCTGAGTGTTTCATCTTAATCTTTATGTTTATCTTAAGCTTTTAGATGTAATAAATATAAATATAATGTCATATAAGTAGGACAAAATATACGATAAGTTAGGCATTTTACCAATTCCAAACCATTTTCCAGTCAAAAAAGTATGAAAGAAATATTGCATCAATCTCAATATTTCAAAAAAACAGCTGTCAAATTTTGTGTGTATCCAACATTTTCTGTACCCACTATAAATCTAACCCATAAAATATTAAGTTCCATTATTAAGCACAACCTGGAACTGTCCTATCTAGGTAGTTTCCCTACAACTACAAGTTGAAAGCTATTGACACAATCTCAACCCCATGTACTAATTTAAGAGTTTTCTTCCTTTTCTTTTTCCCCCCGAGACCTTTGCTTTCATTCAACAAAACCACGTGTAAGACATTTGTTACATATTGCATTAAATGCTTACAACCATATGAATCTTCGAAATCTTCAAACTTGGTTGGATTTACATATAAATGGGACTGGACTGAAGTGAGAAGCAAGTGTTGCGGCTTCATATGCTTATTTTTGAGTCACATGGATTGCCCATACTTGAAAGATATATTAATTAAGGTTCTACAAAATTTAATTCCATGCAAATCAGTGTGGGACCTGAATATCGGATCTGATAGCTCTCTTTCATAATCATCACAGTGAATGAATATGTTGACTCTTTCATTCACAAAATATGTAAATTCACTATACAGTATTCATGTGTGTGTGTGTGTTGTTGGGACGTACAAAAATCAAAAATCCATAAAAGCCCATTCATGGAGCTCAATTCTAGGCATTAATCCCACACATGGCGGTGGACCAGATTATCATATATTTTTCTTGCAGTTAATTGTATTACATTTAATGATACTGTTTCTTTCAATTCTATTCACGTGCAATTTAGGCACATATGACATTGACAATGCTTTTCCAGAAACCTGGTGCTTTTTCTAATGGTGTTCCCATAACACTCGTATGATTATTTAGAAGCTCCATTTTTTTTAATGCAACTGCTACTCGTGGCTATATATGTAGCTTGAGGACTGGTCTTGAAGACATTGTAACTTCATTTGTCAAACAAGCAAGAAGCAGGTAGCAATCGTTCAATTTCTATCTTTTGGTAAAAAAATAATCAAGATTTCATTGTAAGAGAGAAACTATTCAGAATTCTTCGTCTAAATTATGTCAATACTAGCCATTTAGTAGCTCCTTTTGGTCAAAGGACATCCTAATTATATAATCAAAACCATCTATGATTCAATTTACGGTCAGACAGAAATTTACACTCCACGTTTGGCTTTCCCAGCTACACATGGTTAAAATTGATGGAGAGCATAAGGGTCCATGAAAAAGTAGAGGAAACATTGCTATAATAAATTTGTTAGGTTACATAGGTTGTAGTGCCTATGAAGATTGCCAATCAGGCTATCAATAAAACCAATAAAGTATAGTTAATAAGCTATTTTGAAGCAATATTCCCAGAGAAACAAGATATACTTTTAAGAGAGTTAGTTAAGAGTTTGCGATGAAGGAACTAAATTTGGAACATCAAGTAGAAAAACACCATATGGACTTGAATTCAGTAATTCGTCTCTGCTCATTATTCCCATAAATTGAAAAAAATATATAAAGAATGTCTATTATTTGTTATGTTGTTTCACAACACTAGTCTTTTTGCAGTTAAATGTAAAGGAATCTAATGAAGCAATATCTAGAGTTACACTGCTAAAGACAGTGAAGGGGCTTTTTTCTTACAATTTCCTTCTCTTGGGACTTAGAATGAAGTCGTCATCATCGTCACTCTCGTTAAGAATTTTTTTCTTAGCTTTTAAATTGCCATTCTTTGATGCCTGTTGCTGCCTCTGTGAACTTTCAGGTTTACTTGGAGGTTTTACAGATTTAATAGGAGTTCCCATTCGAAGTTCCTTTTGCCTTCTCTGCTTCTTCTCATATGCTTTTTTAGCTTTTTCAAGGGGTAACAAGCCATGCTCCATCATCCTGCAAGTTGAATTATGTTAATTACTTCCCAATCACTCAGCACTAATTATTTTACACAGGAAAATAATGGTAAATATGGCATATTCAGCAATAAAACAACTTGATAGTGGATACACACATCAACAATGCGTGATGATTGCCAAGTCAAGTAACTCTTTCAAAATCATTAAGAAACTCATCCCCATGTTTATTTCAGTTTGAACAAATTAAATCAGAATATTGATCTCAAAGGAAAGTGTGAATGCTATTAGAAGTGAGCTTGTAAGATGGCCATTAGGTCTTGCATGTATTTGGGAAGAATGGTATCCATATATGTAATAGTTGTTCCTGAAAAAAATTTGTCCCCAAGGCATCATAGAGAACTGAGAATTCTAATTTGTTGTGTTGTGAAATATAATGGAGTTTAAACATGACAGTAACTTAATAAAGCAAAGAAAGCTCTGAGAAACCAACTCTGCACTTTAGTTCCATTATTTTAACCTGTAGTTCCCAGATTTCATTTATTATATTTTTTTTTTGATAATCTTCGGTGTCATTAACTTAAATGAGGGAAATAGAAGGGGGGAAGTCTGCCTTACAAGTATCGGCTAAAACCGGTGGCAGACTATCCTTATTAAAATATAAAAGACACGTTGGAGTTCAGAGCAATCTTTGCAGCTACATGGGCAGCAAAATTGCCAGCTCTCCGAACCCAAACAAAAGAGCATGAAAGGAAAGACACACTAGAATTGAGGACATCACTAACAATGTTGGCAATAGCCCAGCTAGGCTGAAAGTTAACCACAGAAAGCGAGTCAATGCACTCTTTAGTCTCAGACCCTATGGTTTAAACCATAGGGTCTGAGATGATTCATCAATGGATGCTACATTTTAACTAGTTGTAAAAGTTTAGTAGAAAATGTGGGGTATTTGGTGCATCTTCTACATTCTCTTATGCGTACACTGTGGAACCATTGGATCACAATACTAGAGAAGGAATGTGGAGGATCTGAACTAATTTAAATGAGAACTGTAGCTGAGGTGCTCTTGGGTCATGGTGAAGGCCAACCTCAACACAAGAAAAAAGTTTAACAGCTTGCTCAGCTTGATTAGTTCAAACTACTTCAGATCAACCAAATTGTATAAACTGGTGCACAATGATTACCATTATTGTGGTATCCAAATATCAAATATATTTTAAAACATGATTTAGAATTAAAACATGATTTAGAATGCAAGGGGCCTGTAACAACTTCCAAAAACCCTTGGAAAAAACTCTAAAACAGTTGAAGGAGACTACCTATCTTTAGATTCCTAGTTATAGTTGAATTTTTAATATTTACACCAGTATAATGCAGATAGGTTATAATAATGTACATCAGATCAAAGCTTGAGTTGCTGAGCGCCTCATCAGAAAAGAAGTCTTAAGTTGGTTTGGATTTTCGAATCCTAGTCCACCTAATATCACAAAAGCTCAGCTACTGTTTGCCAACCAGTCAGGTCATGGGAGTTGGAGCACTGAATTTGTAGACAATGCTGAGCAGAAATATGAAAGGGTACAGCCAAATAAGGTGAAACAATAATTTTCACTCCACTGACTACAATTTACATAATAAAACTTTAGATTAATGACTTAATTGCAGACTGCAAATTGCCTACATGAAGATGGAATCCAGAACTTAAGGTGCCAAGGATTAATAAATAATAATAAAAAAAATCGTTTTGCAATATTTGTAACTTTTCTGGAGTTTACAACCATTAGTTAAAAACTTTCAGCTCATTGTATTAGAAAAGTTACTGGAACACTGACTCCTACAACTGAAAATTAGAAACTTAGCCATTATAGTTTGAACAAATGGGGAAAATACTGCTTATGTGATAAAGTTAATGTGAAATATTAAAGCAACCATATACTTGAATCTTAGGCCATTTTTTGTAACCTTTTCTTTTTTCAATTAGTTTTCAGGTTTCAAAACCAAATTTCTGTTTTCTAAGCCAGAAAACAAGTTTGGCTCAAAATGAATTTTAGAAAAATAGAAATAAAAACATAGCTTCAATTCAAGAGGAATCGAAAAGCATCTCCTTGATGTATCACGTTTCCTTGTTTATGAGGAGACAACACAAACAAATCATAATTGAACAGTGCAAGTAAGTGCAATGTAGTAGATGACCTTATATAAAAGCATCATTGTCTATTGTAAAAAAATCACAAACCATACCAAAAAATCATAAAGCTAGAGAGAGAGAGAGAGAGAGAGAGAATTTCTAAGGTGAGAGATAAGTTTTTTTTTTTTTTTTTTTTGGGGGGGGTGGGGCGGAGTGGGGGGAAGGGAGTTAGAGAGTACCTGATTTGTGAAGTGAGAGCCAGTGGGGATGTGTGAGTGTGTGCGTGCAAGAGAGAGAAAGAGAGCACTAAGAGGAGAGATTGGTAAGGATTAGGATCCTCTAGAGTTCTTAGGGTAACTCTACCATTGAGTTCCTAAATTCCAATCCATCCATTTTGAAATGGGTGAATTAAATGTTTCACAGCCATCCTCTAGAGTTCTTAGGAGTCTAATACCCCTAGCACCTTCATACCAATGATGACTGCTGATGCAAGTCCTAAGGCCTTTTCATGGGTATATTCCTCATAGTGTACTTTGATGATATTCTCATTTGTAGTAAAACTAAGGAGCAACAATTGAACCATCACAAGTTTGCCCCATTTTGAGGAGAGAATTATATGTGAACCTTAAGAAGTGTTCCTTAAAGAGCCATCTTCCTCTTAACCTTCTTAAACGTGCTTTGGTAGCAGTGCTTTTCTGCTTAAACTCACATTGCTTGCTTAGTTGCTTCACACAATTAATGACAGGAGACACAATTGTGCTAACCCCTCACATGAATCTATGGTAAAAAGTAGTAAGCCCATGAAAACTTCGAACATCATTGATATTCTTGTGCTCAGGCTACTCTACTATCACCTTAACCTTCTGTGGCCCTTCCGGTCGCCTACTTGGGTTTGCCACCTAGTTTACCTTATTGGACTAGATCAGCCTAGGATGTTATTGTGGAAAGAATTGGAAAGGAGGTCAGAAAGATGGGAGGGAATATATTTATCAGAAGGATGAAGGGTCACCTTAATCAAAAGCACTGTATCTAACTTACCTACTTACTTTATATCAGTTTTTCCCATACTAGTTGCCAAGAGATTTTGAGAAATTGCAAAAGGATTGTTTATGGGGAGGGATAGGGAATGAAGTTAAGCACCACTTGGTGATTTGGGCTACAGTTTGGTCCCCAATACAATGTAGAGGCTCAGGTAATAAAAAGCTTTTCAACCAAGCTCTTTTAAGGAATTGGCTTTGGCAATATGCTACAGTTAGGGATCTTCTTTGAGGCAGGGTAGCAAAATCCTTGGGTTCATTGATGCCCTGCAGAGGTTAAGGATACATATGGTGTAAGTTTATGGAAGCACTTTAGAATTGGCTGGTATATGTTTTGAAATTTATTAAATAAGGATAAATTATACTTTTGGTCCCTAAAATTTGGTGTAGGTTCCATTTTGGTCCCTCAAATTTAAAAAGTTTAGTTTTGGTCACTAAAATTTAAAAAAAGGAACAATTCAGTCCCTCCATTTTTTCCGTTTATTATGTGACTAACAAGATATTGAGGCATCACATTTTTTTAGGGGCCAAAATCGAACCAACCACATATTTAAGAGACCAAAATTGAACCAACTCCTTTATATAGATAAATTGATCCCAAATTGTGTGAATTTGTGTGAAAATTTGGACTATATAAAAGCATTGCATAGGCATGTACTAAATCTTACATTGAGCATGTGCTAAGTCCCACATCAAGCGTTTGATTGAGTCCAAATTGTGTGAATTTGTGTGAAAATTTGGACTATTAAAGCATTGCATAGGCATGTGCTAAGTCCCACATCAAACGTTTGATTGAGTCCCATATTAAGCATGTGCTAGGTTGATCTAGGCTATATAAGCTATTATGGAGAGATCTAATTGTAACTAATATTTTGGAGAATAGCGTATATGTGGCCAGTGCATCCCCAAGTCGTCACAAATGGGTTGAACAATGTCTACAAATCAGAATTTTGATGTGTGGTTTCGTTATCAAACTTTTTGCAAGGAGACAGTGGCAAATTTTATGACAAGCCATTTAAAACAGCAAAGGTGACTTTTTTCTTTTGGAGAGTAGCAAAAGGTAAAACTCTAATAGTAGATAACCTAATGAAGTACAAGAAATCACTGTTAAATTGTATGTACAATGAGAGAGAGTTAATCACCTTCACCTACATTATGTTATTGCAAGGGAATTGCGGTCATTAGTTTTCTCTTCATTTGAGATTTCTTGGGTTATGCCTAATTTGGTAAGGGAGCTGTAGTTGAGTTGGAGAGACAATTTCATATGTTTGGAGTTTTATACCCTAATACTTAAACCAGAGAATTTGGAGGGAGAGAAATGCCAGATACTTGCGATGGAACTAAAGTCTCTTTGTTCAATCAAAACCATTATTTCTAATCTCTTTTTGATTGGATGAGAGTGATCAGGGAATTTGTTTCTTTCTCCTTTTTTAATTTATTAGATATTTGAAGTTTTTTAGATTTTAGACTGTTTTTTTTTTTTTTTTTGACTTGCCAATGAGCTCTAGCTCAAAAGGCACCTCCTCCCCCATAAGAAAGGGTGGAGGTTAAGGTCATGGGTCCAAAACCTGGCATATAAGGAGTATAATTTAATGTGATGCAAACTTTTTTTTTTTTTTATAAGTAACATAAAAATTTTATTAAAAAAAAAACACAGTCCAGTACATAGGAAATATACTAAAGAGGCAAAAACATCAAGAAACCAAATTACAATGATCAAGCAAAACAGGAAGGGAAAGACAAGAAAAAGATGGTAAAACTAAATACCATTCTAGAAGAGTAAAAAAGAAAAAAGACTTAAACTCAAGAATGGACTGTTTGCATCCCTCAAAACTTCTAGTATTCCGTTCCTGCCAGATACACCACATCAAACAGTGCGGCACAATCCTCCATAGCTATATTGCGATATTGCCTGAAATTGCATGACCAAGAATCTAACAAATCCACTACCCTTTGCAGCATCATCCAACAAATACCAAACAAGCAAAAGACCATACTCTACATCTCATATGCTATAGGACAGTGAAGGAGGAGATGATCTACAAATTCCCCACACCTTTTGCACATATAACACCACTCAAGAACAACAAAATGCCTCTTCCGAAGATTATCCGTAGTTAGAATCTTGCCTAAGGCAGCAGTCCAAGAGAAAAAAGCTACCCGAGAAGGAACTTTTGATTGCCACACCATTTTCCATGGGAAAGAAACCTCGAAACCTTGACCGCTGGCTGGCTTAGCAATGGTTTTATGTGTTAGTAATTGAAAATAGTGTTAAAAGCTTGTGGGACTGGGAAGACATGAGCATGTCTTTGGTATAACAGTCAAGAGACACTGTTGACGTGGCTTGAATCATGGAGGTGCACCAAATGTACACAGATGCAAACTAAAGTACATCGGGTGCACCTCCATGATTCAAGCCACGTCAACAGTGTCTCTTGACTGTTATACCAAAGACATGCTCATGTCTTCCCAGTCCCACAAACTTTTAACACTATTTTCAATTACTAACGCATAAAACCATTGCTAAGCCAGGTAAATGATAGAAAAAACTCAAAAAACATGTATTATGATCAATTCTATCAACCCTTAAGTTCTGGAGCATCCTACCAGAAACTAGGGTGGAAAATGTGAAACAGCACATTTACTGTACCAATGACTGCAGATATCTGTAATCTGCCAGAGAAATCAATACTATGACCCAACGAAGGCCCAAGAAGCTCATTTGGAGCTGCATCAGAGAATTGGATCCCATCATCAAGTGTGAAGTCCAGATATCTTAATTACCTAAGCATAACCCTTTTGAAGGGGATATTAATCAAATTTGCTCTCCCAGCCACCTTCAGAGGCCCCGATACAGGCTACAAAACATTAATCAGAAATCATTTCTTCACCATCTTTTTTTCTCCCATAAAAGTTTCAGCACATTGAAATCATGTCCAAGCATCAATGCACCTCCCATTTCCAGTCCTCCAACTTCAACTCTCACAGACTGTCCAAAAAGTAATTACTACAAAAATTTGAAAATAGAACCCAGAGAATAACCAGCAGAGAGAACTAACATTTGACTTCTTAATCAGGCAATAGAAAGAGACTTCTCCCTTAGTTACTTACATCACCCATCTATAAAAGACCAACACCACCACGCTCCAGCCTATTCTCTTGCCCCAACATACAGCAAAGTCCAAGACTCATCAACATATTTTCCATCTTAGTTTTCTGTTTTCGTACCCTCATTATGTCTTCCCACCATTGAATACTTCTTTGAGAAGTTACATGTATATGATGAGAAAATTGAAAGAAATTTCAGCCACAAAAATAACAGTAGACATTAAGGATGTAGTTTTGTGTGGGGTGTGCGTTTGAGAGAGAGAGTTTTTTATTCTCTCTCTCTCTCTAGCTATCATAAATGAAATTTATCTTGTCTTTGTCTTTCTACGCTTCATATCTAATAAAGAGTACACAAAAATAGACTTAAGTTCCAATACAGCTTTCTCCACTCCATCAAATATGATGATGTTTTGCTCCCTCCATATTAACCACATAATACAATGAGAAGTTGCAGCCTGCATTGTACTATTATGATGCTTTTTATGCACACTTAACCAACAACAGAATACGTATGTCACCTCAGGCAGCATCAGCCAAAGCAACCCAAAGGTCAAAAACACAAAAGATCATAACTCATGTCCAACTGGGCAATGGAGCAAAAGAATCTCCTTCTAAATTTCTAACTAGTAACCACTGTTTTCATTTATAGTTAAGAAATTGCTTAAAAATTCTAAGTAACATGATTAATAGTATCTCAATGATTTAAACACTACCAAACCTCATAATATGACCTCCAATGGTCTAAGCACCAAACAATGAAAATAATAACAATACTCATAATAAAGCAAGTTTCAAATTTTTCAGAAGAACAGGTTCTAAAACATTTTGCTTCATAAATTCTCCATTATACTTTACAAAGGGAGAAAGGCTGTAAGAATAGAAGGAAAGCTCACCAAAACTCTGCCATTTCACTCGTTGGGATCTGTTTTGACAATGATTCATAGAAAATTCTCAGGGGTTCCCTCTGCGAAGAAAAAGCAGCAAAAACAAGGTCTATGTGGAATAAAATAACCGTAAGCATTTTTCAAGAAAAGAAAAGACAATAGATTAGTTATCATGGATACACAACCTCTTCAGGAGGATCAGATTTCTGGCCAGGCAAAGTATACACTTTCTTCTCTCTCACTCTGGTAGCTGTCTTCTTTGTTGTTGTTGTTGTTGTTGTTGTTGTTGTCTTTTTGGAGGATGCTGATGTTGTTTTTGAGGATCCTGATGTTGGTTTTGAGGATCCTGATGTTGGCTTTGAGGATCCTGGTGTTGGTTTTGAGGATCCTGGTGTTGGTTTTGATTTTACCTTCACAGTTGAGAAAAAATATCCTATATGAAATCAAGATAATTGATAGAGAAAAGAGGAGAATTTAATATAAAAGGGACCAGAATCCAATAAAAGACACAAAAATACTACTCCACCAACCAGTTCTGCAGTTCAATTCAAACCCTTTTTTTTTTCATTGCAAATTGTGCAAATTTATTTACAAAAACCACATCCATATTGACCAATTCATCACAATTTCTTGAACCCAATCCGCAAACTTCAGAATCCAAATCACCTCATCTACTACAGATTCAAAACCCACATACCAAACTCAAAATCTCACAATCAATCAATACACAGCAAAGCAATTCATCAATCCCACATACCCAAATCACCCAACTGAGAAACCAATCAATAAAAACACCATTCTAAAGCTCAAAAGAATTAATGCAATTATACAAATAAAAAAAAAAGCAAGGAACTTTAATTCCAGATGGGTACCTCAGTTTTTGCGACGGCAGTGACAGATTTCAGCTTTGAATCAACAGGCTGCTTGCTTGAGCTCACAGATTTCTGCTTTGAATCAATAAGCTTTCCCTTTGAAGAACCATCTTGATTGCCTGGCCTCACTTTCACCACTGTGCTTTTGTTCTCTGACGCCATTGACACACTTTGCTATTGATCTGATTACCCCTTTTTTTTTTTTATCTTCTTATCATCAGCCTCACTAGCGAGTCACTCCTTGTAACAATCTCTACGTATCTGTACAAAAAAATTAAATTAAAAATAAATGCATATTTATTTACCAAGCAAAAAAAATAAAATAAAGACACAGATTTTTCACGTACAATAGTACATAAGTGTTAGATTTGCTAGTTGATGTTTGTTTAACTGCTTTGTTAGGTTTTTTTTTTTTTAACGGATGAATGAATCAAATCAGAGGTTCTGCCTATGTTGTACCTCGTAGGCCGTTGATCGGCACTTTTAGCGTGAGTGAGTTGGTCGGTAAAAGACTGTTTTCTCCTCGTAGCAATGCTCGCATAAGGTGATGGGTATAGGCTAAATCGGTCATGTTACTATCCATGTCCAGACCTTGTTTAATTTTCTTTTACGTATGTAAGTAAAAAAGAAAAAGTAAAAAATTTGTTTTCACTTTTCACTGACTTTCACGTGAACGGTGGTCGGAACATGTGTTCAACGTCGTTACTCGTTAGTACTTTCCCTGTCAAATCCTAAACGGTTTCTTGCCCTACAAACGAAACAAAACAAGGTCAGGTGTGGCTGAAATAAATTTAAGTTGGATGCTATGATTTGAATTTTATAATGCAAGTGTTCGATAGTTTTTTATCTTATTTAATTTTGTATTTTTATATATTTTGTGTATTTAGAAGAGGGAGACATAAAAATTAAGTAAAATTATATATTTAGTTTTGTTTTTACTTTTTAGCAGAAATGAGTTATAAAAATCTGACTAAGCTAATCTCATGTGGGTAATGTTATTTGTAGTTTTTTTAAATATGTGTTAATGAAAAAGTGTATGGAAATGTGTGTAATGTTGTTTAAAATGTAAAAATGTGAGTTTGAGATAGAGTACCAAATAGGCCCTTAAATTTCAGCCAAACCACAAATGTGTAAATTGTAATTCCCCCCCCCCCCTTTTTTTTTCTTTTGGATTTTTGATAATCAGGGGTGTTCATTAATTAGCCTCAAACCTCTTCGAGTGTATAATTCTTTTCTCGAGTGTATGTAAAGTTATTATAGTGATTCTAAAAATACCGACAAGAGATTTCTAAACTTAGAATCTCAAGGATATCGCAATTTTATTAGTAAAAATGTAAACTTTACAAAGGTGCTTTACCTTGGTTGACTAGAGAAACCAAAAAATGATGTAAATCAAGCAAAAGATAGCACAAAAAAGATCTATAATGAAGTGTGAGAACAGTAGTTTACCTTTGGACATCGTGAACAATATAGCAACTGAGATTGAAATATAAAGGTGATCACCATTCTCCAACTCTTGAAGTAATTCAAATTCCAAAGACTTCTTATTTTTTTTATCAATGGTCATGCTAACGGGTGCCGTTAAGGTAACGGTTAACAATCTATTTTATGAAAGTTTTGACACCACTTTTATAGAAAACTAGGCTCTAAACTCCACAAACTTCTTTGATCTGGATTTGTTCTCACATGAACCACCTATTCATGTCTTGATCTTTAGTACACTTGATAGCTGAAGGCTTGGCTACAAATTTACCATGCTTGTACTAACAATATGGATTTGATCTCTAGTAGGTGCTTGATAGAGTAAGAAAGTACAAAATCTCACAGATCTTACAGGAGTAACTCAATCAAGACTTGAAAAACGTGTATTAGGGTTTTTTTTTTTTTTTTTTTTTTATAGAAAGTTTCAACCTATGACGTTTGCTCCTGATAATAACTCCTGATAATAGCTTTTTATCATTAGCTCAAGACACCAATCAATTTTTAGTGTAAGCAGCGATTGAACCCCAGATTTCTTATTCAACTATCAAACAATTTATCAACATTTTAAAAGAATAATGCTAGTTTTCTTAAAATAATGATAATAATAATGTTAGGAACACCTAATTATATATTTAAATTCACAACATACTTAAGTGTTTTTTTGTAATTGGTGTGCTTTTTTTTTTTCAGCAGTTACTGTAATCATCACAAATTGACATGTAAATATGTTATAAAATTGGGCGTGAGTCTGTTTATGTGGGCGGACTGAAATCAAAAAATTCTCATAAACGAACTTTATTGATTTTTTTTTAATATCAATTTTTGCTAATGGACCACTTTGAAAATTAGTTTCATTGCCAAATCACTGGAAAAGAAACCAGCTCTTTCTCTGATAATGGGTGCCAACAGTCAACATATTAGAAAAGAAATCCCGATGAAAGTGATGGTGTTTTGCCATTTGTTGCCTGTCCATTTCTGTAACTGTTAGTGCCATTAAAATGGTCTGTTTTTATTAATGAAATGCTGCTATCTAGCTCTCTCTCTCACCTCCCTCCGTTTGTAGTATGATGGGGCCAACTGGTTGGAAAAAAAGCATGGAAAATTGATGTTGCTTTGACATTTGTTTCCTATCAATTTTTTCTTGAAATTATTCGTTGCATCTGATTCACAATTAATATGTTTGGATCAGGAGGTGGTGGAGCCAGAATTTTTATTTAGGGGAGTAAAAATTAAGATTATATGTAAGACGAAGTATAAAAGAAAAATTAACTTAAAAATAAGAGCTTAATCTAAATGTATAAATTTTAAACATCTAATATGATTCCTTTAAATAAATTAAGAAAATAAAACAATGTTAAAAGTATAGTAATATACCTAATCTCACTACCTTCATTTCTTTTAAAAAAATATTTAAAATGCAACATTCTTTCTTTATTCTTCTAAGTACTTAAATTTTGGATTTATAGTAAAAATCAAGAATTTAAAGCTATAAAATATTCAAAAAAATGGAAAAAATAGAGAAAACTTCAAGGTTTTCTATCGTATAGTACTTAACTAAATTTTAAAAAATTATTTCGTGGTAAAATATGGGCCCCATTAATTTAAGACTTTTAAGATTTTTTCTATTATTCTTTAAACCTTGATTTTCTTTTAAATAAAGGGCTTGAAGTTGAGTGTCGTGGGAAGTTATTAAAGAAAAAAAGTGATAAGCCAAACAGAAAGTACCGTGAGTTTACAACTTATGAAATGATTGAGATTAGGGAGAAATTATTACATCTCACAGGTCAAGGGTATTATATAGAAAAAGTTTAGAGAAAATAACGAAAACTTCCTTGAGGATTGGTAAACTTACACTTTGATCCTCTTATTTCTAAAATTTATAGTAGTCTTGATCAAAATTATTTGTCACCTAAATGGTGTCAACAAAAATTAAAAAAAAATTCGAAATATGCATTAATAAAAATGGTTCAAGTCTCTTTCAATCTCAAGTTTATTCTCCTGTACTTCACATTCTCCTACTTCCATGCGATTGCTTATTAGTCAGGCTCCCACAAGATCAATTTAGTGGTATTAGTATATGCGAATTTAGGAATATTGATCGCTCAATTTAGTGAATAATATCTTTTTCAAGACCGAATTGCATGATAGTTGACATGATGACTTGTAAATGGCTTATGTCTATTTCTTCCTACAAAAAGATCCAATTTGAAAAGAATTTATTATTAGCGGAATCAATCGTTAATCTCACGTGCCTTGCTTTAGTCTAGTTTGAAAGATTGGGTTGTAGGAGCGTTATGTGTGTTTTAAAAGTAGTATATGTGCTTCTCAAAACAAAAACAAAAAGCATGGTATATGTTATAAAAATAATTAAAAACAAAAATCGTAGCATGGTTTTAGGAAACTTTTATTTGAGATAAGTTGGAATGTCTTTTTCTTTTTACGGAAACTTGTACTAGAGATAACAGTCTCTTATTATATGGGCTAAACCGAAGTACAGAAAAAGCATTTTTTTTGTTTTGATCTATACCTTTGCGTATGTATTACGCTGATTGGTGGGAGACCAAGGACTAATGGGTCTGCTTTTCTTTTTTAAATCAAAAGAATAATGCTAATGACTACTTTGAAAATTAGTTTCCTTGCCAACTCAATGGAAAGCGAAAAATGATGCTACTTTGATATTTGTTTCCTATCAATTTTTGAAAATTCGTTGCATATGATAAATTAGTGATTTGACATTTTTTTTCCTATCAATTTTTGAAAAACCATTAGTTCGAGTGAAAAAATAGCTCTCACCCTTCCTCCTTTTGAAAATTCGCAGCTTCTATTAAACTAATGGTATGTTTAGTTTGGGTGAAAAATGAGTTATGATGGTAAAAATTCTCCTTTATGCTTGAGCCATCTTACCATGTGAACTTTTCCCATCCCAAATATAAGTTTTGTCCTGTCTACACCATCTCACTCTTTATTTATATATATATATATATATATATATATATATCAGGGGGCGGAGCCAAGGAGAGGGGGCGGCTGCCCCCTAGCCTGCCCAGAATCTATATATATAATAATAAGTAAAACTGAGAGAAAATTCAATTAGATTTCAAATTGGAATTAAATTAGAGTCTAATTTTACGCCATGTATCCCATCTAATCTAAGTTTTTAAATTTTTGTGCCAAATGAGTTATTTCAATGTAAAAATTGGATTTCAATTAGAGTTTAATTTTGTACCATGTATCCCATCTTATCTAATTTTTTTAATTTTTGTGTCAAATAGGTTAATTTATGTAAAAAAAAAAAGAAGTCCAATATAAGTAAACCATAAAAAATTTTAATTTTTGAATGATTTTATATTTATGAGTCTTTTTTTTTTGTATAACTAAAAACAATTCAACTTTATAAGTCATATATATATATATATATATATATATATTAATAGCCAAAGCTAAGAGAAAATCCAATTAAATTCTAAATTGGAGTCTAATTTTGAGCCACGTGTCTCATCTAATTTTTAAATTTGTGTTTCAAGTGAATTATTAGGTGCAAAAATTAAAATTAAAGAGTCTAAATTCAATTAGATTCTAAATTGAATTTTAATTGGATTTCAATTTTGGGCATGTGTTCCATCTAATTTTTTAATTTTTGTGATAAGTAAATTATTGAATGCAAAATCAGAAAAGTCTAGATCTAATTAGATTCTAAATTATATATATGTAATTGTAATTGTTTTTAAATATATATGTGCATATACATGGAATTACACATTAGTCTATATATATAATAATAGGGAAGCTGAGAGAAACTCAAATTAGAATTTCAAATTAGAGTTCCAATTTTACGCCATGTGTCCTAAATTATTTATTCTTAAAGAGTTTTATTTCTTAATTTTAGAATCAAATATGGGATCATATCATAAATATTCATCTAAGTGATTTATTAAGTACAAAAACTAAAGAGTCTAGAATAAATGAATCGTAAAAAAAAAAAAAAGTGTTTCACAGTAATTTAAAAAAAAATGGACAATTTACATTTTATACCTAATAATATTCTTACAAATTTTTTTAAAGAATAAACAAAATACAAAAATGACTATCAATAGTATTTAAATTATATATATATGAATTATATTATGCATCTTATTGTATATCTTTAAGTGTATCAATGCATATGCATGGGATTACAAGTTAATAATAATAATAGGTGAAGCTGAGAGAAACTCAAATTAAAATTTCAATTTTACGCCATGTGTCCTAAATTATTTATTCTTAAAGAATTTTATTTCTTAATTTTAGAATCAAATGTAGGACCAAATCATAAATATTCATCCAAGTGAGTTATTAAGTACAAAAATCAAAGAGTCTAGAATAAATAAATTGTAAAAAAAAAAAAAAAAAAGTGCTTCACAATAATAATAATAATAAATGGACAATTTACATTTTATTCCTAATAATATTCTTACAAATTTTTTTAAAAAGTTAATAAAATATAAAAATGACTATCAATATTATTTAATATATATATATATATATATATGAATTATATTATACATCTTATTGTATATTTTTAAGTGTATCCATGCATATGCATGAAGTTACAAGCTAGTTTAAACTCTAATTAAGGTTGCCATTTGAATCATAAAGAGACACCAATTTTATTACAAGATTCTTGACAACAATTAAGTTAATTTATTTTATTTATAAAAAAATCCTGTAATTAAAAGCATATCCACAAATATAGCAGTGGCCACAAACGTGATTTACCTGATAAAGCTGGCCCAATTGGATTTCTTGTTGATAAAATATCAGCCCGAATAAACCAACCCGACTGAATGAATGGACAAAGAGATACAACCCTTCTCTTTTCTTTTTGCTGCTGCTTCCAACTTTGAACTACTTAGCTGTTACAATCTTGGTGAGCCTATCATGATGAATACTCGATTGGCATTTTGAGGACCAATTCAAATTGTGACCATGAACATGAAGTGACAAGGAAATGGATGGCAAAGGTAGCGATGATCATATTGACAACGTAGCAGCGCTAAATCTTGAACATGCAATTACCTTTCATTCTTTCATATCTCTGTCTTTCTGTGGTGATAGATTAATGCTTATTTCATTTGGCAGATAGTTGGGTGTAGGATGAACTTTGATTATCAAATGGGTTGGAGGAAAATATTTGATCGGTCCTTATAAATTAGTCATTACTTGACACTCCAATACATATCATCATTTTTCTAACTGGCCGTGCATTAGAGGGAAGAATCATTTCACTTTCGACGAAACTGAAGTAAGTAGAAACAGGATTTGACTTAACTGTCCCTACTATTGTTTACTTTTCCATGTTTAACGTGGAAAGAAATTGAAAGCAAAATTTGTGGAATATGTTAAGAAGAATGGGGTGGTCATTTTCACGAGTCTCTCTCTTTATCAGCTACATTTTGGAAATATTTTCATTCAAACACCTCAAGAATTATGGGCTTAATAAAGTTAGGGAGCCAATAAAAATTAATATAGTTTCACAACATTTCAAATTAGCTTACCCCTATTAACCACAATCTGCAATTAAAATTTTTTTTAATGACCCATATGCGAGATGGTAGACTAATTTAAAATGGTTGTAAAAAAATTTTACTTCCTAAAAAGAACTCCTATAAACTACATCAGCATATTATTTTTATTATTACTAGTCGCTAACCCGTGCGATGCATGGGAAAATTCAGAAAAATGTTCAAGAAATTCTTTTTTTTTTTTTTTAATTCATCTTCCTCTACATTGATGAAAGCTATAAGATTAATTCCTAATATTCATCTTCCAAGACACGACAACGTAGCTTCAATATTATTAGCAGTATCATAGACTGCCTTATAACCATACCTGGAGTAAAGAACTCCATAGGATGCTGCCAATCCAACCACCAAGAAATTCTACTCCCATCTCCCATTGCAAACCTTAAGAAAGATCTTGCTTTAATTCTTAGCTTAAGCAATTTTCTCCATCCTCTTGTGCTACTTTGTGGAACTTTTACACTCCAGACACTCTTTCCTTTCTACAGTTTCTCCCTAATCCCAAGCTACCATGATGGAATCAGCTTGGACAAAGAGGTTCCACATATGCTTTACAATGACTGCCTCTTTCCAATCCTCTATCTTTTCAAGGCCTAAATCCCTTCACCTTAACCCTTACACCATTCCACAATAACAATTAAGTTTCTGCTCTATCATAGTGATAACCTTCTTGGGGGGGACAAAAAGGCTTGTCAAGTAGACTCAAATGCTACATAAAATTGAGGATAATAGCCTTCTAGCAAAGGACAGGTTCTTTAAAGTCCAAGAATTAATTCTAGATGTGATTTAATCCAGCAATGGTTTCAACAAACAACTTACTTGGGATTAAGGGAACAGCCAGGTACCTCATTGGCTAAGAATCTGATTTTAGATAGCTTGGGGAACCCCTGCGTCAAATATTTCACTCTTTCTTGGATTAGCAAGAAATCCTAATAAGTCCAAGTCTTGTAAATTGTAATACCTTCCCGATAGGGTTAATAGTGCCTAGATCAGCAGAGCAAAACAATAGGTCATCTGCGAAATCTAGATGAATGAGATGAAAACTTGCACATTTAGGAGGATACTTGAAGGACTTAGCATCATTTATAGCATATTGTGTCAATCTAGAAAATACTTCCATTGCCAACTTATATAGGCAGACAAATGATCCTTCTGTCTTAATCCCATATTTTTTTTATTTTGTCAAAAATAGCAAGCTAGGCTACCATTAACAACCCACTGGAATGTAGGGGTAGTAAGGCATGTCCAGACCCATGGCACAAACATTGGTGGAGCCCTAACAGCAACAAAACACTATAGACTAAATTACCAACTGAGTCATATGCCTTCATTTAATCTGCTTTTATATCACACCTGGCCTGGCCCTTATCCTTATCGTAATCCTTCACAATTCCTTGAGCAAACAACACATTTTCTGCAATGCTAATCCAAACCTATGAAGTTGAACAATGGATTAGGTAAGGAATTCCTCACAGCGTGGCTCGTGTATATGCTCAAGACAAATGCTACAATAATGCAAAAAAACTTATAGAGAATACCATTCCACATATGTCTCCCATGTTTGCGTCTCGGTGTGCATGACACCCATCCACTCGGAATGTTGCTAGCACATGCTAGAGCACCAGAAACAGAGTGCTGTTGGTGTGTTGTGTACATAAATGTGGAACTCTACCGATGTGTTGATACACACCAAACACAAAACTTTGTCTAGTTTTTTATTGGAAAATAAGTTGATATGTTGTCAAATCTTTGCCACAAAACAACGTAAAGGAGTAATACAGTATTGTGAGATCTAAATGATGAGCAGAGAAATAAAATGTGTACATACTTAAAGTTACATTGGAATTCAAGGTACATTCTAACCCTAACTCTTTGATGACTCAATATTTTCAAACAGCTAAAAACAAAAACACATTTTTTTATTCCATCCCACCCCCAATCAAAACAAAACTACTGATATTATCCCTGATCCATCTATATTACTCTTGATGCATGTATGGTATCATGGGACGCGTTCCCAAAACTAAACTGAATGCTTTTATTTCTTTTACATTTAACAACACTTATCTTGCTCCGCACCTTGCAAGATTGGAGTAGTCATTCTTATGCTGAACTGGTTAGTTAAGCTTATTCTTTAGGTTATGCTCTTGTAGGTGTTTGAGTACATTGCTTGTGTAGTGTAGTTCAATGTTTTCTTTTCTTTCTTACTTAGCCAAAAAAGAAAGAAAAGAAAACATTGAAGTACTACACTACACAGGATAGTGAGAATTAGGTACCCTCTTTTGACAGACGTTGTGGGGTGCTTAATTTCTTCCTCATGCGTAACTATATCTCCTTATTTGTGTTTCTTGTTCGAGACATGATTTTACTTAATTTCATTAGAGGACCTTATGACCATCAAAACCAATAATTATGGCTGAAACCATTTAAAATAGGTGGCCAATCATACCTTAGAATCCTCAGTCAAAGTTTGCATGGACAAAATGATTATTTTATCAATAAGCCAAGAGTAAATATACCTTAAGAGAGTGCCAGTTTCTTATACCTCAACTGTGGTTGGTGTGGTTTTCCCTAACAAATATAAATATAAAAAACAAATGAAATTGGCCATGAAAGAATCAATCAACTGAGGTCTAAAATTTAACATTTAGGCTGGTATATTTTGTCCCAAGCTTTAAGGGCCATGAACTGCCTTGTATTCGAACAGAATCTACCTACTAAACTGTCAAGCTTAGAGCAAACTTGATTGGGAATGTTGAAAAATAACATAGAAGAAAGGAGGTGAGTCTTGTGCAAATGACTTGATAAAGGTGCTCCTGCCTGCCCAATAAAAACTGTTTCTCCTCCGCCCACTCAATTTAGCTTCCATCTTTTCCTCTAATTATTTGAACTGAACAGTTTTGTGATTAGATTGAAACAAAGGAGAGCCCAGGTATTTTAAATCAGTAGGAACTGTTACCCACTCCTCAGTTATCTCAGTGCTCTTGCTCACATTTTTAGACATGCACACCCAAAAAAAAAGACTACCTCTTTACTGAATTTCTGCCCAGACCAACTGCAAAAGTTATCTTAACATGCCATTAAAGCTTCAATTTCTGCTCTTTTAATCCAACATAACAACAGATCATCAGCATCAATTAAGTAAGTTATATATTTGTTTAACTTGTAAAAGTGTTAGGATATGGCTCCTGATTTGGACCACATGCCAATTCTAAGTGAGCTATTTTCAATTTTCAGATATACCCTTAAGATGGGCTTTCATATAGTCTTTTTCTAAACCAGTAAAGTCTTCACAATGCTGTTTGCCCATTATGTTTAGGATTACCTGATCTTACCTATGATGTCTTTCTAACTTCTCGTTTACTTCCTCACAGATGTAGTTGGAAAAGAGATACGCAAGTCTAATGTTTAGTTCATATTGCAAAGTTAGATGCTACTTATAATTTGTTTCTAAATATTTGAAGATTGATATATTTAATGAGGCATGTTATATAAACTAAAAAAAAAATGTCAAATGTTTTTTGATATTCACTTGGTTGAAAACACAATTGGTGGTATCTAACAAATTTCCACTTTGAATTCATTAAATTTTATTAAAATGCAAAACCCCATTTAAGACTAACATGTATTTGCTAAACTATCTAGCCATGCAACTGTATAAGTTGATAGTGTATATATTGTGTGCGGGAATGTGGATATGCGTACACAAAACACACAAAATTAAAATACAAATTTTGTGTTCCTACTTCTCTATAAAATCTAAAAGGGAATAAAAACCAACATCAAAGTTGAATAAAAATTGTATCTGAAAGCATAATGTAAAAGACATTTCTTATTAACTTATATCCCAAAATTTTAAGGAACATCTCAAGTAGTTTAGTAGCTAAACATAGCTTTTAGTAACTATATCATTCAGCAAGAACTTTCAATATCTAGCCTAATTTTCAATTTTTTTTTTCAATAAGTAACCTAATTTACATACACAGCTTAGCAATTGAGAGAAGGCTTCCACTGAAACTTCTATGACAGCATCAAACCCCAAACTTGTCAACATGTGCTAATCCAAAATGGTTCTTCTTTCCTTTTGATTCAATTTTTCCACCATGTTCTATAATAAGTTACATACAATCATCACAGAACTCCTAATCATAACTTGAGGCAAGTTTTCAAGAACTCCATAGAACTCTAGTTTATGGTTTTCTTCCACTCTATGTGTAAGAGTGCACCATCAGGTACACAATTCAATGTAAGCCTTCGTCTCTAGTCTATATATATATATATAATAAAAATAAAAAAAAGGTAAATAATCATCAGTTGAATTATTTCCATTTAAAACAGATTTTGAATGCATGTTTGATTCAATAACTCAATAAAAAAATAACTAATAGGAGTTTCTTTGAAAATATTATGTTGAACCTATGACTTTAAATAGAATCTATATAAGATTTCAAAGACATTATTACGCATTTACAGCTTAATATAAAGGAAAAACAAAAACCTTGAGATAGAAAACAGGTAGCTCATTATCTTCGTCTAAGTTCCCCCACATCACCATTCACATCCAGCAAATCAATACGAACTACAAAACACAAACATAGAAAACTCATAAAATTTTCCCCACAAGTAAAACTATAGTACAAATGCAAAATAAGTTTATCACAGAATCCTTAACATTGAAACAATAAGAAACAAAAATTAATAAATCAGAGAGAGCTTTAAAAAAGAGCATCAAGAACTCTCATTTCCACCTTCATGTTTGTGTATTGAATTGATGTTAGTTGCATTGAAAACTATACATAAAATAAAAAACCATAAACAATTTCATCTAGAATAAGAAAATTGTGTTATTTCAATTTCAACTAACAAATCAAACGGCAAAGCTATATTAGGGGAGGGAAAAGAATTGAAACAAAAACATGCCTACAGACTACTTGGATGGTCATAGCCTTCATGTTGGACTTAAGTTGTTCATGGCTTTCTTGTTAGACTCAAGTTGGATTCCTAGGTAGTAAAAGTTTATAAAATTTTCACACTATTACATTCCCCAAAATTCACCAAATTTGAAACAATATTCTAACTGCAAAATTTATGAACTAAAACCCCAATAACTTGCTCAAAATTTAAAAATTAACAAAATTAAAATTCTTTGATTTAAAAAAAAATCTTTTTGGGTAAACTCTATAAAATAAGCAAATTTAAGAGGAAGAGAGAGAGACTTATCGTGCAAAAAATCCCTAAGAAACTCAAGCCCTAAGGAACTTATAGCTAAAAATTATAAAAATTGAAACAAAAAAAAAAAAAAAAAAGTAAAAATCTCATTTAACCAAGCATAGCAACTCCAACTAACATACTACATATATAGTACATTCTTTTAAAGCAAACAAAAAAAACATAAGAAAGAACAAAGGAGGAAAAAAACTTCAAATGCAGTAATTAAATTAAGCTTACTACCAAAAAAAAAAAAAAAAGGAAAAAAAATAAACAATGAATAAAGAATCATATGTAACCCTTGCTTAATGATGTACAGCTACAAACATGAAAAAAAAAATGCAAGCATCTGCAACGAAAGAATAAGTTATTAAGGTGTTCATCTCTTGTTTAAATAACTCTTGACCTTTTTTGTTAGTTTATCTACTCTATTATCAATTTATCATAGCTGAATGTGGCAATACCTAATTATGTGACAATTAAATCAATTAGAAATTTAAATACATCCAATCAATGCAAAATCATCTATATAAAACAGGAAATTAGTATTATTGATTAAGGTCCGGATGAAGGCTTTGGTACAATCTGTACCTTCTCTCCCACACAACTCAGCAAGTAGCAAAACTACCAAATTGACACAGAAGATAGACGTACATATAACAAAGTCACATGAATTATGGCTACAATCTAAGGTTCAGATCATAAACTATTCACTATAGCGTGGCAAGAATAATGTAAACCACATATGGAGATTGACCTGCAGGCTGTAGCTATTCAAAAACAATGAATCTTGATATGTTCCTTCTTCACAATGCCAGCCTGCACAAGGAAGGTAGAAACATGCTTCCTCTGATCCCCCTGAAGTTGTATAGCCTCAACTTGATATAAGCCTAATAAAAATAATCACAGATTGGGGTAATTTTCCTTGCCCTAATTTCTGAGCTTTTCTCTACAGCCAACAGCAACAACTAAAAATACAAAAAATTGCAGACCATAAACTCAATACCCAAACAGGAAAACATAGAAGAATTAACCCTAAAAATTTTAAATATACATAGAAAATAAAATTTAAGTATACCTCGACGGCTCGTACAGAGGAGGCAGCTAACAGCTCCTTGCCATTAACGTTGACGGTGGCCTTGAACCTGGGCCTGTGGTCGGATCAATTTGCCTCTCGCAAAAGGATATGGATAGGAAACGAAATGTTGATTGAATTACTGAAACACAAAAGAGAGAGCAATGCGTCCAATAATTAAAATTAGCAAAACCCACTATAGGGCTCCAAACCCATCAATCTAAGCAAATCATTCAGAAGAAACAGTCCCAAACGAAACATGAACAAAGGTGAAATACCTGAAGTGAATCATCCATTCTGAGCTCTTCTTTAAATATGCTGTTTTCGAATTCAATTAAATGAGGAGTTTTGAAACCGTGAAAGATAGGAAGAGCAAAAGGACGGGAGATAGTGATGAGGTATGAAGGAGTGATTCCCTTAAATAAGGAGAGGAAGAGACGAAGAAGGGAAGAGAGAGGTTGGAGGTAGAAAGCCGAACAGTGTTGAATCTGTCTTCAATCCATAGCCGAACGTCTGAGTTAGTCATGCTAAAGGTCTGAAGAAGAAGGAGAAAGGGTTGGCGTTTAAAAGATTAAAGGGTTGATTTGGGCTTAACGGTGGACAGTCATGCTAAAGGTCTGAAGAAGGAGAAAGGGTTGGCATTTAAAAGAATTAAAGGGTTGGATTTGGGCTTAACGTTGGACAGCAACGTAACATTCATTTTTGGGCTTTAAGGTTAACATAATTAAAGCTATTAAGATTGGGTTTTATGGTGGAGATATGGCTAGAAATTATTTTCTTCTTAATAATATTTTAAAATTAGGGAAAAATTTAGTAAAAGTATTTTAAAATTATAGGAAAAATTCAGGAAAAAAAATTAAAAATGACATGGTGGCTGATGTGGCTCAACGGGAGCGTAGCAACATTAAATGCTACGCTTCAGCTTTTAGTAATATATAGATATAGATGAAAAAACTATCAAAATATTAATTATTTTTTTCTTTTCTTTTTTCTCATAAAAACTTTCTTTAATTAAATGAATTGTTAACTATTACCCTAAGGACATCCGTCATCAATCACTTGTTTCGATTTTCAATTCATATATAAAATAAATAAATAACTTAAATTCTTGTATACCAATTTCATCCAAAAAAAAAAAAAAAACTACTAACTTCTGATACTAAAAGTAGCTCATTTAGTTCAGAGATGAGGTCGCACGATTGAACCAAAAAGGAAGAGGGCAACGCATTTCCGGATAAATTTTAGCTAAAAATATTTTTTTTTTAATTAAAATATGATTGGATTTGGATACTAATATTAATCCAAACTAAAATCAAAACAAACTCCTAAGAGGAAGAGAAGGAACTCGTGACGGAAAACTAAGAAACACAATATTGAAATACATCAACCCAAAGAAGAGCTGTTAAAAACATACAAAAAAAGACAAGGTGTGTGTAAAACTGTTTGTGTAAATAAACACTACCAACAGAGAGGTCAACTAATTTTAAAAGAAAGAATTTAGAAAACACTAGCAGTTGACTTTGAGAGTAGAGTAAGATAAAGAGAAAGGTATATATGCTCAGCAAAATAACTTCCTTCTGTATTAAAATATATACATCAAAAGAATTTGTTATCTGTTCTTGTACCAAATTTACTGCGTGTCCTCCTGCCTATTTCATTTGCTTCTTATTCCACTTGCCCACTAGGGACTCTTTCAATTCAACTCCAGAAACACAAGGTCTGCAATGCGTCTGTGTCATCTGGGGCTTAATTGATGAAGCCTATTGTACCAAACTGAGTGTAGAATCATATGAAAGATATCATACTTCTCAGGCTTAGCATGCCAAAGAAAATGCTTTTGTACCTTCTTGACCCTCATCTGCATCTGGAGATACCTCTTCTCTGGGATCGAAAGGAGTATACTCTTCAAATTTGGAATATCCTCCTCCAAGACAAAAACAGCAAAGGATTCCCAATTCAAAACTTCAAAAAACGGTGGCACAAAATTGTCAGATATAATCACTGGGACGCATTCATAAAATATGGCTTCCACTATGCGTGGGCTGTTGACTTCATAACCCTTTGCACATATACAATACTTGCTGTTCTTCATGTGACGGAGATAATTCTTATTTCCCTTGGACTTAGGCATTCGACCAAAGATTTTCATGTCAGGATCTTTATTTTCCCAGTGCTGTAACAGAATTGGCCGTAAATAGCCATGCATTTTTCCTGCAAAGAAAGCAAGAGTTGACCTCTGGGAAGCAGGTTTGCCTCCAATATCCCTGAGTGGATTTTTAACCAAATGCACATATGTTTCAGGAAGAGACACATCCTTGCCTAAAACAAAACCTTCTTTGACATCAGCATTGCAGAGAGCTCTTAAGCACTTAGCCATAAGTTGATTTGTTTCTGTTGGGGCCTGAAGAAGTGAAACTTTATTAAAACAGTATAATGTAATTTGTGATGATCCAAAATTCAAGGTTTCATTGCCAAATAGAAATGACATCATGAAATTGTTTAAAGAAATTGGTAATTGAGCCACACATTTTACAATAGAGAGAATACTATTTAAAGCCATGGATATGATGCCTTCTATGTAAAGAACAAATGAATTTTTAGGTCATTCGTTCCAATACAGAAAAGAAAAAAAAAAATTTAAGGTTAACATTATTTTAGAAAATAAATTCACATTTAAATAATTTGTTATTTACACACGCTTGATGGGGTTGAACCCAAAACCTCAACCTCTACCCACTTTATGGGAAATGGAAATGCAATCTGTGTCAGAGTTCATTGGCAAAAACTCATTTTAAATGTCATGTAAAGAAAAATGGAATCAACTCAGTTCCCGTGGAGTCCTAAATGCTCTCAAGTATTTACAAATCATAATTTGAAAAGACGCTTGAAAATCATACCCAGTCATGGCAAGCAACAAGAAAATGATCAGCTCCCCCAGTTCTGTTCCAGAAAGGATATTTTGCTTCAATCAGATCCAAATAGTTCTTCAAATACTTTATAAGGTTATCAAAGCTGTGTGAATTGGCTATATACAAGGTTTCCTCCAACATTAGAGAGCTGAAGGGTAAGTAAAACAGATGGGCTTTTCTAGGGTCAATAGTAATGAATTTTTTGTTAGCCTCCAGCAGCTTCATGAACCATCCCTCAGATGCATATATTCCAGTGAGTCGTGGCTGGTGTAATACAGGTTTTTTTCCTTCCCTGTAAATATATACTTTGAGAGTTTCTTCCATTAATTCATAGCTCCTGCAAATTTGGATGATATAAATCAGCCAAAGATGTGAAGTACTTGACCAACAGTAACTAATTTGTTTGCAAGGTAGATTGTAGCTACAAAAGTTGTGCATCTTTGAAAGAAAAATGAAATGATGAATGATGAAAAAAGCAACAAGTATTTGCATATTTCACAATTAGATAACATGAAAACAAGAATGTTCTTCCTATTTGGAATTAGGAAAACAGAGCCCAAAGGCCTTTTGCTTAGCTGGTAATCATTGGGTGGAATTGAGGTAGGTCTAACATTAAAATATAGATAAGCCAAAATATAAATAAATTAGAGGCTTTTCTTTTGGGAGGTTGGGGGGTGGAAGAGAACAAGGAAGAATTTGACATACATGAACACATAAAATGGCAGTTTCTTTCTAGCAGTCCTACCCACAGCTCATACAGCTCAAAATAAACAACTAACAAATACTTTATCAGTGTGATTGCTTTGCGAGAAAGAAGGGAAGAGAACAAGGGAATTTGGAGGCAGGAAGAGCTCTAATATTTTCTAGTTGAACTTGGAAGTTACCTTGGTCAGAGTAGAAACAATCATAGCTTTTGGGGAAGAAATATCAAATGTAAATTTTTTTTTTTTGGCTGAATAAATATCACTTGTAATGACACCTCAAGGACATGTTCTTAAAACAGAAATTCACCATAAGGAAAAAAAAAATATATATATATATATATATATATTCAACAAATGTGACTTACTCACCTTTTGAACATGGAAACATTCCTATAAAGAGGGGCATAAAGACTTGGATCATTCTTTATGATAGGTGCATTCTCGACCAGTGACTTTGCATGTAGCAGTTCTTGGTCAACTGCTGAAGGCCATTGTGGTGCCTACAAACAAAATGGAAACATTAAGGAAAAAGACTAAAGCATTTTCTTTTAAACATATTAATTGCCAAAAATATCCTCTCCACCTAAAGCTGAAGTTAACACATACCATTGAATGGTATGAAGCACGATTCTGAAGCAACAAATTGTTCATCTCAGATATTGAAACCACTGAAGAGGTTGGCATCTCAAGCTCTTTATTCACCCCAGTGACTCTGTTCAGGGAAGAAATGGAAGAATTATCACCCGATGGATTGAGTTCACCTCTCAAATTCCCAGAGTTTTCATTACAATCGGGAGCTGTTGTTCTGTCTTTCTCCAATAAAGTCGTGTTGGAATCAACAACAGGTGGTGTACTTTCTATATCTACAACAGATTGAGAAGATGCATATGATGAAGTCATAGGAGGTAATGCAGGCGAAGGGGATGCAAAACCAGCATCTGAACTTTCAATATGTTCTGATGTGGAAGAGTTTTCATCCTTTTCAATCTTATGCATTGAAAAGTTACTATTTGTAGTATCATTCTTGACATAAAAACTCTGTTCAGGTTCTCTAGCCTCCTCTGGTGCAGATCCATCATCTACATTCTTGACAGTATCAGCCATGGAAATTTTATTTGGCTCTACCAAATTTTCAGATGAAGACTCCTTATCAGCATTGGCATCCTCATCAAATTTTAGAGATTGGTTTGTGCCTCCATTTCTATCTCGTACAGAAGCATCCTGTGGGTTTCTGTCCCTTCCATTGAAGATTCCGGTATTATTAGCTCTCTCATTAATAGCATATGTAGTGTTTGAACCAATCAAAACAGTCATGTTATTAATCATCTCAGATTTATTTGGTGAATGTCCAGTCCAGATGCTACCATTTCTCACTACCAAAACCTTATCGGCAGAAAATAAAGATGAGAGAACATTACCATATGGAAGTTCAAAATACTGGAACACTAAAATTGCAGTAAACATCATGCCTGTAACCCATATCAAACTCTTGGTTTCCACCTGACATAAACGTAACAGTTGTAGATCCATTCTGAGAAAATACTCAGTCAATTGCTATTCTAAATGAACAAAACCAGCCCTGCACATTGATCCAAATCCTCAAGTTTATTAGAAAGAAAGCCCTTTTCCTGATTGTTAAAACACTTAACAAAATAAAAAGAATCACTTGCAGAAAAGTTAACAAAATAAGGGATAATTCAAGATAAATTAAAACTTCCAAGCATTTATAAAACACATCTGAGCATGAAAAAAATTCATATACATGCAATAACCATTGGGTTTATCCTGACTGAATAAATAACTTGCTATTAAAACAAATTAGGACAATTAGATTGATGTGATTATTCCCATAGACAATAAGATAATAATGCTCCTTTATAACTGGATAGAGTACACTACCAGAATTTAGTTTTTTTTACAATTATTAAGTTCAAATATGTTGAGCCCTTTTGTATCATTCTAACCAACCAAAAGAATATAAAAGCATCCAAATTTGTTTTCATTAATATCTATTTTACTTTTCATTAAAAAATATCTATTTCTCAGTATCCAAACAGATTATAAGTTGGAACTTAATATAACATCATAACAAGCTAATTGTAAATCAACTGCCTCTCAACAAAACACTGTTTCATCCAATTTGCATGAATACCCAAAAATCAGGTTCTTTTTTCTTCTTCTTTTTGGCACAATTTGATAATGTGGGTGTCTAGAGTCCATCGAGACCTTGACTATTTCCCTGGGTGTCTGTAATCTTGTGTCCCACACACACCAGGTATTTACATGGAGGAATTGGAGGCAGCCCCAAGATACCAACTGGGAGTTTTGAAGAATGCATCTCATGAAGCCTTTGAACCACTGGAACAACCCCTTTGGAACAACATGGTTCCTAGTTCCCAATAGATAAACATAATCAAACCAAATTCAGAAACTTCAAATTTCTACCAAAAAACCTTAACTTCCCAATAAGCAAATTAACAACATTGCACTCGCATTCAACGCCATGCAAGTAAAACAATGTTCATTCATTCTTCGGTTGTAAAAAAAGATAATTCATCAACAAAAAAAAAAACACTCATTAATCTACAACCAAAAAAAGATAGTTTCCTAATAACAATAAACAAATACTAATCAAACAAAACCCATTGCATGTCATACTAAAGAGAAACCAGAAACACAAAACCCAATAAATAAATAATGAAAAAAAATCGATTATTCTAAATTTATCAACTGGGTTTTTTTTGGTCGTTTCTCTTTTGAAGTATAAATTAAACAATGTATTAAGTACCTGGTATTTGAGGCTTGAGCTGCTAGCTTGCTACGCTCTTCTGTAAATTGGTTTGGGCTAAAATAGCTATGTCCTTTGATATATATATATATAGAACTGATTCTTTGTTTTATATAAAAGGAAAGAATAGCCCTGATTATTTTTCCCTTATTTTGAGGTGGGGGAATTGAATTCAGACAGTATAGCTCTCATTCTGAGACTTCTCGAATTGCAAAAACGGCAAAAGTAAAACCATGATTCAATATTCATGAGCTTAGGACAAAAAGCCTTGGGCCCGTGGCATTGTCGACTTTGGAATATTTTGTACCAGGTGGATGACCACATGGTAGTTGTTATGAGCTCGTCTCTCTGTGATGCCAAAAATAAAGAGTTCTTCAACGGACACAATGAAATTCTTACAATATTTTCTTAATTTTTATCTGAGATGATTCTATCATTTGGACGATTCTTTAGTAGTTAAAGAGAAACCGGCATCCTAAAATTACGCCCTTTTTTTTAATATAAATTTGAATGGAAAAAAAAGAATTCTAATTTTGGATATTTTTAATTAGAATATCAAGAAATATCATTTGACCTAAAATACCTTTGAAGTAATTTGATTAATGAAACTTTATTGTAGCTAATTATTACAAATTTAACTTAAAAACTAATATTACTATATAGGGTAAACTAAATATTTTGTCCCTATCCTATGCACCATATTTTAATTTAGTCCATAATTTTTCAATTGTGTCAACTTGGTTCCCAACTTTTCAGTACCGTGTCAATTTAGTATTACTGTTATTTTTTTGGATGAAAATTGATTATGCCTCTAATAGCCAAAGTAAACAAATTAGCTTTCATTAATGTGACAATACACTAAAATTTTATTTTGGCCGTTTGACGTGTCATCAATTTTCATCTAAAATATAACAATAAGAACTAAATTGACACGACATTATAAGGTTTTGGACCAAATTGACACAATTCAAAGGTTGTGGACCAAATTGAAATATGTTATAAAGGATAGAGATTAAATATGTAATTTACCCTACTATATATTTTGAAAATTTAACCGTTAAATTACATATTCTTTATTTTCTTAACTTGTATGTCAAATTTCGTGTCAATCAGATATTATTTACTATTCAATTCATAAACTTTTTTATGCATAATTTTAAAATACAAAAATTTGAAATTTAAACATTTAATTGATGACATGGTGTTTTTTTTTTTTTTCTAAAAATTTTGCAAGTATAAAGAACATAAGAAAAAAAATGCAATTCAATTATAAATTTGTCAAATTTTACATCTAATAAAAAGATATTGAGTGGAGTTATAGTCATTGGTTACAAACTTTGTCCTTAGATAATGGAGTTATACAGTATATTTAATATAGTTAACCTAGGCAAGGTATAATACATTTGTTATTACCTTTATATCACATTCTGCAATACCAACTTTGTTGTTGTTGTTGTTGGTTTTTTTTTTTTTTTTTTTTTTTTTTTTTTTTTTTTTTTTTTTGTGGGTTTCAGTTAATTCAACGGGTAAAGTCTTTGATGGTTGAATAAGACATTAAGAGTTTAATCCCCGCCTACAACAAAAACTTATTGATGTCTTAGTCTGATGATAAAGAGTCATTATCAGGAGCGGATGCCATAAATTGAAACTATCTCAAAAAAAAAAAAAAAAAAAAAACTTTGTTTTTCTTTCTGTCTTTGTTTTCATTTTTGTTTAAATTCCTTGTATATTTACATTATTGACCAGTGACTTTACATCATCCTTTTTTTGTTTCCTTTTTTTAAAAATCTTTATATTATTTCAGTGGATAGTAATTTGTGACAGTAACTAATAACTACATCATGTTTGTTGTTAATCTTATATCACATTATTTTTTGTTAGTTTACTTTTGTTTTTGGTTTAAATTTCTTATATTTAAGAAGAGTTAAGTCCACAATAATTTCACAACAAATTAATCATAGGTTTCTAGTCTGCCTGTGGACTTGCTCCCCCTCATTGAGGCAGATAAACGTGGTTTGTACATGAACAGAGTAGGCACTGCAGGTGCCTCTGTTCTCTAGTCTTTTGTTTTAATTGCTTTTCCAGTTTACCCAAAAAAAAAAAAATCATAGGTGATAAGTTGTTATTGATTCTAATTTTAATCCACAGCTTAAATTACTTTTTTGACCACATATTACAACCAATAACAACCTACTACTTAAAATTTATTGTGAAAACATTATGAACATAACATTTCTCTGTATAGTCATTATTGGATAGTAATAATGACACAATTGTGTTACCTATAAACGTGATCTATTGTTTAACCACAAATTTTTTATGTGTGTGGTTTTATCTCTTTTTTTCTAGTTTTCTTCGTTCATATTATTTATTTGTGAGATCATTTTCAATTTTATAATAGTTTTCACAATCACGAAGTGCTTTTTTGAAAGGCCATTTTGCTCAACAAATTGGTGTCAAACTTCTACTAAGTGGTAACTAAATTTATGGAAGCAAGGCAGGAAAGAGCGACATCAAAGAAGACAAGGAAAATAAATAAATAAATAAAAGGCCCCAAAGATGCAGGGTTATTTTAGCACCTAGGCCCCAAAAGTGAGCATTACCCGGTCTTGTATCCCAAAAAAAATTTACAATTGTGCTAAAGTACCATCACAAATTTGTGACAGTACTGTAGCACAATTGTAAACATAAAATACTCATTTTTATTAGGTCTGACTCACTTCTCTCTCTCTCTCTCTCTCTCTTTACTCATCCTCTCTCTTCTTTATTTTCTCTTTGTCTCCCTCTTCTCTGTCTGTTGGCATGGTGGCTTTTCTGCCATGGTTGATGTATTTTTAGATCGACAACGGTGAGATCGGTGGTGGTTTTTTTTGTGGGTTTTTCTTGGTGGTTGTCAGCATGGGTTTCATCGTAGGTTGTCGGCGTGGGTTTCTCTTGGTGGTTCTTGCAGTGGTTGGTTTTTTGTGGTTTTTTTTTTTTTTTTTTTGAGAAACTTTTGTGGTTGTTGTTGGTAGTGGGTTTGGTGGTTTTTTTAATGGGTTTTGGTGGTTGGCATGGTGGTGGCTACTGTGATTATGGCGGTGGTTGCTGGCTAGTGTTGTGGTGGGTTTGCTTGGTGGTGGCTAGGTTTTTTTCCTTTGGTGCCGTGGTTGGGTTTGTTTGGTGCCGTGGTGGGTTAGTGGTGGTGGTGTGGTTGGTGGGTAATTTGGTGGTGGTGTGGGTAGTGGGTTGGATGAGGGTTTTGTAGTGGTGTGGGCAGTGGTTGTAGTGGGTTTTGTTGGTGAAGGTGGTGGTGGGTTGGTTTGTATTTGGCTTGGTGGAATAATGGCAGTGGGTTGTGCTTGGGGCCAGGATAAATTATTTTAATGAGTGGAATAATAAAATAGAATATGGGATAATGGATGTTTTGTAAAATGATATGGTATAAATGTAAAGTAGATTTTGAGATGGTAAAATGGGATTTTTTTAGAAATGGGATATGAATGCTAAGTATGTTGGTAGTAGGCCTAAACCTAGTCGTAGCACCATTAGGATGTGATGACAATGACAACGAGGGCAGTGAGAGAGAAAGCAAATTTGTTTGATAGAAAAGAGGGGAAGGGTAGAAAGAAAAATCTACCATAACGGTTATATCGATATGCCTATCAAACTTAAATATATACTATCAAGATTAGGGGTGTGCAGCTAACCTACCAACACATTAAAACTGATCTGATCCGATCCAACCCACTAGGTTGGGTTGGTTTTTAGAGGTTGGTGTTGGTGGGTTGCAATGGGTTATAAAATTTGTTTTTATAGTGGGTCGGGTTGAGTTTAGGTCATTTGATTCACAAATCTACCTAATCGAACCCAACCCACCAATATTTAATATATATTTAAATTTAAAAATATTTTTGAAAATATATTATACAATTTTGTTATTTACTTTTTTAACCATCTTCCTAAAAAACTCAAACCCTAAGTTCTCCTCATATAGTTTGTGTTGGTTTAGTGTTATGCTCAAGATTATTTTATTATAAATTTGCTCTAATATATGGTGATGTTGTTCTAATTCTCAATTTAATATTAATAATGGTAATTAAAAAAAACTATCCATCACAATCCACGTGGGTTGGGTTGGACTCTTATGATGGGTTAGGTTGGGTTGAGTTGTATTTTTTTTAACCCACTATAGTGGGTTGGATTGAAAAAACCTCTTAACCTGACCCATGCACACTTCTAATCAAGATTAAAATATTTATAATTAATGGTTAAAATTTGACTGAGTATCTTACTTGCACAAAAAACAGGTATTGTAGATTGACCCATTCTCAAAATAATAATAATAATAGTCATAATAATAGAAGAAGCATGCATTATCGTGTAAAAACATTTTAATGAATAATCTAAGGCACAATTGAGAAATATGGTGACATGTCATTTATATTTACTTTTATAGAATACAATTATGACTTATGAGGATAAATTGATAGAAATATGGTTATATTTTTATTTAGAACAAAATTTAGCTACAAAATTGGTTATAGCCTAGGGCTACAACCTTACTCAATAAAATAAATATTACTATATATTTTGAAAATCTAACTGTTGAATTGCATGTTCTTTACGTTCTTAATACACGTGTCAAAGTTTGTGTCAATTAAATATTATTTACCATATGATTTATAAGCTTGTATTTTCTACGTAATTATAAACTATAAAAACTTACAATTTAAACTATTTATTGATGACAAAACTATTGATTTTTAATTTTCTAGAAAATTTTCAAGCATGGATGATATAAGAAGAAAAAGTAATCTAATGGTGAATTTGTCAAAATTCACCTCCAATAAAAAAATATTGAGTAAAATAAAAAGATATTCAACCAATTTTGTAGCCTAAGGCTATAACCAATTTTGTAACTAAATTTTGTCTTATTATTTATGTATTAAATGGAAGCTTATTAAGGTTTTTTTTTTTTGGGTGGTGGAGGGAGGAGAGGCTTATTAGGCTCATGAGTACAATACCTTTTTAAAAAAATAGTTTATTGATATTTAATGGTTGGAACACAAAACAGAAGTACTTTTTTCTTTCATTTAAATCCCCTATTTTTGGTGTGTGTACAAGATTCAAGCGGAGGTCTCATTGTCAAGAGTCTTATAGTTCATTTGACAAGTCAATGTTTATAGGGTTATAATCTCTTCAACAAGTCAATGTTTTTTTCTCCTCTCTCTCCTATTTTGGCAAAACCATTGCCACAATTACAATCTTTTTTTTTTTCTCTCCTTTCCCCTATTTCGGCAAATCCATTGCAAGAATTACCATATTTTTTTAATCTTCTCCTATTTTGGCAACACCATTGCCACTTTACAATCTTTTTTTTCCTCTCCTGTCTCCTATTTTGGCAACACCATTCTCACTTTTACTTTTTCTCTCTCATCCATTTTTGGTCAAGGGCAATCTATTTTCAATCATGGGGAAAAAAAAAGGGCAGCAATCTCCTCCATTTTTGGTCATGGGCAGTCTTTTTTTGGTCACAAGAAGGGAAAAAATGGGTAGCAATTGTGGCACTAAGAATGCCAAATTTATTTTTCTCTCTCCTCTCTCCTCTATAGCGTCATTCTTTCTTACTTTTTTTCTCAGAAATTCGGTAACCACATTGAGGAATTTTGCCTCTCTCTCACTCAGCTAATAAACTTTGAACAGTATATATATCGCCAATAAACTCTGAATAGTACGCATATCACCAATAAACTCTAAATAGACTCATATTGTAATTTTTTTTTCTTAATTTTAGAGATTTAAGCATTTAATAATGTAATTTTTTTAGATCTCAAGCTCAAAAAACTTGACCTGAGCTCAAGTTTGAGCTTGATATTAAGCTTGAGTTTGGCTTGACTAAATAATCAAACCAAGCCAAGCCAGCCAAGCTTAAGCTTTTTGGCTTTTCCACGAGCTCAAGCTCAAACATTATTTTTAGGCTTGTTACAAGCTCAAGCTTTTGATTTTTCCTGACAAGCCAAGCTTGAACATGCACTACTCAACAAAGCTCGGCTCGTTTACAGCCCTAGATACACACACACACATATATATATGATAATTTGATAGGAATATTGTTTTACTATTGTATGTTTTGATTCTAAACATATGTGTTTTGAAATGATGTTTATGGATATATTACAAATTTTATAGGTTTTAGTTTTGCTACTATTTGGTCTGAATGGAAAAAATGAATGTTGGGGATCAACAGTGATAGCCTAACATTGTGCAATACTTGCTAATGAAAATAGGAAATCTATGGGTTAAGGGTTATGACTTATGGATTTTAAGAGCATTACCATTGGAGATGGCATAAAAGTTGTTTTTTACCATCTAAAAATTTGTTTTATCTATTATACCAACTCATTTTACAATATTCCTTGCATCCTAGTTTTTATTTTTACATACAACTGATTAAAATAATAAAACTACACAATAATATTAAATAAAAAATATGTTTCTCATCTCTTTCCTCTGCTACCAACGAAGACCACCACTATTCACTCAACAAACCACCACCATAGACCACCACTATTCACCAAGCAAACCACCACAAACCACCATATTCAACTAGTAAACCCAAAAACAATCCATACCAAACACTAGCACCTCCATCAACAATACCCACAAAACCCACCACCAGCTCCATCAACAAAACCCATTGTGTGAGGTTATCAAAAAAAAAAAAAAAAAACCACCATGTGAGTGAGAAAAATTAGAGAATAGACAAATGAGAGAAAGAGGGAAGAGAGTTAGAGATTGAATTAAGAGAGGAGGAAGACAAAGAGAAAAAGAGAGAGAAAGAGAGAGGATAATATTATTTTATTTATACATACTAGTTACAGTAAGTTCTAAATACCCATACTTACTGTAATTAGGCTATAAAAAAAAATAAGTTTACATACCCAGATGTGGGGGGGTTTTAAGGCTCCAGTTGGTAAAATAGCAATTGGGGAATTTTTACACCCCCAATGCTAATGATCTAACCAAATTTCTTAGATCAAATGATTAGGAATGACACTTTTGCCCCACCCCCCTTAACCCACCTCTTCCTGCTTTGCTCCACGCAAGTTTTTCCCGCCCTGCGAAGGTGGTGAGGCGGGGATGGGGCAAGATTTTAGCCCCGCACCATGGGGCGAAGCGGAGATGGGTTTAGACTTTTTAGACCCACCCCACCCCTCTCCATCCCCGCCCTGCCTTGCCTTACTAAGGGTTATAATTGTAAATTTTTCATACCCTAAAATCCTACTATTTAAACAAACATATAAATATTAGCTTATTTTATTCTATTTAATGTGGTTTTCTGCCTTTATTTTGTTATGTGTTATACTATGAGATTTTTTTTGTGATTATCTTGTTAAACGATTGGATATATTATTTAATTTTTTTTCCAAAAATTGATTTGATTTGATGGGATAAATTTAGTTGTAATTTCAAGTATATTTTTATTAATGAAATCGGTTTCATTAAGAAAATTGTACTAATTATAGGACAAATTAACAAAAAGTAGAGTTTTACAGGGTGGGGCGGGACTTTGCAAGGCAAATTAACAAAAAGTAGAGTTTTACAGAGTGCGGCGGAGCTTTGCAGGACCCCAAGGGACGGAGATGGGGTTAGAAAGTTTCCCCCATGAAATGAAAAAATAAAATAATTTTAATGAGCATTCAGCCGCTTAGTGAGATTAAAAGAAAGAAGAAAGAAGATGAGATGAGTCTCAGTTTCTCGGATTTTATTAAAAAATAACTATAAAACTCAAATTATATTATTAGTTAGGCAAGGTTTGAAACAAATTTTATTTCTAACAAATCGATTTCAGAGGACTCGATTTTGCCTTGAGAAAATCGAGTGTGAGACACTCGATTTCCAAGTGGGTATGGAAACCGAGTGTCTTACACTCGATTTCCAAGTGCAAATTCACTGGTTAAAGTCGAGTGCAGAGAATTCGAATTGTTAGAAACCAAATATGTTTGAAACGTTGCCTATCTAATAATATAAATTGGATTTTATAGTTATTTTTTTAATAAAACCCCAGTTTCTCATATATAAACGGCAGGAAGGAGAAGCAGCGCTGGTAAACGTGTAAAGAAGAAAAAATAAAATAAAAGAGGGTAAAGTAATGGGAAAGAGTGAAATCGTCAGGTGGGAGTTGAAAGACACGTCAACAGTGAGTTGAAAGTTTAAAACTTGAAAATCAGCCTTCTCTTTCATAAAAAAATAAAATAAAATAAAATAAATAATAATTAAAAAAAAAAAAAACTAAAAGAGAAAATCAGCCTTCTTGGAAGGTTCCTGTTTTGCAAATAACCCAAAGCAAGTTTATTTTTAAAAAATTATTTGAGTTTATTTTAATTAAAAAAATATCTTTCGTCTCTTATTTAATTTTTTTTAATTCATTAACTTATACTATTATTTAAGCATAATAAAAATATGTAATATATATATATCATCTATGACATATAACTGTTAATATATGATTAAGCTGTTATTTACAAATTTAATTTCTGTGATTGTAGTAAATAAACTAAGATTAAATCTATTGTACTCAATACATTTTTCGTGCATTGTACGGGTTAGCGATTAATAATAATAATAATAGAAGCATGCTTTATTATGAAAAATATTTTAACTAATAATTTAAGGTGCAATTGAGAAATATAGTGATATTTCATTTATATATAATTTTATCGATACAATTATGAGGATAAAACCATAGAAGTATGGTTATAGTTTTATTTATTTATGTATTTATTTAAATGGAGTCTTATTAGGATTTTTTATTTTTTATTTTTTGGGTAGGGGGATGGGCAGAGGCTTATTAGGCTTATGAGTACAAAATAATTTTTAAATAATTTTTTGAGATTTAATGGTTGGATACAAAATTATAGTACTTTTCTCTCTCATTTAAATCCCCTATCTTCATGTGTGTGTGCGCGCCTGCAAGATTCAATAAGAAGTTTCATAGTCAAGAGTTTTATAATTCAATTGGTAGGTCAAAATTTTCAACAGATATGTCTAGGGTTATAATCCCTTCTTTTGCTGTCAATTTAAAAAAAAAAGAAAAAAAAAGGATAGAGGTCTGATATAGGAATAAGAAAATATAATAAAATTTTGGAATATCTTTTACCAAAAATTCACTTGTAGACAACTTGGGGAAATTTAGTAATGATAAAATAATAACCACTTTTCTGCAAATGTCCAGCCCCTTTGAGCAAAATAAGATAAGAAAAGTAAAAGAAATCTATCGTTAAATATTGAAGATTTCATAAGCCAAGATATCAAAAATTTATTTGAAATTGACATATGTCCAGCCAGAGAATATACAAGAATACAATGGGCAGAGAAAGAATAAAAGAAAAGATTACTGTTCTCGTATTTAATTACATCAAAAGAATTTGCCAACTATTCTCCAAAATTTCTTATTCTGAGATTGCAACTTGTCTACTTCATTTCCTTCTTGTCCCAATTCCAGTAACATCCAAAAATGTATGTCAACTATGAGTTCCTTGGTTATCAGGAGCTTATTTGATAAAGTCTATTGTACCAAATTGAGTGGAGGATCATATGAAAGATATCGTACTTCACAGGTTTGGCATGCCAAAGAAAATGCTGTTGCACCTTTTTGACCCCCATCTGTAGCTCAAGATATCTCTTCTCTGGAATTGAAAGAAGTATACTTTTCAAATTTGGGATATCCTTCTCCAAGACAAAAACAGCAAAGGATTCCCAGTTCAAAACTTCAAAGAAAGGTGGGACAAAATTATCTGATAAGAACACCGGGACGCACTCATAAAATATGGCCTCCACCACTCTTGGGCTATTGACTTCGTAACCTTTTGCACATATACAGTATTTGCTGCTCTTCATGTGCTGAATATAGTTCTTATTGCCCTTGGCCTTAGGCATTTGACTAAAGATTTTCATGTCAGGATCTTTATTTTCCCATTGCTTTAACAGAATTGGCCGTAGATAGCCATGCATGTTTCCTGCAAAGAAAGCAAGGATTGATCTTTGAGAAGGAGGTTTTCCCCCAAGATCCCTTAGTAGATTCTGAGGTGAGTGCACTAATGTTTCTGGAAGAGACACGTCCTTGCCAAGAACAAAACCTCCTTTCACATCAGCATTGCAGAGTGCTCGTATGCACTTAGCCATATATTCCCTTGTTTCTGCTGGGGCCTGAGGAAGTGGACTATAATTAGAAAAATATATTGATCTAAAGTAATTTAGATGTCATAATGATACAAAATTCAGGTTTTGGGTGCCACAATAAAAATGACATTATTTAAACTGTTTAAAAAGCATTCCAAGTTTCACATGCATCCTCTAGCACAAGGTCATCACTCATAATAGAGAAGAGAGAGAAAAAGTGATCATCACTTCATCACATCAACTGATGATCAAATAAAAAATTAATACTACTTCAAATTTAGGTTATTCTGCTTTACACATGACAAATAAAATCATTTAGGCAAATTTAAAACATATTTAAAATGTTAGTAAGACATAAAGGGAATCATCCAAATTTTCATTAAGACCTTGTTATGGAGAGGTCAAACGTAATATTGAAATTACTCAACTATAAATAACATGTTTAATATTCACCCATAAATAACATGTATTTGGATTAGGGTAAATAACTTAACACTAAACACAATTCCCAATGTATAACAAACCTAAATGTCCTCAAGTGATTGGCAGAACATAGTTCCAAAAAAGTATGAAAAGCATACCCAGTCATGGCAAGCAACAAGAAAATGATCTGCTCCCCCAGTCCTGTTCCAGAAAGGATATTTCACTGAAATCATGTCTAAGTAATTCTTCAAATGTTGTATAAGGTTCTTATGGTTGTGTGAATTAGGTACATATAATGTTGTCTCCAACATCCGAGAGCTGAAAGGTAAGTAAAAGAGATGGGCCTTCCTTGGTTTTTTCGTAATAATTTTTTTGTTAGCTTCCAGCAGCTTCATGAACCATCCCTCAGATGCATATATTCCCTTGAGTGGTGGCTTGTGGAAGATGGGTTTCTCTCCTTCCCTGTAAATGTATACCTTGAGAGTTTTTTCCATTAACTCATAGCTCCTGCAATTTGGATGGATAAATTAGTGAAGATGCAATTCACTTGAGCATTATAACAAAAAATATTTTAAAAAAAAAAATTGTTTGCATGTGAGGTTGCAGCTAAACAGCCTGTGCACATCTTTGAAAGAAATACACCAATAAAGAATGCTAGAAAACAAACAGCCAGTATATTGCAAAATAATGCATTAATTGAATGTTTCACAAATACATACGTACGTAAAGAAGGATATGCTGGAACTAAAAAGACAGCCTCAAGGTCTATATTTAGGTGGTAATGACAAGTGGCATAGAGGTAGGGATGACATGAATCTTGCTAAGCAGTTGACGTGGACACAAGATACACCTTTAGATTTGTAATATTTTATCTAAACCATGAAATTGATCCATTTCAAAAGGAGACAATTCTAATTAGGAAGGGGGGAGGGGGACAAGATTCAAAAGAATTTAACAGATCAATGATACAAATATCTGCGAGTAGAGTAGCATCCATGTCATACAGTCAACTAAAGAACCACTTTATCCTCATTTATTGTGTGCTGATCCTTCTTCCAGCTTGTCCAGAGAAGATGCAATGTGCATAAATTTTCAATAATACTGATTGACATCAAAAGATCCTACACTTATTTCATCAACAATTCAATAGAAAATGATGCAGTGTGGCATTAGTGCGCACAGTCCATACAGCAAAAAAGTGAACAACTAACAGTTACTTTATGAGTCTGGTCACTTCTTGAAAGTCAAGGAGGGAGGAGGTTGAAAGAGTTTTTTTTTTTGTGGGGGGGGGGGGGGGGGGGGGGGTGTTGGTTTTGGACACTATACTTGAAAGTTGCAGGCTCACATGGAAAATCTCACACTTCTAGTGAAAATAGAAAGTTTCACACTTTTATTCAACGGATATGATGAGCTTGCCTTTTGAACATGGAAATGTTCCTATAGAGAGAAGCATAGAGCTTGGGAGCATTCTTTATGATGGGTGCATTCTCGATCAGTGATTTTGCATGCAGTAATTCTTGGTCAACAGCAGAAGATTGTGATGGTGCCTACAAACAAAATGAAAAAATAAATAAATAAATAAAAGGAAAAAGGCTGAAGCAATTTTTTTAATTTGAATCTATTCTGCTCTCACATAATAACTGAAAAGAAAAAGATCCCGTAAAGCAGAGGTTTAACACATACTATTGACTGGGATGAAGCATGATTCAGAAGCAACAAATCATTCATCTCGGATATTGAAATTACTGCAGAGGTTGCCTCAAGCCCTTTATTCACCATGGGGACTCTGTTCGCAGAAGAATTATCATCAGATGGAGTAGGGCCACCTTGCAATAGCCCAGAATTTTTATTAATCTCAGAAGCGGCCGTCCCATTTTTCTCCAATAAGGACGTGTTGGAATCAACAACAGGCGCTCTAATATTTGTATCCACAATGGTAGAAGTCATGGGGGGGCCGGACGGCAGTGCAGGGGAAGGGGAGGCAAAACCAGTGTCTGCATTTCCAATATGCCCTGATGTGGAAGCATTAGTTCCCTTTCCAACCTTACCCACTGGAAAGTTACCATCTGTAGTATCATTCTTTTGATAAAAGCTTTGTTTAGGTTCTTTTGCCTCCTCTGGGGCAGGTCCATTCCCCCAATTATTTACATTGGCAACTGTGGAATTTCCATTTAGCTCTACCAAATTCTCAGATGAAGGCTCCTTATTAGCATTATTATTTACATCTAATCCTAAGGAATTGTTTAAGCTTCCATTTCTATCTGATAAAAAATCATTCTTTAGGTTCCTATCCATTCCTTCTGACTTTCCAATATTATCAGATCTCTCATGAATAGCATGTGTATTGGTGGAGTTTGAACCATTCAAAAACGTTATGTTACCAATTGTATTGGGTTTAGATGGTGAATTTCCATTCGGGAAGCCACTATTTCCCACTCCTGAAACCTTGCCAGCAGAAAACAAAGAGAATAGAGCACTGCCATAAGGAAGTTCAAAATACTGGAACACTATAATCACCCCAAACAGCATGCCCATAATCCAAAGCAATTTTCTGGTTTCCACCTGACATAAAGAATAAAGTTGTTGACCCATTTTGAGAAACCACAAACTTTATTCTTGGCTGACTTTCAATGAGCATAATCACCTCTGCAAGTTATCCCAAATGCCAAAGTTTTGTTAGAAATAAAAATCTTTTCTTAATTGCCAGGAAACTTAATATTTTCTTCAGTCAGTTGTCAAATGCAGTAAAGAGTCATTAAAAAAACCAAAAAAAGAAAAAGAAAAATCCACTCATTCAATAACAGAAACCAAGATGGCAATGCTGCTAATATATATTTTTTTGGGAAGGGGGGTTGGGGGTGGGGGGGGGGAGTGGTGTTTGAGGGGAAGAACAACCTAAACTTAGATTTCCACTATTATCTGGTTTAATAAAGCATCATACATAATTTACTTTTTAAATTGTTTCTTAGAGTTCAAACAAATTTTTAGTAGATAACTATCAACTACATACACCAACCAAACAAATTAACAATAAAGTCAAATGCTTCATGAGTCATGGCAGAACCGTTCATAGTTCATTAATATCCAACTGCATTAAAATCCACTTATCAAAAATCAAACAACACACTCTATAGTTCATAATTACCCACAGAAAATCATAAAGAAAAGAAATTCAGGATCTTCAAGTACCTACCAAAGCTCAAATTTACCCACTTAGCAAACAACAGTGAACTCATATACTTCGCCATGCAAGCAAGAAGAAAGAACTGCTCAGATTTAAATATTTCATCACTCACCAAATACAAAAACACCCATTAATCTAAAGTCAAACAACATAACTTGTATCAGTTAATTTTCAATAAAAGCAGCAAAAATAGTTAACAAGACCTTCAAGCACAAAAAAAAAAAAAAAAACAGCAACAAATTTTCCACTAAAACAACAGAACATCTAATTTCAATTCCATGTTCTACAAAACAAGAACAAAAATAAAAATAAAGAGAGAGTCCAATCGCCTAAGCTTTGACTTTAATTTCATAAACTGGGTTTGGCTCAAAATTTTCATTAATTTCTTTTTGTTTCTTGTTGTTTACTTTTTGAGATTGAACTTGAAGAAACGTACCTGGCTTCTGAGCTTCGAGCTTCAGGTCCGTCAGTTCAACAACCTTTCGAGGTTTCGTTTACTGGTTTTTCTTCTGGGGGGGCTTATATAATATAAACGGTGTGTGTCTTTAATAAGGTTTAACTCTTTGGACATTCTTCTAATCTCGACCAAAGAGAAAGCCACCTCTTTCTTTACCAAAATAATAATAATAATAAAGCCACCTCTTTGGACAAATAAGTACTATTTTTCCATTTTACAGAAAAAACCATCCGTTCAGACAGAGATTACACAAGCTCACGAGCTCTTTAGCGATTTGGCTAGTTTTATGTTTCTTTGAAGAGGCAAAAATAATATTTTGGAGTCACTTTTAATTTGGTCCCAAATATTAAGACCAGTCAATTTTTGTCTCTGCTATTTTTAAGTCATAGACAATTTAGTTATTACTGTTAGATGACTAATTGTATTTGCCTATGTGACAGATGAAATGCACATATATCACGCTCTAGGGGGTAAGTCACATATGGTCGCCTCCGCCCTTTCCCCCTTTTATCCAGCAAAAAAAAAAAAAAAAAAAAAAGATGAAATGTACATATGACACAAATTAAATTAAAATATTAATAGTCACCCTACATGTCTTAAGTGGCCCTTCCATGTTAGCTTCCCACACGACCCATTGGTCAAACCCAATTGAAATCAAATCCCCAAATTGAAATTCCCAAACCCTAACCCACAATGAAATCACCGTTCACAACCACAACTCTTCTCACCTAATCTCCACAATCAAAGCTCCTCTCATCTTGCCAACTCCATCTACTCTCATCTCACCAATTCCCACACATAATTTTGTACATTCTTTACATTGAATGTTGAATGTTTAGAATAATGTATATACTTAAAACTTGTGTACTTTGAATGTACAAATTATGTATATTATAGAAATCATGTTTTTTTTTCCCCCTCTTATTGAAAGAAACCGTGTATGTTGAATGTATATAATTGTGCAAAATCGTAAAAATTGTGTACTTCGAATATACAAAATTTTGTTCATTCTTAAAAATTATGTACATTTAATTGTGTATATTCCTTGAAAAATTGTGTATGTTTAATTTAAAAAATTGTGTACCTTCTTAAAAATTGTGTACGTTAAATATGTAGAAATGTGTACATTCTTAAAAATTCTATATGTTCAATGTACAAAATTGGGTACAGAATTTTGTACATCCTTAAAAATTATGTATGTCAAATGTATAGAATCTTGTAGGTTCCTTGAAAAATTGTGGCATTCAATTTTCATAATTGTGGATATATGTTCAATCTAAAAATTTGTGTACATTGAATTTATAGAAATTTGTAAATTTTAAAATTTTATGTACTTTCTATGTACAAAATTGTGTACATTAAATTTACATAATTGTATGCATTTTTTAAATTGTGGGCATTCACCGCTATGTTCATTCATAAGCCATTGATATTCCTCAATCAAACCACTAGCACCCTCAAGAATCACCGTCGAATGAGTTTGAAACTGCTCAAAATAAAATCTATTCCTCGCGTTCCAAGTTGCCCACACTGTAACAACCAACTTCTCTAATTCTTGCTTGCTCAATTTGATCTACATCTGTTGTGCACATAATTGTGTACATTCTAAAAATTGTGTATGTTGAATGTACATAATAACAAATGTCATATTTATCGTCAAATTTTGTGTTTCAAATCATTAAAACAGTTTTTCAAATGGTGCAATGTTTATTGTATAGTATTATATTTTTTGCTGAGGATTCATAACTAATCTAAAAAATTGGGACAAAGCCTTATAATATTGTTATATATGTATATTATTAATTGTATATTAAAAAAATGTTTATTATTAATTTCTTAATGGTATCTAACATAATTGTTATATCTAGTAGTTTATTACTAATATTTATTGGAGCGCAAATATGATTTTATTGCGTGGGTTAGTAACTAATAAAGTTTTGGCTTCAAAATGTTTTTCAATACATAAAACTCATTTTCATTCATCATCTCACTCTCTCTCTTTTAGAAAACTCACAAATTTTTGGTTTCAAGCAAAGAGTTCTCATCTCAACAGCAACAGAGCCGAGATGCAATGGTAAATGATCTTATCTCTCTCTTTAACTCTTTGTTTTTTCTTGAGAAAACAAATTTTGAATTTATCTATCATGAAAACTACATAGCAAACCTGTCCAAACAAATTTGGTATTCTCTCTCTCATTCTCTCCATTAGAATATATTTCTTCCTCTCCATTAGTAGTATTATTTGGGGTAAGGTTTGGATACTTTGGAATTGGAATTGTATACTTGCCCTTTATGGTTCGTTTGGTTGGGAGTGAAACAAGGAGAATAGAAAATAAAGGAGAGAAAATTGATTTTATGGGTGTGGACTGTGAAAAAGTGGGAAGAGATAGAACATGGGCTAAAATTAAATAATATAATATTTGAGATAGTCACTTTTTCTTGGTAATGTTAGACTCAGGGCGGAACTAGAATTTTATGAATAATAATAAATATAAAATTGAACTAGTCTAATATAGTTAGACAAGAAATATATGAAGAGTTTGGGAGGCTAACCATATTTCTTTTGAAAATTTTAGGTAAATATAAGGGTAAAATTCTAATATTTAAGAATTTGGGGGGGGGGGGGGACCATATATATTTTGAAAATTTTAGGAAACGTTTGGGGTAATTTTATAAAATTAGAAAAGTTTGGGCACCGTGGCCCTCCACCCTTCTTATAAGTGAGTCTACCCCTAATTAGACTTCAGGTATTGAAGAATGGATTTCAATAATGAATTTGTCTAGAACTTCATTCTTTGATTCTTCTCTAGTGTCATGTCATTTATGGGAATTGCTGCATTATATACTTCATATTTTTTTGTAGAGTTCGGGAAAAATCTTGAGTGTTAGCATACCAACATTTGAAGCCCTTACTCAAATAGGAAATAATTGCTTTGATCACGACTAAAAATTCCGGTGAAGTGGAATCATCATATAGCTTAACGGTATCCCTATTGAACTTTTCTATATTACATTTTGTCACAATACTGAGGGAATGTAGCTTCTTGTTGGCTGGGGGTTTCCCACTTTGGAGTCTGGACAAGATAGGTTTTGATATCTTGCCCTTACTTTTGTATGGACACTAGATTGATTAAATTTGGCTGGACAATTTATCCTTATTATTATTATGGAATATGAGAGGTGTTGATTAGGAAAGCAGAATTAATGTGGTGTTTATTATTATTAATATATATATACATACATATATATATATATATATATATATTTTTTTTTGGGTTGATGATGCATTGATATTCTTTATAGTAGTTGTTCTATGTCTTGACTATTTCTTTTCACCCTGTATGTGCACATTGTGTAGTCATCTGACACACATCTTTGCCCCAATTTCTGGTGCAAAATAGTCTAAAATATACTATTTGCACTAGAAATTGGGCCAAGGACCAGTCCATCTAAAGATTAAACAATTCTTTGCATGTACTGTTGCTGTTGGCCGAAAACCAAGCAAAGTTAGGTACTATATTGACGATACCATGGATGTTGTGACTTGTGACATTGCTTTTTAAGGCTTGACCACTGTATCATTTATCAAGTCAAGGTGTAGTTCCGATATCCAAGTTTTCTGTCCTTGCTTCTGCCTTGCAATCCTAGTGAGGAACAGAGGATAGTGCCTTTTTTTTTTTTTGGGTTTCTTTCAAAAAAATGAAACAAGTTATAGATGGACACCTTGTAATTGTATAGAGAACTTCGTACACTGCAGAATGTCATATATCATTTTTTTCTTGTAATTATCCATAACTAGATCCTTTCTTCTTTCCACTGTACTTACTACATGCTATGTGGAGTCGGCAATTGTTTCACATTCAAAACAGTCTATGGGAAGGTGGATACCACTTCCTATAAGTATAGCTATTCCAATATCATAAATTAAGTACAACAGTTTGGAAATTGTTCTTATTTAGTTACTATCTGCCAAGCAATTCTCTAGTACAAGAATAATTCATAGCAATGCTTTACTTTTCTCTATCATATTGAGGACTTAAAAAGCCAGCTTCACCCATTCAGAAGTTGGATGCCACTCTCATGTGGAACACATGCAAACAAACCTGCCAAGCGTTTAGCACTTTAGCTAATTATGCTTCTTATCAAACTCAGCCTTGTATATGGATGGAGGAATGTCCTCTCTTGAAATATCCATTAAAATGGTCATCTTTTATACAATAAATAAATGAACCAGATCACAATGATATTTAGCAAAAATAAAAATATCATAATGATGGAGCAAGTCGAATATGTAGAAACGGAAAAACAATCCAAAATTTATTAAAGGCGTTGTCTTATCACATAACTCGTGCCAGCTGCCAGCTAATAAATGTCTGTCAGCTATCAGTCCAAGCAGTTAGACTTGGGATTTCTAAGAATCCAACCAACAAAGATCAGCAAATCTTCTTTTTTTTTTTTTTTTTTGAAAGGGATCAGCAAATCTTAGTGTAACCAGGCTCTTGATAAAGAATTATGTTTGGAATATAATTTTTTGGTACAATTTTGTATCATAACTCTTTAAATGGTGAGTTGTGATGGGTAAGAGTGTATTCTCACATGACTCACTAATATACTCTTATCAATTATGACTTATCATGTGACGAGTTGTAGTATAAAATTGTGTCAAAAATTGTGTTTATAACATATTTCCTTGATAAAAGCCACAATGGATTAACATTATTAACCGGTAGTACTTGTCACCGTGACGGTGCGTTTGGGTACAAGTTCCAAAATAAGACATAGGTCATTTGTTGTAGATTTGCTTATTTCAAAATAATAATAATAAGAAATAATAAAAGCCATGAATCATAATAGAATTTTCCCATATTAAAATGAAGAACCAGGAAAAAAATTATAACAAATAGAGACTAAAAAGCTTCAATCTTGTATTGATATTACCGTTAATAAATATCATTTTTTTAATAAAATTTAATAGTCATACAAATGCTGATGTTAACGTTTATAATTGACAATATTGGTTTGAGTATGTAAAGAATGCACTTCCACAAATCCTGAATACTTGAGCTATTTAATTGTGAATCCCTCAAATTTTCTTGCATTATGATCGGTTTATTTAAGCTCAACACATTTTGTGGGCTAAGGCGAAAAATTAAAAGGAGTACTTATGAAAATTTATTAGTTTCTTCCAATATCCTACTCGTTGAACACTCATTTGCAAACCTATCAATTTGATATTTGTTTTTTGTTTTTGTTTTTGTATTTCTTAACTTTAGCTTTCTTTGTACTAATACTATTATGATCATGTCAAAATCATGAAATATTAACTATGTTATTGGTATGTTAAATACCTTTCATGTAAGATATGGCCACATTTCTTTGAAAATTTTTCATATGCATAGATTATTTTAAATATAAAATTAAAATTTTTGAAAACTTGCAAATTCTAAATAGTGTCATTATTATTGAATACCTCAATTCAGTTTCAAACATATTTTTTTTTTCAACCTCGCTCAAATTCACAGTTCGCAAAAATATGGCCTAGTTTAGGGCCAACTCCCCATATTTTGGGGTCAAATGCAAATGTAAAATGTACAATTTCACTTAATATTTTATAAGCAATACATGAATTAGAAAGAAAAAAAAAATCCAACATTTTTATATAATTTAATACATTAATTAATGGACTATTTTTATATATGTATAAAACGTATTTTAAAACTTTTAATTATAAAAATATCTCAAAAAAATCTCAAAATAAATATAATATTTTAGATGGTTAATGTCACTCTTGGTAATATTGTACTTCAATTCTTGAAAAATGGATTTCAATAATGATTTTTTCTCAAAAATGATTAATTCTGATTATAATTTTGATAAAAAGATAGATGAAGAGTAAAAATTTTGGAAAATTGAAAATTTTTACATTCTTAAACTACCACAAATATAGTAAAACGTATTAATAAAATATTGAACTTTCGAAAAGAGTATAATATTTAAAAATTAATTTTTATTTTAAATTTTGGGCCTTAATTAAAAATTTTACATCCTCAGACAAATAAGACAAGACATTCATTCAATTCTTTTTTTTTTTTTTTTTTGGTCTAATACATTCATTCAATTCACCAATAGAACATGCCTTCTTCTCTCTTCTTTTGTGTTTTTTTTTCCTAAGTGAGATTATTTTTGTGCAATCTATAAGACAAAGATATAAATGTTCTATTTTAGGGGGCTTAGACTGGTTGAGCCGCCCTTTTTACTAAAACCATTAGAAACATTAATCGCTTGTAACACCTTTACTAGTTTTAGGACATAAGTTTTTGAAATTGCGGTATGTGTTATATTTGATATTTTATGGGTTAGAAGTTGTTAACAACGGTTGATACATGTGATAAATTATCAATTGTCTCGAAAGTTTAATGGCTTTGTTTCCTCTAAAAAAAAAATTTTAATGGCTTTGTCTTCAATTCTCTCTATCATTGTTATTGACCTACATTTTCCTCCATTGTTGAGGTACGTATTCTGATTTGTTAAGGAATCTCGCTTTGTAAATTTCGGCCTTTTATTTTATTTTATTTATTTTATTTTAGTTATTGACGTTTCTAATGCATGTAACCTATTGAGTTTATAGTTTGATTCATATATTTCATTGTCTGATATTGAAACTTGAAAAAACTGCCATAACCTCTCCCTTTGAATTGTGAATCGCTACAACCAAACCAGTTCACTTCTCCTCACAAAAGATGGCCCCGTCGAAATTTGCATTGTAGCAATTTTCTGCAGTGGCTTCCACACTTCCACTACACTATCAAGTTAGGATCTTGGTTCACCGATTGCTGAATATTGACAGTTTGACAAATTGGAATTGTTCAAGTAACTGAGTATCCACCCTTTGTACATCTCGAATTTCCGGGCATTGTAATCCTAGTCTAATTTTATTTCTTTGATTCCAACTTCCAAGTGATCCAAGCTGTACGTCATAGCAAGTTCCTCACATCTGTAAAGAAGTGAGGTGCTTTTCATTTGAAATAAAGAGAAATATATTTTATGGTTAAAATTTTATTTTTTGTGTCTAATATTATATAAAATGTTAAGTCATTAAAATTTTAAATGATGCGTTTTTAAATTTATAATATTTAACCTAAATTATGAAATAAATTAATTTTAATTTTTCAAATGAGAAGAATCACTTTCCTAACTCTCCTATAGCAAATTAATGAGTCTATATTAAGTAAGAGATGGAGTTATGTTTAATTACTATCATGTCAAAGGTATAATTGGCTACAAATGCCTATTTGAATGGTTTTTCTATTGACCAGTGAATTCATGGTATGTCAAGTAGGGATGGCAACAGAGCGGAGTGAAGGGTCGAGTTAGGGGTGTCTTGTCTTTGTCTTGTTCCTTGTTTGAGGTGAGAGCAGAACATGTCGAAGTCAAGGCAAGTTGGAGGTATCTTGCCATCCTTAATGAGGTTGCTTCGACATTAATGAAATATAAATGAAAGATAAGTGTGACAAGTAATTGACAGAGTGCTAAAAGAGAGAAAACATGCGTTTTTGCACACTGATAATAGAATACATACAAAAAGATAAATTATAAGTAGGGTTATGTATAAAAATATTACATTATATTTAAATACTTTAAATATATATATATATATATAAACAAAAAAAAAAATATAGATATTCAAGGTAGGGCGGGATGGGGCAAGCAAAATCCATCCTCATCTCATCACCTTCCCGAAATTGACCTGTGTAGGATAGAATTGGTAAAGTAACAAGAAGAATTTTCACCATCCTTAATTTCAAGAATACGAGATTATATTACTTTTTTGTTTACATGTATTTATCATTAGATTCATTTGACTTAGGAGTTAGGTCCCTTGCTAGAGAAAACATGCATTTTGCATGCTAATAATAGAATACATACAAAAAGATAAATTATAAGTAGGGTTATGCATAAAAATATTAGATTATATTTAAATATTTTAAATATATATATATATATATATATATATAAAAACAAAAACAAAAATATAGATATTCAAGGTGGGGTGGGGTGGGGTGGGAGAAGCAAAATCCATGCTCCTCTCATCACCTTCCCAAAATTGACCTGTGTAGGATATAATTGGTAAAGTAACAAGAAAAATTTTCACCATCCTTAATTTTAAGAATATGAGTTTATATTACTTTTTTGTCTACATGTATTTATCATTAGATTCATTTGACTTAGGAGTTAGGCCCCTAGCTAGAGAAAACATGCGTTTTGCACGCTGATAATAGAATACATATAAAAAGATAAATTATAAGTAGGATTATGTATAAAAATATTACATTATATTTAAGTACTTTAAATATATAAATAAACAAAAACAAATATATAGATATTCAAGGTGGGGCGGGATGGGGCAAGCAAAATCCATCCTCATCTCATCACCTTCCCAAAATTGACCTGTGTAAGATAGAATTGGTAAAGTAACAAGAAGAATTTTCACCATCCTTAATTTCAAGAATACGAGATTATATTACTTTTTTGTCTACATGTATTTATCATTAGATTCATTTGACTTAGTAGTTAGGTCCCTCGCTAGAGAAAACATGCGTTTTGCATGCTGATAATAGAATACATACAAAAAGATAAATTATAAGTAGGATTATGTATAAAAATATTACATTATATATAAATAATTTTAAATAAATATATATATATATATATATATAAACAAAAACAAATATATAGATATTCAAGGTGGGGCGGGATGGGGCAAGCAAAATCCATCCTCATCTCATCACCTTCCCAAAATTGACTTGTGTAGGATAGAATTGGTAAAGTAACAAGAAGAATTTTCATCATCTTTAATTTCAAAAATATGAGTTTATATTACTTTTTTATCTACATGTATTTATCATTAGATTCATTTGACATAGAAGTTAGGTCCCTAGCTAGAGAAAACATGCGTTTTGCACGCTAATAATAGAATACATACAAAAAGATAAATTATAAGTAGGATTATGTATAAAAATATTACATTATATTTAAATACTTTAAATATATATATATAAACAAAAACAAATATATAGATATTCAAGGTGGGGCGGGATGGGGCAAGCAAAATCCATCCTCATCTCATCACCTTCCCGAAATTGACCTGTGTAGGATAGAATTGGTAAAGTAACAAGAAGAATTTTCACCAACCTTAATTTCAAGAATATGAGATTATATTACTTTTTTGCCTACATGTATTTATCATTAGATTCATTTGATTTAGGAGTTAGGTCCCTAGCTAATTTTTATCCGAGTTTCACAAATAAGACATTCAGAGTTTGATATTGCGTGATCCATCTATTTGATGGAACCGAATTACCTAGATGTTGCATACCAAAATCAAATGCAACCTGCTTCATTCCTAAAATAAATAAATAAACACACACACACCAACCATATTTAATGGTCTAACTTGTTGGTGCAATATAGCTCTATATTTTGGGTGTGGAAAATCATGTAATCCTTATGGTCCATCCAACTCCCACCCACTTTAAACCCTTTAAATTTTAGATTGAGAGATGTCAAGGCTAACTTTCCTACCTAAAAACAAGAGCTAGAGCTCATAAATTTGAGCCCATAATAATTTAATGGTCCCTATGGGGGTAAGAATTTTTGGAAGACCTACACTTAGTTTTTCTCAACTATCAACTGCAAATATTAACCTATAAATCCAACTTATATTTGAAGATTTTTCCACCGCCAGGGTTAGACTGCCTGGTCATTAAAAACTGACTTGCCGACTAAATAAAGGGTAGCTCAAACTTCAAACCAAACCCTACCCTCCTCACAGTAAAAAAGATGAGCATTTTTAGTAAAAGATAGTAGCATAAAAATAAAGAAAATTTGTCAACCACAATACTTTCTTTACTGAAATTTGTTTTCGTGGCGCTTTTAATGATCAAAAGGCACTCCAAATGTCCCCATAACATCACTTTCCTAATTTAATTGTTGACAAAATTAAGTCCCGTAAAACAGATTTCGTAATCACATTACACTATTAAATTCCTCATTTCACTTTCTTTTCTTTTTTTGGTACCCTATTCGCCCATTACCATCAGTATCACCTCACACTTATCATTTATGGCCGACGGAGGGTCGTGAAAGTGTCACTTTTGACTTGACCTAAAATTCTTTGATAATTTCTTTTTCTTTCCTTTTTTAAAGGATTTTGTTAAAATATGCCCAAGTAAAATCTAATAACACTTCAACCTAAAATTAACTTTTTACTATTTTTCAATTTAGATGGAATCTTTTTGAAACCTTTTTAATAAGTGCCTAAGGTACACGTTAACAAAACTTTTAAAACATAAATATTTCACCTGTTTTGATTGAAAATTTTTGTACCAATCAAGCAATCACCAATTAGTTAATTGGTACAAAATCATCACCCCCCACCCCCCCACTTCTTTTTACCTTGGTTTACATTCATACTTGTAATTAGGGTTGTTCATGGGTCAGTCTGGTTCAGGTTTGTGCCCAACTCAAGCTTGACCTGAATGCATCAGGTGGAGAAAATCTTAACCTGCAACCGACCTGAATGGAGTTTCGAATCTGCTGGTTCGAGTCTTATTGGTTTCGGGTGCATATCGGTCGGTTTCGGGTTTGCTATAGTGGATTGAAATCTGGTCGGATTTTGGCTGAAATCTTATCGAATCTCGTCAGATCTAACGAGATTTGGCCAAAATTTCGTCCGAATCTATAGAGATTGGGATGAGATCTTGATGGATTCGTCGAGATCTGGTTGAGATCTCGTCGAGATCTTGATAAGGTTAAACTTTTGAGTTAAATGATCTCTTTATATTCTATTCATTCGGGGTCTCTCCAATGTGTTATCTTCCCAACATAATAGCGAATCCGCTTAAAATTGACAAGAACAAAATATAAATTTAAAGGGTAGAACAATATAATTTTATTTATTGAATACATTATTGGAACATTACTTAATAATATAATCTACTGTGCTGGTGACGAATTTACAAAAACTAAACCCTCAAATTGTTAAGAAAATTGATAGTCAATGATTATTATGCACACTCATTAAAACTATTTATGATTTCAATTGAGTGGAAATTATGTTGATTTAATATTTCAAGGGACTCCTTGGAGGTGTGGGAAAGAATGCAAAAGCCACCTATATATTTTTCTTTTTAAAAATTCAATTATCATTATACAGTTTTAGGACGTTTTTATACAATTTAGAGATCTTTTATTTATATGATAAGGGGCCTTATGACCTTATTTAAATTTTTGAGGAAGAGGGGGCCTTGTCTAGGCCTTGAGTCTACCTTAATTCATTCCAAAAATGTTTTCTTGATTTGCTATATGAAATTTAGTTTTATTGGATTAAATTAACAACACTAATGTCAAAATACTTCATTCCAATAGATAAATTAAAATGGTAACTAATTTAATAAACTAAAATTTCCAAAGCTATAAAAACAAATAAATAAAGTTGGCATAATAGGCACTTTTAGTTTTAGATCTTAGATTCAGGGTTGGTTTGGACTGAAATACATGTTAATGCTAATTATTATTAATATCTTAATTTCTTCTGTTTTCTTTAATAGAGATCAGCCAAAAAGTATAGTTTTAAATTATACTACTTTTATAATTAAAAAAAAAAAAAACTATTTCATTTGTTTTAATTATTTCCCCCACCGACTTAAATATTTGTTTATGGGTTTCTGAGTTCTCTTTCTCCAATAAGAAATTGTGAAATCCTAATGTTCTTCTTGAAAAGACACGTGCTACGCTTACACTGCGTGTAGGTCTCGTATACACTATATTCCCAAAAAAATGAACAACTTTTGGTGCTTTACGGACACGTCACCGCTGTGTTTTTTAGTTCATCTGTACCATCCGACGTGGCGTCTTACAGATAGATATTATGACGAGTAGAGTAACATGTACATCCCTCAACAAGCAATTTGAAGAAGAATTGAGAGACAGTCATATAGACGGGTCCCACCACGCGCTTTCGTACGAAATCGGGAAATTCATGCTATTCTTCCAACCTAATTAGACGTTCAAATTCATAAATAATAATAATAATAATAAAATAAATATATACGTACCTCCAAAATAAAATTATAGACAAAATTGATTCAAATCAATAAATCTTGTAAAGGTTTCCAAGTTAATTTCACTTCCCCTTAATTAATTGACACTTAAAAATTTGTTGTCAATACGTCAATAGATTTGTAGTCTAATTAAGACCTATTAAATTTGTTGTACTTGTTGCCTTTGCAAGTTCAATCCTTTATCCTTGTTTCCCATCAACTAAATAAATAAAATATTTTTAAAAAATTTTTATGAAAAAAAAGCAATGAAACTTTTTTTTTTTTTACTTTTTATATTTTTAATAAAAAGTATCAAACCTTTTAAAAATAGACTATTAACAAATATTTTAAAGACTCTCTGATTAACTAGACCCATTAATAAATATCAAAAAATTACTGGTTCTCATTTAATGAAAACTAAAATTAACTATAAGTTCAATAACATAATTAGAAATTTCCTAAAAAAGTTTAAGTAAGTGCAAACAAGATAGTTTGATACATTTGGAGGCCTTAGGCTAAAACTGAATTGAAGCTTTTTATATATTTAAATATATTTTTTTAAAATTTAATATTATTTAAACTCTATCATCTTGTTTTATATCTAAAATTACTACTAATCACATAGAATTTTTTATAAAAAAAATCTAGACACAAAAAATTTGACAAAACTTTTCTATCCTGTTGATGTGGCATATTGATAATGGTAAAGTAAAAATGTGATGTTAAGTTATACTTGTGGAGTGACTATTTCACCTAAGATTTATTGTAAAAATGTTATGAACATCTCACTTCTAAAAAAGAAAAAAAAAAGCAGATCATCGCATACCTTGGTGTAATAGTCACTCCACAAGTATAAGTACTTTGATTTTTGCTTTTACATCTTACAAGTACTTATACTTGTGGAGTGACTATTACACTAAGGTATGCGATGACCTCTTTTTATTTTTTTTAGAAGTGAGATGTTTATAACATTTTTACAATAAATCTTAGTTGCTAAGTTATTACTAGTTTTAATTTAAACTTGCTGGATAAAAAAACTATTTTTATTATTTTTATATTAAGAGAGAGAGAGAGAGAGAGAGTATAATTTGAGAGAAATCCAACGAGAAAAATCGTTAAAAAGGGCGTGAGGGTTGGTGACCTATTTATTTGGTAACAAATGCCCGTTTTCCTGTTCTCACTTCTCTCCTCCTTTTCTTTCTTTAAAAACCTCTCCTCACTCTGTCTCTTTCCGTGTCTCTCTTTTATGAAAGAGAGAAAAGAAGAAGACCATTTGTAAAGTTCAAAGATCGCGTGTGCCCCTTTTAAAAGTCTCTACAGTTCTGAGAAAGAGGGAAGCAAGCGCAACGTTATAATTTATACATCATCAAAAGTAACGAAGAAAAAACAAACAAAGGAAAGAAAGAAAGAAAGAAAGAAAGAAACATAAATGGATAGTTTGTGTTTGAAGACAGGAATTGGGATCCATCATCATGGGACGATCTCTGCAACTGGGGAGCTCCGAACGACGCCGTCTCAGGTGGGCGCTAAGCCTCAGCAGAAAACGGCGCCGTTTTTGAGGTTTCCTTTCGCGTACCCTCTGAAGTCTCTGTCTTTGTGGCCTGGTAATAAGAATAGAGGTGGAGATGGTGGTGGCAGGCACAATGGGTTGGCCTTAGACGACGCCGTTTTGGTTGACAACAACAAGACCAATAACGTTGTTGTTAGCGATGAAATAGTGGTGGAGCAGGAAGAGGAGGAGGAGGAGGAGGAGGAGGATTTTCATAAGAGGGAAAAAAGTGAGAACTGGGTTTTGAAGATTTTGCATGTTAGATCGCTGTGGAAGGAGAGGGCTGAAGCTGGGCTTGTGTTGGAGATAGAGAAAGAAGAGAAGGTGGTGGCAATTGGTGATGAAGAAGAAGAAGAAGAAGAAGAAGAAGAAGAAGATTGTGAGCTTTGTAGTGTTGCTGATCATGATGATGAAAAACAGGTTGGTTTTGATAGAGATTCGTTTTCGAGATTGCTAAGGAGGGTGTCTTTGGCCGAGGCTAGGTTGTATGCTCAAATGTCGTATTTGGGAAACTTGGCCTATTCCATTCCCAAAATCAAGGTACAAACTTTGCCCACATCTGTTTCTTTGATTTGATTTGTAATATGTTAGATTGGTATATGAACTGGTAATGTTGAAATGAATTAAAAAGTTGGAGCTTTTTTTTTTGGGGGGGGGGGGGGGGGGGGGGGTTGATTTAGAATATGTTTGATGGGTTTATGGAATGGTATGTTATGAAAAGCAAAATTCCTATTTCCCATTGTAAAGTTTGTATTTTTACTGGTGGGGTTTTTCTGTGGAGGTGTACCTGATCTTAATTAGTGTTTTTTTGTTCATTGGTGGATCCACATTGCTTGAAGTTTGAGCACTTTTTGATTTGTTTTGATTATGCTCTGTTTGGTCTGAAACCAAATGGGAAATGAGAATTCACTCAATTCAGGAATCTTTTTTCTGGAAATTTTTTATCAAGTGGCGGTTTTTGAATTAGATCACAGGGATTTTATACAGGGGAACTGGGTTTTGGATTTTGGATTTTGGATTTTGAAGCTGATGGAATAGGTGGTCCCTTTCTGTAGAAATTCATGAAGTGAGGCCTTGCATTCCATCTATTCCGATCCCTTCAATTCCATGTTGCCTGTCATAGCTTTACCTTTCTCAAGCCCCTACAGAGTATAAGATTTCTGTTACCAGGATAATAAAATTATGCCGTGATAGGTTTCAGTTTGGCTTACAATTATATGGTTTGATTGATTTTATTTTTTACTTTCTTCAAGAAATTTTTTGTTTATGGAGGTTCCAATTTAATGATTTTGTGCTGTATATGTGAACCCTGTGAGTTGTCTTTGTGCATAAATGAAATCAATCATGTGAATATAGTACTCACAGAAATTCTTATGTTGACATTTGGTTTGGTGTAGTTTGGATTCCTTTTTCATTTGAAGTAAAGTATCATTTGATTTACAATCTGTATTTAATTCAGGTTGATGTTCTGTGTTCTATGTTCTACTTGCATTATTTAATAGAAAATTGTTGTTTAAATTTTTTCCATGGATTGCATAAATCATCTATCTCACAAATTTACTTTCTGGAGATTTTAGTTTTCCAATATAAATTACTCCCTCCGTCCCATATTTCTTGTCCTCTATTCCATTTTGGGATGTCCCAAAATATTGTCCTGTTTCTAAAAATAAAAGTCATTAATTTATTAATGTTCCTATTATACCCCTATTTTATTTTCAAAACTACTACAGAGTATTTGAAAAGAAAATTTTTTGATAAATTTATTTAAGGGTAGTTTTGGAAACTTATATATTTTTAAAAGACAGACAAGATAATAAATGATGTTCCCTTAAAAAATTTGACTTTTCAAACAGGACAAGAAATATGGGACGGAGGGAGTATATGACAATAATTTATTTTGACTATTGATAATCCAGCCAGGAAATCTCTTGAAAGATCATGGTTTGCGTTTTGTAACATCATCAATTGAGAAGAAGGAACTGGCAGCACAAGCTGAGAAAAATCAGGTATCAACTGAAAGCCCAGAAGCAGAAAGTGATTTGAAAGATGAGGCAGAAGGCAAGGAGCAGAAGGAAGAAGGGTATCGGATAAGTGCATCTGCTGCATATCAAATTGCAGCCTCTGCTGCTTCCTATCTGCATTCTCATACAAAGAGCATACTTCCATTCAAGTCCTCAAAAACTGAGGCTGGTGAACCTGAAGAAAGTGGCAGTAGGGACGGTGGTGCTAATATGATGAACTCAGAAATGGCTTCTTTCATGGCAACTACGGACTCAGTGACAGCCGTGGTTGCTGCAAAGGAGGAAGTGAAGCAGGCTGTTGCGGATGATTTGAACTCAATGCGTTCATCACCCTGTGAGTGGTTCATATGTGATGAAGATCAGACTGGTACAAGATACTTTGTCATTCAGGTAGGGTTAATAAATTATTAATGCTATTTACTTTATATAAAACAATTTTCTAGGGCAGAAGGCAAAAGGGGACTGCTTCTGCACTCTGTATAAGAATTTTATACCACTTGATGAATGGTCACATTGATGCATTTTGGACTATGATCTAATAAATTGTTATTTACCTATAAAATAAAATAAAAAAATAAAAAAAGATCGATAGAGCATTTATTGGCTGTAGTTTGACTAATGATTATGCCTTTCACCCAATGACATAAGAAGCCTGATAACTTTTGGTATCTTGTTTATATTTGGTCTTACTGAAAATTTTCCTGTGCAGGGGTCTGAATCACTAGCATCTTGGCAAGCAAATTTACTTTTTGAACCCGTTCAATTTGAGGTAAATTCTCTTTTTGACTATCTTTTGGAATTTGCCAGATACATTTCGCCATTTTTAAAGGTTTCTGTTATTTAGTATTGGTTCTGATTGTTAATGATTGAAAAAAAAACAAAAAAAACTAGTTATATCTTGACTTCAAAGTTAAGTTCATAACAGGTGAAAGTGCTGAATGTTCTGAGCTGTCCTTCTGTGTAAAGCTAGTATAATATAAGAATCTTTGTGTGCATATTTCCCAAAATTGAGGAATGCAATACGTCTTATTTGTCCAGGAACTAGATGTGGTTGTGCACAGAGGTATTTATGAAGCTGCAAAAGGTATCTATCAACAGATGTTGCCAGAGATCCGTGCACACTTCAAATCTCGTGGAGACAAAACTACCTTCCGTTTCACTGGACACTCTCTTGGGGGAAGCTTGGCGCTACTTGTAAATCTCATGTTGCTGATACGGTGCGAAGTGCCAATCTCATCCTTACTTCCTGTTATCACATTTGGTTCACCATCTATCATGTGTGGAGGTGACCGTTTGCTTCGCAAGCTTGGATTGCCGCGCAATCATGTTCAATCGATCACAATGCACAGAGACATTGTACCCCGGGCTTTCTCATGCAATTATCCTAATCACGTTGCGGAGCTTCTCAAGGCTGTCAATGGGAACTTTCGCAATCATCCTTGTCTCAATAACCAGGTAAAATTTAACTCTTTTAGAAAGAGAAGTATGAGCTTGTGAAAATAGCAATTTTTCTACAGTGATTTAAACTATCTGACCTTATTTTTGTTTTTCTTTTTACTACAGAAACTACTCTTTGCTCCAATGGGGGAGATTCTAATTCTACAGCCGGATGAGAAATTCTCTCCTAACCATCATCTCCTTCCTTCAGGCACGGGTCTATACCTTCTAAGTTGCCCATTGTCAGATAGCAATGATGCAGAGAAGCAGCTCCAGGCTGCCCAAATGGTGTTCTTTAACTCACCACACCCACTTGAAATCCTAAGAGATCGTTCTGCATATGGTTCTGAAGGAACCATCCAAAGAGATCATGACATGAGCTCTTACATGAAATCTGTCAGGGATGTGATTCGCCAAGAGCTTAACCACATCAGGAAAGCCAGGAGAGAGCAACGCCGCAAAGTTTGGTGGCCCCTTGTGGCACCCCGTGGTGTCAATGCTGGTATAGTTGTGGGGAAGCCCATGATATCAATCAACATAGGCCAAGACCAGGTCAATTTCTCTGGCATCTTACATAAAGGTAGAGAATCCTTGAAACGTTTCAGTAGGCTGGTTGCATCACAGCACATGCATTTGTTTGTTGTGCTCTTGTTCCCAGCTCGATTGTTACTCTTGGGGGCATACAGCGTGTTCAATTTTCATTGACCATTTCTATTTAGGCTTGGTACATGACGTTCCTTTTTTTTTTTTGGCTGGGATAGCACATAGTTGTATAGGTGGAGGGCACATGGCTAGCAGGGTGGTTAGATTGATTCTTTATTCATTGGTTCTGAAAGCTCAAAGCAATGCAAATTGCATTTTTTTAGATGGGGGATATCCAAACGGCATGTAAACAACACTTAAAAATTGAAATATCAGTGGTTACAATTTACAAATGAAATTACACCATCAGTTTCTAAAAAGTTTGGTGATCTAATTTTGGATACGGTTACAATTACTGAGGCATGGTTGTTTTCTCCAATGTATACTCTCTGATCTTATAGAGAGTAAATATGTTTGATGCAAGAAAATGACAGCACTGTCGTCTTAGGTCCCTTGTTGGTGCTATAACATCAATGGGAAAGAGATGAAAGCGAGGTCTTGCGTGGGTGTTACAAACACGATATCTCAGCACATCGGTGGTGGTGTGTGGTTAATATTTAGGTAGGCTAGGGACAAATATCCGATCAGCCCAATAATTCGGCTATCCATAAATATATGTCATAAATTCATAACAAGGTAGACAGTTTTGAGGTCTCTTTGGGGAAATCATTCAGATTGTGATTTGTGAAGCTCTTTAAGTTTGTCACGGTAACATTTCAAAATACATTCCATATTTTGCTTTCAAGAGGAGATACAAAAAAATAAAAACAAATAGCAAAAAGCCAATTTCAATGAAACTAACTAGAACCTGCGTTCTTGAGATCTTGCCCACTTGATGAGCCATGTTGAGAACGTGTTGGTTCACAAGTCTTTGGTCATTTTAAGGGTGCACAAAAAGCTGTCTTGCAGACAAAATAGGTGTCCCCAGTCTAAAATGGCTGAGCTTTCAATTCTCAAATGCCTATCCATCCAACAAGGCTTTAGATAGATGTATAGTGGGTGAACTCAAGTACTCAACAATCTAACTTCTCTCCGCAACAACGTTCTTTTGCATATGCGCGCATTGCAATAGTGTTTAGGAGAAGATATATATATATATATATATATATTTTATCCAATATATGTATCATCTCTTTGATAACATATAAATCTCACGTAATTGTAAAAAAAATAATACATACATCAAATGTGTGAAATAAATATTACTGCTTTTAGGGAACCTATAATATTGTCACTTTCATATCTTATTCCTAGTTTCAGTTTTCAAATCAGTCAATCTGTGCATGATTTTGTTGAGTGTGAATTTTGCTTTCCAGATTCTCCATCTACTTCGGCTTGAATCTAGGGAATGGTAGGATACTAAAAAAAAGTTAGCTGTGGACCATTTACAAGAGGCCAAAGTCATGAATATGACATTACAATTGTTTGGTGCTATATATAGGACCGACCTTGTGGTTGGGTGAAATAAAAAGAGGGAAAGAAAATAGACTATTAATCAAACTGAAACTTTAATCATATGCTTATTGGACAGGTGTGGGGTTAAGAACTATTTACACTCAAAATCAAACTGCTTTAACCAATCTAATAATAATTAGATTCCTCGTTAATTCAGAAGTGATGCTTTTCAGCCTTTTGACTCTCAAAAGCTTTTTTGGTAACTAACTTTTGCATTGTGTCGATTTTTAGATCCATTCTTCTTCGTATAGAAATATTTAAAGAAAATTATTCAAATTCAAGTTTTTAGTTTAAATAACCTGATTAAAGTATGAATAACAGTTTTTTTTTTTTTTTGGATGAAATTTATGAATGGATTTAAACTTTAATAATTTGATTTATAATGATTAGACATAAGATGTAATTTTAAACTCATAAAATTGTTTTTGTTTTTGCAAAATCTCCAAAACTCAAACCATGCATTGTTAAATTTATATAAAACAATTTATACTACTAATTTTTTTTCAAATCCGAATGCAAGCTATAAATATTTTTTTTAACAAACTTTTTTTAATGAGTAAAAATATGATTATACATTCAAATGAAATATCAAATGTAGAATGCATTTGAACCGCTCCTAAAGAATTAGGAACTGACTTGCTTTAGTATTTATGTGCACACGACAAGATTATGACACATACGGAAAAATATGTCATAACTTTAACAAGTCTAATAACAGCAAATAAAAAAACTTTAACAGGTCTAATACACGAGTACGGACTTCATCTATGGCCAAATTAAAATAAGACCATGAAGTGACACTAAAAAAAAAAAAAAAAACTAAAGCAGTTGTCCACTCAAACAAAAATCTTAGCAAAAGTAGTTTAATAATATGACTTGGGAGTTCGAAACTAAAGACGGCAAACCAAAGTTACTAAAAGTAAAGAATGACAGTAGCCTATTCTGAGCACCAGTCTAATGCATGATTTTTTTTTTTTTTCCTGATGAGTAATTATATAGATTGACGGCAAAAGAGAAGTCGAAGATAATACACTAGTCAGTATAAATATAGATTATTTTATTGAAATTAAAAATTTATTATTAAAAATATTGTAAATAAAAGTTAAAACGACAAACAAAAATCTTGACAAAAAGTAGTTTAATAATATGACTTGGTAGTTCGAAACTAAAGTCGGCAAACTAAAGTTACTAAAAGTAAAGAATGACAGTAGCCTATTCTGAACACCAGTCTAATCCATGATTTTTTTTTTTCTTTTTCCGACGAATAATTATGTAGATCGACGGCAAAAGAAAAGTATAAGATAATATATTTGGGTCTATTTAGATGTTGTTTATTTTGTTAAAATTAAAAATTTATTACTGAAAGTATTGTAGATAAATATAAAAGTTAATTAAAATGGTATAGTGAATCTATAAATAGAATCAAAAAGTATAATAAATTCATGAATAGTAACAAAAATAAACTAACGCACATAGAATCTTATTTTGGTTTCAGGTCCAAACTTTTTTGTATTTATTTTTCTCCCATTTTAGGTTGAGTAATAAAGTATTTATTCACAAAAAAGAAAAAAGAAAAAAAACAGAAGCTGAAGATAAGCCCATTCCAACTACAAAACATGGCCCAACCAGTGATATCATGAGCTTGAAAATTAAAATCCCCATTAACCAAAATAAAATAAAAAATCCTGGAAGAGATAAGACTTGATCTTGGAGAAGATCTGTTCAGGGTCTAATTTATAAATGTGTTGCCTGCCCAGCCATCTTATTCCAGGCATGTATTTTAGACTTTTATTGTTTCTTTGACTGAACACTGATACAATTTCCCCCCTTTTTGACTGTAAATTAAGTATGCAAGTAAAGCCACTTGGAGCTTACACATGTTTGACAAAATGCTCCATTCATTTTGAAGACCAACTGAGTAGCTCTCCCTGATTTCGTCACTCTTAATTAAAGAAAGCCAATACATTTCTTTCTTCTTTTTCTTCTTTCTATTTTATTTTATTTTATTTTTTGAGAAGAAGTTTCGAGCATATTATAATTTGAATTTAGAATAGGTTTTCTCAACTCAAATCTGTCTGTCTTTTGCCATTATGTAAGTGCACAAAAATGAACAGAATGAACCGAAGTGGATCAAAATGGGCCAAAGTAGACCAAAATGGACCAAAGTATACCAAAATGGATAGATTTGGATTAAATTGAACTGAATGGATTGAGGTTGACAAAATAGGACTAAAGTAGACCGAATAGGATGAAAGTGGACCGAATAGGGAGAATGGTCCGAATAGGACCAAAGTGAACCAAATAAGACCAAAATAGACATAATGGACTGAATAGGAGGACCAAATTGGACCAAAGTGGACAAAATAGATTGAATAGAAACAGTGTGGACCGAATAGGACCAAAGTGAACTGAATAGGACCAAATAATAATGAATGGGACTGAATAGAATCAAAGTGGATTGAATACGACCAAATAGACTGAATATGATAGAATAAAACCAAAGTGGACCGAATAGGACTAAAATGGACCGAATAGGACTAGAATGGATTGAAGTGTACTGAATAGGACCAAAGTGGATAGAACATGACCAGATAGGACTAAATAGAACCAAAGTAGATTGAAAAAATTGAATAAGACCGAATGGACTGAATATAGATTTTTTGCATAATTAGATAGGAATGCTCTAAACCAAAAATATGTATCAAATAATGTCACATGTGGCTGAAAATTAGAGGAAACTAAATTATTTAAATAGGACGGGATATTATCCCATATATATTTTATATATGGGCATGAGAATTTAACTTTTAGAAAATTTCAGATTGTGAATTTAGTTATTGAATAATTGAGTTCTTTTACGTTAAATCTCATTCTCTCTAAGATAAAAAAATCTCTCCTAGTACAATATGTGAGTTTGAAGATTCAAACTCATGATAAAAATGTTGAGGAACATAAGGAGAGCCAGAAATTGGGGGGCGAGGCTGAGTGGTGAGGGCTATAAAGGGTAGGGTGGGGGGTGGGGGGGGGGGGAATCGTAAAAAAAAGGCTTATAGATATATCTTACAACTTTTGCTCCCTCCATAATTATAATTAGATTTTATTTTTATTTTTAATTTTGTTTTTTTGTTAAATTTCTTTAATGTATTTCTTGTTCATATGTTAAAATTTTATTATACTTATAATCAATATACTAATTTTTAATATCCCAAAATGCATTCAAAAAAGAAAGAAAGTGTTTCATATTTTATTAGTGTTTTAAGGTTCAAAACATATAAAAATTAAAGAAAAATAGGGAAATTGACAAATTAAGTTAGAGTTTTAAAAAAGTAAAAAAAAAAATCTTTATGTGTAATTTTATTCTTTCATCAATTTTTTGTAATAAGTATTAAAAAAGAAGAAGAAGAAGAAGAAGGATAATTATAACAAATAAAGCTTTTCATTCATAACTGAAATTTTGACTTTAATGCATGATATAATTTTTTTTTTTTTTTCTGATGAATAATTATTAGATATAGTTTATTTTATTAAAATTAAAAATTTATTATTAAAAATATTATAAATAAAAGTAAAAACGACAAACAAAAATCTTGACAAAAGTAGTTTAATAATATGGCTTGGGAGTTCGAAACTAAAGTCGGCAAACTAAAGTTACTAAAAGTAAAGGATGACAGTAGCCTATTCTGAACACCAGTCGAATCCATTATTATTATTATTATTTTTTTCTTATGATGAATAATTATATTGATTGACGGCAAAAGAGAAGTCGAAGATATAGGTAACAAACAAAAATCTTGGCAAAAATAGTTTAATAATTTGACTTGGGAGTTGGAAACTAAAGACGGCAAACTAAAGTTACTAAAAGTAAAGAATGACAGTAGCCTATTCTGAACACCAGTCTAATCCATGATTTTTTTTTTCCTTTTTCTGATGAATAATTATATAGATTGGCGGCAAAAGAGAAATAGAAGATAACACATTTGGTATAGGTATTGTTTATTTTGTTAAAATTAAAAATTTATTGTTAAAAATATTTTAGATAAATATAAAAGTTAGTTGAAATGGTACAGTAGAATTTATGAATAGTATTAAAAAGTACAGTAGGCCTATAAATAGTTATAAAAATAAGTTAAATAGTAAAATAATTTATAATTTTTATTACTTTTCAAACTTGTTTTGGTTTCACGTCCAAACTTTTTTGTATTTGTTTTTCTCCTATTTAGGTTGAATAATAAAGTATTTATTTAAAAAAAAAAAAAAAAAACAGTAGCGGAAGATAAGCCCACTCCAACGGCAAAACACGGCCCAACCAGTGATATCAGGAGCTTGAAAATTAAAATCCCTATTAACCAAATAAAATAAAAAATCCTGGCAGAGATAAGACTTGATCTTGGAGAAGATCTGTTCAGGGTCTAATTTATAAATGTGTTGCCTGCCCAGCCGTCTTGTTCCAGGCATGTGTTTTAGACTTTTCAGTGTTTCTTTGACTGAATACTTATACAATTCCCCCCCTTTTTGACTGTAAATTAGTATGCAAGTAAAGCCATTTGGAGCTTACACATGTTTGACGAAATGCTCCAATCATTTTGAAGACCAACTCAGTAGCTCTCCCTGATTTCAACAATACCAATTTCATTTCAACTATAATTTGTAACAATGCATTAGTGAATAAGTCAATAAGGAGAGTGACATCCCTTAATTAAAGGAAGTCAATACATTTCTTTCTTCTTTTATTTTATTTTATTTTATTTTATTTTTTGAGAAGAAGTTCCGAGCATATTATAATTTAGATTTAGAATAAGTTTTCTCAACTCAAACCTGTCTTTTACCATTATCTAAGTGTACAAAAATAGATCGAATGGACTGAAGTGGATCAAAATGGGCCAAAGTAGACCAAAGTATATCAAAATGTACAGAATTGGATTAAATTGAACTGAATGGATTGAAGTTGACAAAATAGGACTAAAGTAGATCGAATAGGATGAAAGTGAACCGAATAGGAAGAATGGTCTGAATAGGACTGAAGTAAACTGAATAAGAAAAAAATGGACATAATTGACTGAATAAGAGGACCAAATTGGAGTTCGAAACCAAAGTCGGCAAACTAAAGTTACTAAGAGTAAAGAATGACAGTAGCTTATTCCGAGCACCAGTGTAATCCATGATTTTTTTTTTTTCTCTGATGAATAATTATATAGATTGACGGCAAAAGAGAAGTAGAAGATAATAATCTTGATCTATTTGAATATAACTTATTTAATTAAAATTAAAAATTTATTACTAAAAAGGCATGTAAAAATAAAAGCAACAAACAAAAATCTTGGCAAAAATAGTTTAATAATTTGACTTGAGTGTTCGAAGCTAAACACGGCAAACTAAAGTTACTAAAAGTAAAGAATGACAGTAGCCTATTCTGAACACCAGTCTAATCCATGAATTTTTTTTCTTCTTTTTCTGATGAATAATTATGTAGATTGACGGCAAAAGAGAAGTAGAAGACGCTACATTTGAATATAGAAAATTAAAAATTTATTGCTAAAAGGATTTTAGATAAATCTAAAAGTTAGTTGAAATAATACAGTAAAACTTATAAATAGTATCAAAAAGTACAATAAATTTATAAATAATTGTAAAAATAAGCTAAATAGTAATATAATTTATAATTTTTATTACTTTCCAAACTTATTTTGGTTTTCGGTCCAAACTTTTTTGTATTTGTTTTTCTCCTATTTTAGGTTGAGTAATAAAGTATTTATTCAAAAAAAAAAAAGCGGAAGATAAGCCCACTCCAACTACAAAACAGGGCCCAACCAATGATATCATGAGCTTGAAAATTAAAATCCCTATTAACCAAAATAAAATAAAAAATCCTGGCAAAGATAAGACTTGAACTTGGAGCAGAACTGTTCAGGGTCTAATTTATGAAAGTGTTACCTGCCCAGCCATCTTATTCCAGGCATGTATTTTGACTTTTCAGTGTTTCTTTGACTGAATACTGATACGATTTTCCCCCTTTTTGACTGTAAATTAGTATGCAAGTAAAGCCATTTGGAGCTTACACATGTTTGACGAAATGCTCCAATCATTTTGAAGACCAACTCAGTAGCTCTCCCTGATATCAACAATACCAATTTCATTTCAACTATAATTTGTAACAATGCATTAGTGAATAGGTCAATAAGGAGAGTGACATCCCTTAATTAAAGGAAGCCAATAGATTTCTTTCTTCTTTTTCTTCTTTCTATTTTATTTTATTTTTTGAGAAGAAGTTCCGAGCATATTATAATTTGGATTTAGAATAGGTTTTCTCAACTCAAACTTGTCTTTTGCCATTATGTAAGTGCACAAAAATGGATCGAATGGACCGAAGTGGATCAAAATGGGCCAAAGTAGACCAAAATGGACAGAATTGGATTAAATTGAACCGAATGGATTGAAGTTGACAAAATAGGACTAAAGTAGATTGAATAGGATGAAAGTGGACCGAATAGGGAGAATGATCCGAATAGGACTGAAGTGAACCGAATAAGAAAAAAAAATTGACATAATGGACTGAATAAGAGGACCAAATTGGACCGAAGTGGACAGAATAGATCGAATAGAACAATTTGGACTGAATAGGACCAAAGTGGGCTGAATAGTACCAAATTGGACCAAATAATAATGAATGGGACCGAATAGAATCAAAGTGGACTGTGTAGAACCGAAGTGGACTGAATATGACCAAATAGACCGAATAAAACCAAAGTGGACCGAATAGGACTAAAATGGACCGAATAGGACCGGAATGGATCGAAGTGTATTGAATAGGACCAAAGCGGATAGAACAAGACCAGATAGGACTAAATAGAACCAAAGTGGATTGAATAAAATTGAATAAGACCGAATGGACCGAATATAGATTTTTTGCATAATTAGATAGGAATGCTCTAAACCACAAATATATATCAAATAATGTCACATGTGGCTGAAAATTAGAGGAAATTGAATTATTTAAATGGGAGGGGATATTATCCCATATATATTTTATATATGGGCATGAGAATTTAACTTTTGGAAAATTTCAGATTGTTTATTTAATTATTGAATAATTGAGTTCTTCTACGTTAAATCTCATTCTCTCTAAGATAAAGGAAATCTCTCCTAATACAATATGTGAGATAGAAGATTCAAACTCATGATAAAAATGTTGAGGAACATAAGCAGAGCCAAGAGTTGAGGGGTGAGGCTGAGAGGTGAGGGCTGTAAAGGGTGGGGGGGGGGGGGGGGGGATATATTGTAAAAAAAAGGCTTATAGATATATCTTACAACTTTTGCTCCCTCCATAATTATAATTATATATATTTTTAATTTTTAATTTTTTTGTTAAATTTCTTTAATGTATTTCTTGTTCATATGTAAAAATTTTATTATACTTATAATCAATACACTAATTTTTAATATCCCAAAATGCATTCAAAAAAGAAAGAAAGTGTTTCATATTTTATCAGTGTTTTAAGGTTCAAAACATATAAAAATTAAAGGAAAATAGGGAAATTGACAAATTAAGTTAGAGTTTTAAAAAAGGAAAAAAAAATTATTTATGTATAATTTTATTCTTTCATCAAATTTTTGTAATAAGTATTAAAAAAGAAGAAGAAGGATAATCATAACAAATAAAGCTTTTCATTCATAACTGAAATTTTGACTTAATCACAAATTTTTTTTGGCTTCATTAATATATACCCACCCAAATGACTTTTTATATTTCATATTCATCTCAAACAATCTATATATATGTTCAAGTACATATGCATATATACTTGTGTATAAAATTTTGTTTCCATAAAGTCAAATCATGGCTCTACTAAGAATGAATGCTTTTAGGAAAGGGTTATTTGACTAAGGAATACTTATACAAGTCATTGCCTTTTATTAGTTTTGGGGGTAAAGGCACGTACAGGTAGAACTCATTAATTAGCCTATATATATATATATATATATATATATATATATATATATATTTTTTGGTAATATTAATTAGCCTATATTCTTTTCTTAAACTGTGCACCATTAGCATCGCGTGTGTTCCCATTTAAGCTAACATATTCCTTGTTTTCTTTTTGTCCCCCTCTGGCCCTCTCACTCTTTTTTTAAGGCAAGGTTCTACCTTTTTTTTTTTTTGGGTGTGATATAGACTGAAGAAAAAGCTAAATTCTTGTTCAAAAGATGACAAAGAGCCCATGCTAGCCACAGTTTTTCCCTGTTGAAGTAGTTTGTTACACAAGAAATGTTATTACACAGTAAATCGAGCAATTTTTGAAATTTTTTTTGGGTGTGGTACAGACAAAAGAAAAAGCTAAATTCTTGTTCAAAAGATGACAAAGAGCCCATGCTAGCCACGGTTTTTCCTTGTTGAAGCAGTTCGTTACACAAGAAATGTTACTGCACAATAACTCGAGCAATTTTTGAAAAATCATAACATGAAATGATTGGTATGATAGTGGTTTGAGATGGGTATGATACGCGTACGTCACTCTAAATGAAGTGTTCATGTTTCCTAGGTTGGCTTAGAGAGGCGTAGACAAAGAGGGAAACCATTTGTGTGTGTGTATGAGAGAGAGAGAGAGAGAGAGAGAGAGCTTTTATAATCACTAATATCTACAATGTTGACATGGTTAGTATTGGTCACTAATAATGATTTAGGTTTGGTTTTTATTTTTATTATTTTTTTTTTAACAAATGAGGATATCTAGACTTTTTTGAATATGTGATTATTTTATTGGATGTATGCAGTCTTCATGTTCTACTCTTGTTGAAATTTGAGAAACATATAGTTAGGCTATAGTGTCGTTAGGAGCTGGATTGCCTAGAAGGTTGCACCCATTATCGGACATCCAGAAGACTTTTACTCTCAACTATGCACATCTCTTATCACTAGGTTTTTACGAGAATGAAACAGTTTATAGTTTGACCATTACGTTCACCAAATACAATACGTTAAAGCCAACCTTAACCTAGTTCACTGTAGGAAAGCAAATCTTAGTGGTTCAAATCAAAAGTGGCCTACTCATAACTCCTTAAACTCCCCAAAAATAATGAAGAAAAATGATTCAATTCCAAGTCTCATTTCAGACTCATAAGTCATATATATAAGCGTGGGAAAGGCCTCGAATGGAGTGGGTGAAGCTAAACACGAATGGGTCAGCTATTGGCAATCCTGGACTAGGTGGGTGTCGAGGCATTATTAGAGATGAGAATGGTCACTGGGTAGCAGGGGTTTCTAGGAAAATTTGAATTACTAATAGTTTTGTTGTTGAATTGTTGGGCCTCTGGGATGGATTAATTATGTGTTGTAGTCAAACCCTGTTTTCTCTAAAAGTTGAAGTTGATGCAAAAGCTATTGATGATTGTCTTAGGTAACTCAACTTATGTGAATAATGCGGTTTCTCCTATTTTGGATGATTGCAGGCAGTTGATTTTCTGCTTTCATTGGATTCATTTTAAGCACTACTATTGTATGAAGCTAATTGGTGTGCGGACAGCCTTGCAAAGATGGGAGCTAGTTAGGATTTAGATCTAAGTCTTTTGATAGTCTGCTGTAAACTTGCTTAATGTTTATGAGGAGAAACTCAATGGGATGTACTTAAAAAGACTTTACCCTAAACCTGCTGTAGTTTTTTAAGCCTCATTAATGATTCGTCAATTTCCAAAAATGAAGACATATATATGACTAATATTAATCTGGTCCCCTTTTGAACTTGAAACAAATTAAAAGCACCACAGCATGACACACATGATCAGTCAATACATCACAAACAAGTCCAGTTGTCGTGTTCCGTGATGACTTGAATAAAAAGAGAGAGCGAAGAGTATAAGCCGTGACATGAGAAAGAAAGGAAAAATAAGCTTTTGTACTTGTTATTTAATAAATTTATATTGTAAATAGTATTGTTTTTATTTATAAGTATTTTATAATTAATCATTTTTATAGAAAATACTAATCTTGATTCTTGATACAATTTTTTTTTAAATACTAAAAAAAATATATATTTATTAGAATATTAATATCTAAAAACAAATTGGTTACTAGCAATATGAAATTTATAGCAGAAAATTTAGATGAAGATATTTCCAATGGAGAATAAGTTAAGAGATAATGTAATAATGCAACTTAAAGATAATATAAAAAATAGTTATGTTTTTTTTCAATTATAAAATTTAATGATTTTGATATATAAAAATATTGAATTTTTTTCCAAACTTTGTTAAAGTTGCTCTTGCATAATTTTTTTTCAAAATTAAAATTGATAAAATCCTACTTAAATTCCATTATATAACAAGAGGATGTGAATTAGTCTTATTATCATTCAAAAGAGAGATGTTAGAAAAACTGAAATACAAATGTGAAATGGCCTTTAGTTACTAGTTAGTTGTAGGGTCACGATTTTTAGCCCAAGCTCAAAAGGTGTGGGATATGAGCCCAATGAGCCCAGTACAATAAATTTGTAGAGAGTGGATGCAAGAGCTGGGTTTTTGGTGGATTGGACAACAGCTAGTAAATATTTCAAAGATGAACAAACGTGAACCACACATAAAACTCAATGAAATGATTGTCCGAGGAGATAGATTATGAATTAATACAATAGTTCTGAAAGTTCATGCAGTTCTTAGGGCTACAGTAATTCATTTTTCTCTCCCCCTTTCTCGTTTTTTATGATCCCCCTCTTGTGGGAGATCTTTCACATTATATAATTCTTTTTAGGCCGTTCTGATCATATACTTGTTAATCATCTAAACCTTTACTTGAGTACATGTCCCATCAGACATCTTCTTTAGCTATCTGTGAATGGTGGTAGCTGACACTGCACTGTTCAGAGTCTTCTCCACATCAATGAGGCTATAAAAGTTGCTACAGCGCATTTAATGCGGTGGTAGCAGCTTTTCTTTTAGATATTTCTGTATTCTTATCACCTTTGTATGCGCCTGAGGTTCGTCCTGATCATTGAAACTCCTTGGAAAGTCATCTAAAGTGCACAAATACATGCTTGACCGATATTCATCGTATCGGAAAAGCAGTTACTACTCGAACTGTATTCATTCATTTTTTCCTTACGTGATTCTCAACTTTAGGGCTTCTCTCGATCATTTAATCCTCCTCGGACATGTCTACGTCCTCGGATAAGGCTCAAGGCCCAATATACAAATTTGGACCCTTATCTCCACATTCGTAATTTTGTATATAAAAAAAGCAAGAATATATAGATTTTAAATTCAAAAATTATAGTATGAAAAGTTAAAATAAATGTTATATAAATAATATTAAATTATTAAAAATCTGACTTATAATTGTCGTACTTCAAATTTTATTAAAGTAGCCCAGATTGGCCCCATCGGTACTGTATAGCGTATAGTACTCTAGTTGCCTATTCATTTCTCAGATATCAATTCTTTACTTTAAAGTATGACCCCCATTCATATCACGTGTTCTTCCTTCTCCTTTAGTTTATTTTTATGAGAATCTCTCCCTCATTTAGGTTCTAGTTCTTTCTTCTTCTTTTTTTCTTTTTCTTTAAACTATTTTGGAAAAGTAAAAGGTTTAAATTCTTGTTCAAAAAACGATGGATTTGGAGAGAGAACACTCCTTAGGGCAAATGAAATGGAATATTAATTTAATTAAACTCCAAGTCTTTGGTGGACCCGGTTTTACTGCACAATCTCAAATATCATTATAAATAGTTGCTCAAATCACCAACATATGATGCAATAAATAAACTATTAGGTATCTTGTGAGCCAACGTATATATCAAGTGCGTAAAAAACACTGCTTGCCTCCGAAAGCTCAACAGCAACTCATAGTCTTGGAACGAGACTTGGCGACTAGAGACATTTTTTCTTGTAAGTAGAACCATCTTTCTGTTAGTGGCTAGAAATATTGATCCAAAGTAATATGTGCTCTCTCAAATTATTACATTGATGGTTTCTAGGTGGCTTTAGTTTGTAAAATTTCTTATAATGAGTAAAAAGACTTGTAAGACTTCTAAACAAACTAGAAAATATAATGTAATAGAAATCATTAAGTCTACTAAAAGACTAACATGGAAACTAAATTAAATAAAATCAATTAAGAATGTAATTTATGTTGCTTTCGCAATTATACTATTAGATATTGACATTATTGTCTTCTTGATTGCAGGTGAACCCCAATCTATCAGGATTGGTCTCATCGAATCCTGGGAGGATTGCCGTTGAAGGTGCTAAAGTGGCTTCAAAAATAGAAATGCTGGAGGCTCCTGCGACAACAAAAGACATGATGGAAACAGAAATAAAAATATCGTCGCTGCCCTCGTCTCTTAAGGTACTCGGATGCATAAATTTTTTTGATAGAAAGCTTCAAAATATATCATTAACCAGCTGAAATAATAACATCATTAGAGAGACTTTCCTGCAGAAACGCAGGAGCCTCTTCTGCCATACATAATGATTTAGCATTTCGAGCTAATAAAAATCTCTCTCAGCCAAAAAAGTCAATATTATTTTCTTATTATAAAATATAGGGTGTTGAATTAGTAGGAGACTGATCATTTTTAGTATAAAATGATAGAACAAAGAAATCCATTGTTGCAAACTGGCTCCTCGACGGTAATCATAATTTTTTTCCATTTTCACCTTCAGTGTTCAGAGTCGGTGGATGATTTTTTAGACTGGGTTGATAAAAATTGGAAAGATATTGAAGCTCATTCAGGTTGGATAGATAAACAGTACACACAATGCGAAGATTTCATTATCCACCCCGAATTGGAAAGCTTCGAAGATTATGAAACATTGTATCGGAGTGCCGTCAAAGGGGAATGGGAAAAAGTCCTTGAAATATGTGGTAAAGAAATGTTTTTAAGTACTGCCCCGATCATCAATTCCTTGGACACGGTATTTCACCTAGCAATCTCTGATGACAAGAAAGTTATTTTTGAAAAACTTCTACAACTATTACCTAAGGAAAGTTTACGCATAGCAAGTGCTTTAAGAAGGAAAAACAAGAAAGGAAATAATCTTCTCCACATTGCAGCATCAGTGGGGAGTGTGTCGCTGTGTCGCCGCATCATTGGCATCTCAAAATCAATGATAAATACTTACAACAATGAAGGTGAGTCCCCTCTCTTCGTCGCAGCACTTCATGGTCACAAAGACGCTTTCCTTTACCTCCATTCTGAATGCGGCCCTAAAGAACACTACTGTATAAGAAGAAATGGTGACACCATTCTCCACTGTGCTATCGCTGAAGAACACTTTGGTGAGCACTTTGATGCTTTTTTGGGGTTTAGAGAGATCCTCCTCAAATCTGAAAAAAAAAAAAAAAAAAAAAAAAAAAACACTTTTTCTCTCAACATCCATTTAACCAAAATACACTTTAATTAAACATGCAGAGTTTAGAAATGTTGTATACTAAGTTCAAGGGTAGGTTTTCAAAATTACCCTTCATACATATTAAGTATAACTTTTTTTTTTTTTTTTCAATGGGATGTGGAAAGATTTGTCACTGCAAGTATTTTAATGCTTGATAAACTTTGTATTTTTGTTCTAAATTTATCAATTATGTTTATACTAACCATGGATAAACTTTTGTACGTAAAGAAATTTTTATAGAAATTTAAAATATTCTGCTACTAATATAAAGAGAGGGGGGAGTGTTAATTTCTTCAATCCTTAAAGAATAAGAGTGTTTTTTTTCCTTTCAGGTTTGGATAGAGTGTTATTCCCCAAAATCTCAAGGGAGAGAAGTGTAGTTACCTACCCTTTTTTTTATTTTTTTATTTTAATAATAAGCATTTTAATGCTTTAAGAATTAAGTGACACACACTTGCGCGCGCGCGCACACACACACATATATATGATCAAGTTAAATACTTAGTGTGTGTGTATATATATATATATATATATATATATATATATATTTGTAAATATTACCCCCACTAAATCAATTTTTATTAGATTCATATTCCAAAATATCTGATTGTTAGATTATACCTTTTCATTATTTTTAATACTAATATCAGTTTTTGTGTTAACCAATCATTATCTATTTATTTAATAAATTTATGTTTTGTATATAATTTTCAAATACAAAAAGCTAAAATTTAAACAATTTATATATAAATGAGGTAGTTATTGATTGCTTTTTATCCTAAAATGTAATGCATATGAATATTTGTCAAAATACATATCCAATAACAAAATATTTAGAGTTAATATATATATATATATATATATATTAGAATCAAGTTGTATTTGTTGTAATTATAAGTGATATTATACCATCTAATAATTTTTTAATTCATTAATATTTTGAAAATTCATTGCTTAATTATATGTTTTCTATGTTCTCAATATATTACGTGATAGATTTTGTGTCAATCATATGTTATTTTCTATTTGATCTATACTATTATCTTTAATGCATAATTTTAAAATAGAAAAAGTTAAAAATTTGATAGATTAGATAGTTATTTATCTATGATGATCTTGAAATTTTGCAAATATTGAAACTACAAGAAAAAAATGTGATTCAACGGAAGTTGTCAAAATTTGCATCCAAAATCAAATTATTAAGTAGTATAATATTATTGAAAATTTTATTCATCAACTACTTGAATTTCGTTTGAGTTTTGAAAGTAAATTATAATTATTGTTTTTGATAGCATGGAAGTGGATTATTAATCTGTCGAATAAATTTGTTGTTGTTGTTGTCGTTATTGTTATTGTTGTTATTACTTAGAATCAGATAAAAGAATCATTAAGTCACATTTGGTTATGTGCTTGGCAGAATTGTCCTATAAAATACTTGGCTTGTATGGAGATCTGGTAGATTTTACCAATAATAAACGCATAACCCCTCTCCATCTCTTAGCAAATAAGCCTTCCGCCTTCAAAAGTGGCAGCAATCTTCGATGGTTTGAAAGTATCATCTATCACTGTGAGTATATTGTAAAATTTTAAAGATCAAATAAATAAACATCCGATCACTATTTTGACTTTTTTTTTTCATTTGCTTCTACCCACTCCCTCTTTTAATATCGTATTACAAATCAGTTTCAAGAAGAAAATGATTATTGTCACCGAATTAAACTATCAACCCTTCCAGAATTCAAGTTCGCAGAATTTTAATTTAGCTACATTTATTTCCAACTAACAGTTACTATATGTCTGTATCCATTGTTAATTGGAGAGAATATCTAAGGGGTTAATTATTATGCATATCTGTAAGATCCTCTGGACTATGTAAAGCTCAGTGGTAAGCAGTGATGCAAATTGTCAGATATTTGGAAGGCACAAAGACCTTAGATGGAATTGTGTTTTGGATTAAGTGACTTAAATGATAAAAATTTAAAAGTGGTTATGTAAACAATGGAAGCTATGAATATAACATGTAGCACAATGGTCAGTAAGGCAATATAGATAAAATGTTAGTTTGGCCATTTGAAATTAGCTATACTAGGGAGATCTCAGATTTGTCGAGGTTTTCTGCAACAACAATATCTTATCTTAATTACATTCTTACTTATAAAGAGTGCAATGATCTGGTACAAGGACAAATACATTGATGTTCATATATTTTAATTGTTCTTCATGATCTCTATCGAAGGCAAAAAATTTCACTTATGATTAACAATCTCTTATAAGAAATCACCAAATAATAGTGCAACAAGAGTACGGAAGATTATACTCTGTTACCTTGTGGTATGTGACCCGATCTATCTTCATCATCTTGTGGCATGAAAAATTCATTTACAATGTGGTATGTGACTTAGCTGCTTTCATTTCAGCAATTGTCGGAGGAATAGAAGAACAGGAGCTAATTAACGAAGCAGAAAAGAAGCATTTAAGGTCACAAGATATCCATGGAGGTAAACACCAAAGTGAGAAATGTTCACACACACACACACACACACATCACAATGTGTTACCAAAAACAAAAACAAAAAAAAATAAACTAACGTGTGTGTTCAAGTAGTTTTTTTTTTTAATAGAGGAGAAGTGTGTTCAAGCAGTTAGTGATAAAAGCTAAGGGATTTTTTTTTTTTTTGATGTCATGACTTGAGCTTCTATTGTTATTGGTCAAGACAATGATTATAAACGGATTGATATTGATTAATTGTCTTTATGTATAGGATCCAACGGAGCTCTATGGGATAGGTTACAACATCCACCTAATTACAGAACCTGCTTTGAGTTTGTAAAACTTGTATTCACGGCAGTGCCATGTATATTTCTGTATTAATATTTTTGTAATCTTCAATACACTAGGAGTACAGTGATATTAACTTCCTCTCTCACGTCATAATAGATTCTACTAATTAAATTCATAATAAAATATATTATTCATGTGAAAAGAGGGAAAATGAAGACTTTGATTTGAGATATACTTTATAACTAAGCTCTTTTTCATTTTTTAGCAATTTTTAGAAAAACCACGAGGAAGGAAGCTGATATAGAGAACTCTGTAAGACCCGACCACGTTACCCACGGAGGTAGATTTCAAAGCGAGAAATTAATGTTCACACCATAATATGTTATAAGAAAAAAAAATGTTCGCTACTTGTATGAGTCTGTTTAAGAAGTCAGAGAAGCCTGAGTAGGAAAAAAAAAAGTTTGAGAAGATAGCACACAAATACATTTCACTATTTCAGTGATTTGACTTGAGCTTGTTGCTATTGGTCTATTCAAGAGAATGATATTATTAAATGTATTAATATGGATCAATTTATATTTTTCTCATTCTTAATTTTGTGCTGTAGGAGACCCATCACCCTATCGAGTTGAAAGGCATCAATTACAACTTCCACCTCATTACAGAACCTGCTTTGAGTTTGTAAAAATTGTCTGCATGACTGCAGTGCTCATAATACTTGGTACTTATACGCGGTCCATTATTCTCTGTTATATATATTTCCTTTGAGTAATTCCAGCTATGTACATACAGAGTAGATTTCACAACAAATTTTATATTGGTTGAGTTGTCATATTATTATTGGTTATCATGTAAGTCTACCGACACTATTTTAATATCTACCATTAACAATTTGTCACTCCGGGGAGTAGTGAAAATCATTATTCATACAAGAAAATCTTTGCTTGGCTAGAGAGAAAATTTCACCATGTGCAATTGTACATAAGTTGAGAAGTAAATTGCATTATGAGTTACAGTTAGTTTAATTGGTAATAAGTCTCTTGTTGTCGAAAAATGGGAAATTAAAAACTAACTCCTAACAACTATCATACCTGGACTAACTCCACATTATAAGCTTAAGTACAACACTTGTTGCTTAGTTCTTCTAGTGTTAACTACTTGTAGCTTAGACTGTAAAGTAAACACTGCTATGTCTGTCCATCTTGTAACTCTATACTTATTGTTTTCCTTTATATATATGTCCAAAATATCTATCGATTATTGAATTAGCAATGCTCCAATTAATACAAATTTTAGTACAGAAGTTTTACTACAAAAACGGCGTATCATTTTTTAAGCATACAATAAAAAAGTAATTCTGAAATTTATTATAGTTTTTGTTGATGTCATATCAACTACATTCATTGTTACATTAATTTGTAAATCTTTTATTATAAAATTAGTAATGACTTTAGTATTTTCATTATTCAATTACTTAACAAATATCTGTATGTCAGATTTAATTGGTAACATTATTGGTGGTATGGATCTTTAGGAGCTCCGGAGCTGGTAACGAAGGTGAGGAGGACGAAGGTGAGGAACGAATGGTCTATTCTGATCATGAACGAAGCGCTGAAGAACACTTCAATGTATCGATTTTCAAAAGACATACATTTGCTTTCATCCTACGATCCAGTGATACATGAGCATGCAAAATCTGAAAAAGTTGATGAGAAGAGCCCTTATGGTGTCATAAAAACTGAAGACGTTTTATTAACTGAGAAGTATCTGCGTACTCTATCCAGCTTAAATAAAGACCATGGAAAAGGTAATCATCTAATTCAACCTAAATATTTTTCAAGAGATAATCAATTACACAATTTATTTATTAATTTGTATATTTTATCGCATTCACATTATTTACTTATTATGATTTATTTAAATAATTATAGTTTATGACTTTACATAACTAATATTTAATTTCTTAGTTAAAAAGCCTAAAATTGGTAATAATATTAATTGGAAAGTAAATTTATTTGTAAAGTAAACTTATTTAAATAAAAGAAAATTCTTAGTTTTCAATGTAGCAATAAGGTAAGATTTACATTGTACAACAAACATATGTGTACAACATTGTATACTTTTTACAAATATGCATTGTACACATTTATTTAGTTTGCATTTTGCAATATAAGATTTACATAAAATATAATAAACCAATAATTACCCTAAAGTAACCAAAATCTAGGAGATAAATAGATAACACGGGCAGTGGTGTTGTTTCTGATTCCTCAACTACGTGCATGGCCAACTTGGACCACGGTTTAGTAGTGGGAGGGTTGCCTTGTGAGAAAGCCCGCAGGGCGTGCGCCTAAGGATTCGAGCATAGTAGGCCATTAGTGCCAATGGATTACGACTGTGGCCTGGTTTCAACTAGCCCACTTTATGTATCATATTGGAAACGCAAAGACTCAGCCCATTACAAGTCCAACGCCATTAGTTATAAATCTAGGGCTACAAATATTTTACAACTGACTTGTTACTGAAGGTAGATAATAAAGTGACAGGACAAAGTTTAGCTACAAAACTAATTATAGCCTAAGGCTACAAACTGCTCTAATAAACTGACATGTATAAAAAATTGCATGTGCATTGCACATGATTACTTAAGTAAACTTAACCTAACTAACCCTAGTTAACTACACTACCTATTAAAAAACATAAAAATAAAAACTAAAAACCTAAAAAGGATAAAATGTATAATCTCTCTCTATCTGTTTCATCGAAGAAACCCAGCTCCCAAAACCCGAGACCCAAACCCTCCTATCTCCACCGCCAGCCAGCCAACCCAAACCCTCTGTTTCCACCACCGGCCAACTTCAAATCAGTTTGAGATCCTTTCGCTTTTGTAGACACCTTAGAATAAATAATAGAATCTTTCTTCAGCCTTGTCTTTGTAAGTGATGAGAAGTTGAAGATTTGTCAAAGTTCTTTTTTGTTTTTCTTTCCTGAACCTTAATAGTGGAGAACTAAGTGATAGGCAACAAACAAATTGACCCCTTGTGATTAATTAACCAATTAAATTAACCAAGTTTATCAATTAAGTTAATTAACATGCAATTGCGTGGTAGCACAAACAAATCACCAAATAACTAAATATGCAGCGGAAATTAAATGACACGGTAATTTGTTTACGAATGGAGAAAACCCTAACGGCAAAAACCCCACCGGGTGATTTTCAGGTCACCACTCCCGAAACTCCATAATTATCACAACAAACGGTTACAAATAAAGAATCTCAAGTACCATACCAACCTACAGTTGAACCCTTACCCCAATACCCAATTGGACTTGTTCTGTAGTGACAGTTTCTCCTTTTGATGCACGGCTCTCAAGTACATGACTAACCAGATGCGCGGATCTCAGTATGCGACTTCAATCACCAACTAGAAAGAAGGGTTGGCTGCAAAGTTCTTCAGTTCATCCTACACGATGAAGATTAAGAAGATGCTTGGTCACAAAACCCAAAGGTACACATACACAGTAACTTCTTCAGAAGAGATGAACAAGGGCAGAACTTTGTCTCCGGTTACAAATTACTTGAACAAGGTTTGCTCAATGCTTGTGCAACTTGTATCTCTGTTGACGGCCCTTAAAACAATTCTTTTATATGTCTAGGGTTAGGAGAAAAGAAGGCCCAAAGACATAATCACGGATCCCAAGAAATCAGATCAGAATTATGATTTTTATAAACCTCGACAGATAGAAGCTGTCGAGCAAGTGTCGAGACACGGGGCTAAAACAGCTTACTGAAGCTCGATAGATACAGCTGTCGAGCTTTAATGAATTTGCACTTTCAGCTTATTTTCTTGAACAGACTTGAAGGCTTCAATACTTGATCTTGAAACATGGTTTCTTAAAGTATTTCAACACATCCTAAATCCACCCAATTACAAGTAAAGTGCGTTTTGTCAAAGGATTAGCCAATTACATAAAAGTATGACATATGTTCTTACATGTGAACCACATATGTCCTAACAATCTCCCCCTTTGGCAATTCGTGACAAAACCACAACAAACAAATGAACATATGAGAGAAGTCATAAATCACTCAACTCATACTCACTTGTTGAATACAATAAAATCTATCCTAACACAGACTCTTGAAAAACTTTGCAAGAAGAGAGTATATGACAAGTAGACTTTGACAACCTGTATTTCTGAAACACTTTAAACAAAACTCATCAAGGCATCTTAGTGTAAAACAGAAATAATAGATTGCATACAATTAAAGAAGCATGTGTATAAAGAGAGAAAAGAAACAACACATGAAGAGGTAGGTGAAAGAACATACATCCACATAGAAAGAACTTAGTACAATGTATGTCAATAAATGGTCACAAGACCCAATGTAGATGAACAATGTATCTATGTAAGAAAGAAAAGAAAAAGATACATCACATCCTCACTACATCCCTCAAGAGGTATATCAACACTCCCCTTAACAAAAATGTCCTAAGCTAACTCTCCCCCTAAGAGTGACTACTCTCACATCCAAAACTACTCCCCTTTTTTGTCATGAGTGACAAAGGGCAAGAGTGTTAAGTAGACATCTCATCAGTAGAGCTAGCATCTCCATCATCATCATCCGAAGCGTCATCGTCATCACCAGCATCATCATCAGAAGCCACTAGAGGAGGTGGTGAAGGAGTAGCCTCAGGAGCAAAACCGCCCATGGTTGCCTGTCGTCTAGCAATACGACCAACACGAACATTCACCTGATACAACTCAGTGGAGAGTGTATCGAGGTGAGCATCCATGCGTTGTAGTTGCGCCATGATGTCTCCAAGAGATACATTGCCCAAAGAAGAGGAGGGAGCAGATGTAGATGGAGCAGATTGAGAGGGTGCCAAATGAGATGGAGTCGAACCAGAGAGAGGAGCTGCTGACTCCTGTCGTGACCTAAACTGTGCATCACTAAGTTTTACGGTAGCAGCATCTATGACACACATGATAGAGAAGTGATCAGAGGAGGGAAACGGAACAGAAAAATGACATAAGATCCTCGTGATAGCAGAATGAAAGATGAGCTTATCACGGGTAACAGTATCCTTACACACATCTATGATGGAGAGAATGAAATGTGAAGGAAAATCTATAGTGAGGTGCTCTAATAAAGAAAGCAAAAATAGAGCACGAGGCTCTGTGATAGAGTTATAGTGAGAGAGTGGGCGCAACACAAAAGTCATCAACATGTTCATGAATCTAAGACCTTTAGCAAAAGGTCGACATGATGAAAACTGACGCTCACCCCAAACAGATGGGCGCTCACAGAAAGCAGACATCATCTCGTCTTTGGACACAGTCCCCAGAAGCTCACAACTAGGGTAATTAGGATGCTCTACCCTCGGAACTCTAAGCACATCCGCAACAAGCTGCGGAGTGACAACAAGGCGCGTACCTCTAACGCGAGTGTGAAAGAGAGGTATTGAAGAATCAAACCCGTGCAAGTTGGAGTAAAACTCCTGGATAAGCACGAGAGGACAAGTGACCGGGACGCCACACAGTGACTCCCACCCCCGACTATGAATGACATCGGGAAGATCAGTATCGGCGAAGTCCAACAAAATGACTCGGCATTCCGAATGAACACCTCATCTAGAAAACTTCTCCAAGAATGCTTTACAAGCATCCTCATCACGGAACCGAATGTTAGAAGGAGTAGGATCAGAAGAAGATGATGCCCCGGAACGAAGAGGGTTTCAAGACGGAGTAGATTTACGCTTAGGTGCCATAGACACGACTAACGTAAACAATAGTGATAGAGGGAGAAAGAGACAAATAGAAAAGTCCCAAAGCAATTCAAATATATCAATATATATTGAATAGAGAGTACGTATGCATGAAAATGCATGAACATGTGATATGCAAAACACAATTCATCATGGGCTCAGCCCAATCCAATCCTACCAGCATACAAACATATTGCACACATCTAAATGCATGATAATATCAGTATAATGCAAATGTGATGCAATGCATGAGATTTCAAACTCATTTTAGTGAAAACCCATCCCAAAATTACAAGAATAACTCATCAATTTTGAAAAACCCCAAAATTTTTCAAAAACCCCAAAACCTAAGATTCAAAAACATGAAATGCATGAAGAATGAAAGGTAAAGAGTTCATACCAAGTGATTTGAAGCAAAAAAGGGCCGAAAATTACGTGGGTTGAAGGTTTGGAGTGAAAAAAGTGAGTCTGGGAGGTGAACAGGTACGGACAGATCGAGAGAGATTGAGGGAAATGAGAACCAGATCGCACGAGGGAAATATATAGAACCTCAGTAAATCTCGACAGATGAGGTGTCGAGACATCTGTCGAGGTAGGTGTCGAGAAGAATGGTCTTCGACAGATACAGGTGTTGAGGAGGTATCGAGGAATAAAACACCAGAATCAAGAACAGAAGCTCGATCGATCGGCCAGGTGTCAAGAAGCTATCGAGGAGACAAGAGATTTCTCGATCGATCCATCAGGTGTCGAAGAAGTGTCGAGATTGCGATAAAAAAAGCTAGAGAAGCTCGACAGATAGCAAGGTATCGAGGAAGTGTCGAGAAGCTGTCGAGCTAGCTTTTAAAAACATTTTTTTCGAGAAGAGAAAAACATAGATATGAATGCAATCTAACATGCAACTAAACCAAAGATCCAAACAACATAATAATCTCTCAAGATCATCTTATAACAATAATTTTAAGCACATGGATCTCCAAAAACACACACACACACACACACTAAACAAGTCTAACCAATTTTATATTTCAAAAAGAAGTTATGACAGTTTAGTGAGCATACATAAGCACATGTAAACCTAATGATGGCCAAATCACATTGTACCTGCACATGTATTAAGAGTAGCAAAGAATATTGCGTGTTGTGTATGATAAATATCGCAAGATTGCATAAGTGTATACATGTTATGATGATTTGAGATATGAGAAAATCACTTTAACTCACACACAATCATAACTGTTTGATGGGTACTATCACCTTTGAGGTACATTCTATAACTCCCACATCTCCTAGAATACACGCTTGCAATCATATTTAAAGCATTTTTAATCTTTTTGCTTTTTATTTTCTTTGCATATTTTCTTTTTATTTAGCATATCATGCATGGGCATATAAGAGAGAGAAAAGAAATACTCATTGATATTTGACATTCCAATTTTGCTATGCCGAAACACACAAATGTCATTGACACTGCACTTTTGCTATGCCGAAGCATATAGGTGTCATTCATGATTGGCGGGTAACAGTGGTGAGATGTGATAGGCCACAAACTGAATGACCCCTTGTGATAAAATTAATTAATTAATTAGCCAAGTTATTAATTAATCAATTTAACATGCAAATACGTAGAAGCACAAACAAATCACCAAATACTAAATATGCAGCGGAAAAATAAATAACACGGTGATTTGTTTACAAATGGGGAAAACTCTAACGGCAAAAACCCCACCTGGTGATTTTAAAGTCACCACTCCCGAAACTCCACTATTATCAAATCAAGCGGTTACAAGTAAAGGAATCCCAAGTACCTTACCAACCTACAGTTGAACCCTTACCCCAATACCTAATTAGACTTGATCTGTAGTGACAATTTCCACCTTTGATGCACGGCTCCCAAGTACGTGACTAACCAATGCGCGGATCCCAGTACGCGACTTCAAACACCAACTTGAGAAGGAGAGGTTGGCTGCAAAATTCTTCAGTTCATCATACACAATGAAGATCAGGAAGATGCTTGGTTACAAAACCCTATGGTGCACATACACAGCAACTTCTAGAGAGAAGATGAACTTAGGTTAAGAACTTAGTCTTTTGATCACAATTTGCTTGAACAAGGATTGCTCAATGCTTTTTCAACTTGTGTACCACTTGACGGCTCTTAAAACAATCCTTTTATATGTTTAGGGTTAGAAGAAAAGAAGGCCCAAAACCATATTTACGGATCCCAAGAAAATCAAATCAGAAAAGCTGATTTTATAAATCTCGACAGATAGCAGGTGTTGAGGTAGCTATCGAGCAGGTGTCGAGGTAGCTATCGAGCAGGTGTCGAGCTTTAATGAAATTGCACTTCAGCTTGCTTTTTCTTGGACAGACTTGATGACTTCAACACTTGATCATGAAACCTTGTTTCTTGAAGTATTAAAAACACCTAGAACTACCCAATTACAAGTAGAGTGCGTTTTGTCAAAAGGATTAGCCAATTTACATAAACAAGTGACATATGTTCTTAACAAGTGAACACACATATGTCCTAACAAGATGGTTATTTATGCATTTCTCTTAGGATTTTCTAATCTTACTTGTCAAAAAGAGTGATATGAGTGTTAAGTATAAGAGATAACTTAATCTTACTCATTACAAACAAGAGCCACAAAGCTCACTTGCTTAGTTGTGCATAGAAATGCTCATCTAAGCTACAAAAGATACAAAGTTTAGAAAATTTTGTTTCAATGGCCATCCAAGGTACACAAGTACCAATGTACACAAAACACACACTGTTTTTGTATTTTTTGATTTTTCAAATTTTTTTATTATTATTTTTATCTCAAAAACAAAATAAACAAAAATTGAAAACAAGCAAAAGCATGTTATCAAAACAAAGCAAAAAACTAGATGCAAATGCATGAGGAAGAAGGAGGAAAGAAATTGATCAATCCATGGAGATAACACCAATGTTTTGACGAAGGAATTCAAAACGTTTGCTATCAAGAGGTTTGGTGAACAAGTCAGCCTTCTGATCATCGGTGTGAATAAACTCAAGAGTGAGAATACCATCCTCGACAAGCTCCCTAATGAAGTGATGTCGAATCTCTATGTGTTTGGTTCGAGAATGTTGAACGGGATTTTTAGAGATATTGATGGCACTGGTATTGTCACAGTAGATGGTGAGATGCTCTTGACAAATACCATAATCATGAAGGAGTTTTTGCATCCTGAGGAGTTGGGTGCAACAGCTACCAGCAGCAATGTACTCAGCTTCTGCAGTTGATAAGGAGATGGAGTTTTGCTTTTTGCTCATCCAAGAGACAAGATTGTTACCAATATAAAAACAACCCCCCTGATGTGCTCTTTCTATCATCAGCATTCCCAGCCTAATCAGCATCAGAATACCCAGCTAAGACATCATTTGTGTCCTTGCTGTACCACACACCTAACTCAGTAGTGGTTTTGACATACTTTATAATTTTTTTTAAAGCAGTCAAATGTGATTCTTTGGGGTTAGCCTGATATCTAGCACACACACCAACACTGTAACTAATGTCAGGTCTACTAGCAGTAAGGTAAAGAAGGCTGCCTATCATGCTTCTATATAGAGAAGGATCAACACTCTTGCCTAACACATCTATAGTGAGTTTAACATTTGGGCTCATAGGGGTTTGAACAGAACTAGCACATTCCAAACCAAATTTTTTCACAAGATTCTCAGCATATTTAGATTGAGATAGGAATATACCTGAATATTGTTGACGAATTTGCAATCCAAGGAAGTGAGTCAGATCTCCAATCATGCTCATCTCGAACTCGGCTTGCATGAGTTTTGAGAAGCCATGAGCAAGTTTATCCTTAGTTGACCCAAAGATGATATCATCAACATACACTTGAGCAACTATCAACTCGCCATCTTCCTTTTTGATGAAGAGAGTTTGATCAGTTTTTCCTCTTATGAACCCATGTGACACCAAATATTGTGTGAGTTTATCATACCAAGCTCTAGGGGCTTGCTTCAACCCATAAAGTGCCTTCTTGAGGTACAGTACATGATCCGGAAAGTGTGGATCGATGAATCCTTTTGGTTGAGCCACGTAGACATCCTCTTTAAGCAACCTATTCAAGAAAGTAGTCTTCACATCCATCTAGTAAAGTTTGAACTTTAGATGACATGCTAGGGCAAGGAGAATTCTGATGGACTCTATTCGGGCAACTGGGGCAAATGTTTCATCATAGTTTACTCCCTCCATTTGTGAGTATCCTTGAGTTACAAGTCGAGCCTTGTTGCGAATCACATTGCCTTCTTCATCAGTCTTATTGCGGAATATCCACTTTGTACTAATGATGTGCTCACCCTCCGGTCTAGGTACAAGAGTCCAAACATCATTCCTCTGAAACTGGAGCAGTTCATCATGCATTGCTTCGGCCTAACTTTCATCTTGTAGTGCTTCCTCCACTTTCTTGGGTTCAACCTGTGACAAGTAGCAAGAATAAGACACAAAGTTAGCAACACATTTATCAACTGTACGTTTCCTTAATGTGAGTTCATTCATGTTTCCCACAATAACTTCTAGAGGATGATTCAATTTAATCCTAGAGGAAGGCCCTTTCTCCTCATGAGATTCAGAATTTGGTGAAGTTGGTATTTCTGCAAATTCTTCCACAAGATTGGGAGTATCGGGAGTACTTAGAGATGCAGGTTCTCGTTCAATAATGTCTTGAACTTCCTTAGGCTCGGGGGGAAGAATTTCCTTGGGGAGTTCATTAATGCCTTTCTCAGAACTGGAATCTGAGGACTCATTAATGACAACATTTACAGTCTCCATTACCTTCATAGTTCTTTTGTTGTATACCCGATAAGTCTTGCTAGTAGAAGAGTAACCTAGAAATATGCCTTCATCACTCCGAGAGTCAAACTTTCCCACATTCTCTCTATCCTTGAGGATGAAACAAGTACTTCCAAAGATTCTGAAATACTTCACATTTGGTTTTCTTCCTTTCCATAACTCATAGGGAGTCTTTTTGGTACCGGGTCTGAAATACACCCTATTAACCGTATGACATGCAGTGTTCACGGCTTCTCCCCACAAGTTTCTTGCCACATTTTTGTTATGCAACATGGCTCTAGCCATCTCCTGAATAACCCTATTCTTCCTTTCTACCACACCATTTTGCTGAGGAGTAATAGGAGTAGAAAATTCTTGAGATATACCTGACCTTGTGCAAAAGGACTCCATGTATGAGTTCTCAAATTCTTTACCATGGTCACTTCGAATTCGATCAACCTTTAGGCTCTTTTCATTTTGCATTCTTGTGCACAGAGCTTCAATGTGCTCAAGAGCATCAGATTTGGATCGTAGAAGAGTGACCCAAGTGTATCTAGTGAAGTCGTCTACCACAACTATAATGTATCTCTTACCACCAAGAGACTTGGTTCTAGTTGGACCCATAAGATTTAAATGTAGAAGCTTCAATGGTCTAGATGTAGCTGATGTCTGAGTACTTGGATGCTTAGCTTTTGTCTGTTTTCCAAGCTGACATGGTCCACATACCACATTGCTTATCCTACTAAGTTTTGGTATCCCCAAGACTGATTCATGCTTAGATACAATAGACAGATACTTGTAACTAGCATGTCCCATTTGTTGATGCCATAGATCTTCATTAGGTAAACGAATGCTATTACACACAATATCAGCATCAAGAACCAATTCATAATAGTTGTCCAGAGTGCGAACACCGCTGATAAGCTTCTTTCCAGATTCATCCATGACAAAACACTTTCCCATTGAGAATAGGACCATGAAGTCTTGATCACATATCTGACTTATGCTCAACAGGTTCACCTTTAGACCTTCTACATACAGAACATTTGCAATGTCCGACAGTTTAGGTAGAGAGATGATTCCTTTCCCTTTGATCTGTGACTTGCTTCCATTGCCAAAAGTGACATTACCACCTTTCTTGGATTCGAAAACCTTGAAGAGAGATCGGTCTCCAGTCATGTGTCTTGAGCATCCACTGTCAAGGTACCACAAACATGTGTCTATCACTTTAAATGCGGACTTCATCATAAAACACACTTCGTGCTTAGATGACAAATCAGTGGGAATGGTGCTTTCTCTCAATTGCCTTTTATGAGCTAAGCCTTTTACTTTCACTCTTCTTAAACGAACTCCTTTGCACATCTTTATTCTGAGACAGTCTAGTTTCTTCTTAGCCAAACTGAGATCTTTTCCAATAGTCATCATAAGAGAATTCAAATAACTCTTAGACTTGTATTTTCTGAGACACTCAAACAAATAGTGATTAGAAAAACAAGATATATTTGAAAACAAAGATATCTTCAAGCCAGTTACAGCCATGACAACAGGGGTCAATGGATCAAACACAGTAAAGATTATCCTAATCAGAGTGTGCCCGCTCTGATACCACTTGATAGGCCATAAACAAATTGACCCCTTGTGATTAATTAACCAATTAAATTAACTAAGTTTATTAATTAAGTTAATTAACATGCAATTATGTGGCAGCACAAACAAATCACCAAATAACTAAATATGCAGCGGAAATTAAATGACACGGTGATTTGTTTACGAATAGGAAAAACTCTAACGGCAAAAATTCTACCGGGTGATTTTCAGGTCACCACTCCTGAAACTCCACTATTATTACAACAAGCGGTTACAAATAAGGAATCCCAAATACCTTACCAACCTACAGTTGAACCCTTACCCCAATACCCAATTGGACTTGTTCTGTAGTGATAGTTTCTCCTTTTGATGCACGACTCCCAAGTATGTGACTAACCAGATGCGTGGATCCCAGTATGCGACTTCAATCACCAACTAAAAACAAGGGTTGGTTGCAAAGTTCTTCAATTCATCCTACATGATGAAGATCAAGAAGATGCTTGGTCACAAAACCCAAATGTGCACATACACAGCAACTTCTTCAGAAGAGATGAATAAGGGTAGAACTTTGTCTCCGGTTACAAATTGCTTGAACAAAGTTTGCTCAATGCTTGTGCAACTTGTATCTCTGTTGACGGTCCTTAAAACAATCCTTTTATATGTCTAGGGTTAGGAGAAAAGAAAGCCCAAATACACAATCACGGATCCCAAGAAATCAGATCAGAATTATGATTTTTATAAACCTCGACAGATAGAAGCTGTCGAGTAGCTGTCAATCAGGTGTCGAGACACAGGGCTGAAACAGCCTACTAAAGCTCGGTAGATACAGTTGTCGAGTTTTAATGAATTTGCACTTTCAGCTTATTTTTTTGAACAGACTTGAAGGCTTCAATACTTGATCTTGAAACACGGTTTTTTGAAGTATTTCAACACATCCTAAATTTACCAAATTACAAGTAAAGTGCGTTTTGTCAAAGGATTAGCCAATTTTATAAAAGTATGACATATGTTCTTACATGTGAACCACATATGTCCTAACACTAAGGACTTTGATGCGTAGTTGACAAAAGTGAATTTTTTATGATGTAGTTTTGGAATAGCACAGATCCTCACATCTACATGAGTTGGATTTGTAGTTACTGAACATAGAGTTCGGATTATGGTACTTAGGTGAATTATGTGATTAGAATATATTGCAGGTTATCTCACCTCTAGGATAATGTTCTTGTTCTTCATGATGATGAAACTTAAGTGGTTGAAATTGGACTCACATTGCTATTAGAATTCATGAAGGGTTAATGTGATTGACGACTCGTGAATACATAAACTGCCATCCTTTATTTGGTCTCAAATCTGATTGCAATTTTGGATTTGGATTGGGAAGAATTTTCTAGTGAAAGTCCCATCTTGTCATTACAATTTTTATTAACAACTTTATTGTGTTGGCCGGTGGTGGAGACAGAGGGTTTGGGTTGGTCGGCTGATGGTGGAGACAGGAGGGTTTGGGTCTCTAGTTTTGGGAGTTGGGTTTCTTCGATGTGAGAGAGAGAGAGAGAGAGAGAGAGAGAGAGAGATATTATACTTTTGTCCTTTTAGGTTTTTAGTTTTTAGTTTTTATTTTTTTAATAGATGGTGTAGTTAACTATGGTTAGTTGGGTTAAGTTTACTTAAATAATCATGTGCAATGCACATGCTATTTTTTACACATGTCAGTTTACTAGAGCAGTTTGTAGCCTTAAGCTACAATTAGTTTTGTAGCAAAATTTTGTTCAAAGTGATATTATTAAAACTCTGTAAATCCAACTATTGTGAAAATTGTTATGTAAATTATTGTGTCTACAACATTAGAGTTATAAATGATAATTCTTCTATAAAAAAAATGATGATAAGAAACCACATTGTTATGAGGACCAATGATGGATGTAGGGTGAGTAGGTCTTTTTCGTTGTAATTTCCTTTGGGTGGCCTTTTTCTTAAAGTAAATTCTTATGCAGGAGTAGGTATCTTCTGTTGTAATTTCTCGTGTAGTCAATAACCTTTTTTGTGAAGTAAACTCACATAGCGAGGGGTCATTTTCTGTGTAGATGCTCACATAATGAGTGGTCTTTTCCATGATGTAAATTATTGCGTAGCAAGTGGTCTTTTTTGGTGTAACTTCTTACATTAGTGAATACCCTTTTCTTGACGTAAATTCTCACATGGCGAGTGGTCTTCTCATTGGCATAAATTCCTACCCATTGGGTGGCCTCCAAAATTCTATTGTAGGAAGTAATGCTCCTTTATCCCTTGCGGGAGGGATAAATATTCCAAACTTTTATCCCTTGTGGATGGGATATAGCTGTTTTTTTCCCCTGCAGAAAGGATGGATATTCCAAACCATTATCCCCTGCAGGAGAGATAGACCCACATTCTCATCTATACACTATATAGAATACACCTTTCGCTGAACCCATGTTTCTATCTTCGCTTGCTTGGACTAACATTTACATTTCCAAGTCTTTGGACTAAAATTTATTAATCTGCAAAATAGTTCTTATTTTAAGACTTTTGACTCCACTTTTAGTTGTAAGTGTAGTCAAAAGTTATAAATACCTAATTTTGTACCGGTTATTAATCTTAATTTATGCCCCAAGGAGGAGATTGAAATTGTCACTCAGGGATGATTGAGGTATTTTTGATATAGTTCGAAAGTAATCGCAAATCAACAATGCTCAAAACTGCTTAATAGGTGATGGTGAAAAATGATGGTTGCTCACTCAATTGACCATATCTTTTAATTATAATGATTTTTTGAGTGAACCTTGCTTCATTGGAACATAGTCATCCAAGACTTCAAAATAAACACAAATTTGACATAATTTTGATTTAAAATGAGTAAGATATGTCTATTTGACGTTAGAGAAACAATGTTGTCAATGTGTCATGTAATGCGTATGCATTTGCAAGAGTATGAAAAATGCTCCAAACAACTTATTTGTCCATAAGTAAGCCTCAAAAAGGTTCAATCTCTAGAAAGCTATAGAACCCTTTACAAACCTCAAAATGGTTCCACCCAATTGTCTAGAAAGCTATAGAACCCTTTACAAACCGAAACAATTGTAATTTGAGCTTATAAATATCCACTACATGACTCAAATCCAAATTATTTTCTAGAGAGTAAGAAATTTAGCAATTATTATAAAAAAAAAAACTCTCTTGCTTTCTCTAATATTCATCACACCAATACACTAGCACATCTTTTAGTCTCCATAGTCTTTCCGTAGTAGTTAGTTTCATAGAGAATTCATTTTCAATCTTGCTTCTAAACCTTATAAATATGTATATATATATATGTGTGTGTGTACATTATCTTTGAGTGTTTATTATTATGTTGTAAAGAGATTCTCTCAATTTCAATTCAATTTTGTTGTTGTAGATACTGAAGAGTCGGTTAAAAGCTCACAACCTGTGATGCCCGAGCAAGGTAAGTTCATTCCCCATTACTCTTATTTTGCTTCAATAGGGTTGAACATGATTTATCTATGAAAATTTTTGAAAGCTCGAATTTGTGTAAAAACACAAAAGCTGTGTAGACCTCCAAATTAAAAACTACGGTTCGGTTGATTTTACTCTAACTTAAATTAAGTGTGGAATAGAGTATATGCAAGCCATCAAACAATATAACTACTCTAAGTCATATTCATCAAATATCAACAATAAAAGTAAATCTCAGGAGTAAGGGAAGAGAGATACAACCACAAGATAACACCAAGATATGTTATCAAAAAGGAAACTGAAGAACTCGGTGAAAACCTCTTCACTGCCCTCCAAGCGGTAAATCGATCCACTAGAGAATAAAGTTAGAGTACACAAATAACAAAAGACCCTCTAAGCCTAGTCTATCTAATTTACTTGAGCCTTTCAAGCTCTTACTACCAATTGACTTAACGAAACCTTGTCTTCTCTAGCTCTTCGGATCCCACAATACGCCAGATTGCATCCGCCAAGCCTCATTGGCTTCTTTCGGCAAATCCCCAAAACTTCCTAAGCTCCAAAACACTCATTACACTCTGAAAAGGTGTGGGTTGTGTTTGGGTACAAATCTCGTCTCAAGGTATGACAATGGGAGAGGGAAGGAGAAGATACTAGAATGATTTCTCACTAAGGATGAGTAGCTCCCTCTCTAAAAGATGGGTGTGTGTGTTGTTGAAAACCTATCTAGGGTTTTTCTCTCTGAATGACCTCCTTATACTTTTGTGGGTAATGAGGGTATATATAGTATGGGTGAAGGTTAAGAAAGTCACACTTAAAAATCCTCTAGGCAGAAAGGTTTGCGAGTACTTCGCGGGAAGGCCTTACCTGCGAGACACTCGCGAAATCCTCCAGGCTGGCATGACTCTTCAACTTCCAGCATGTGCTTCTCACGTGGCTCTTTCGTGGGTTAGCTTCTAGCGAGCTTCTCGTGAAATCCATTTGTTCTTCAATTCATGCTCCATTCTTCACCAACTTAATACTAAACCCAATACAATAAAATCCCACAAAATACAAGGAACAAAATTAAAGCAATTACAACACTTTTTGTCATGAAATAAAGGCAACATAAAATATAGTTGTAAATCATAACTTTACAATTTTGCCATTTTAGAATATCCAAAAAAATGAAAGGTGTAATCATTCCCCTCCCTACTTATCTCTTCCCCTCCAACCACCCCCCTTTCTTACGCAAGGTAGAGAAAATTATGTATTTTTCTTAAAAACAAAATAAATAATTAAATATGTTGCACCTGCACAATATATTTTATGCTCATAGAAAAGGAAATAATAATAATTTTGGATAAAACTAAGCAGAATTTATTATCTTGTGCAATGACAGAGGAAAAAAAGAAAAAGGAAGATAGTGATCAGTCAAAGGCAACGAACGTACAAGATTCTACCAAAAAGAAGAAGAAAAGAAGCAGACAAAAAGACATTGATTTGTCAAAGTTAACACCCATACTAGTAGCAGCAAAGAATGGAATTACCGAAATGGTTGAGGCAACCCTCAGGAAATATCCCATGGCCATGTATGACATGGATAAAAACCAAAAGAACATAGTATTATTGACAGCGGAGCATAAGCAACCTTGTGTATATGAGCTCCTACTCTCACTCAAGGAAGAGAAAATTATTAAAGAAAGTATATTTGGTGAAGTGGATAATGAGGGGAATAGTGCATTGCATCTTGCAGCGCAGAACACAGATTTTAGTTGGCCAGTTCCCGGAGCCTTATCCCAAATGCAATGGGAAATCAAATGGTATGAGGTAAGAGCCCAGAATGGCCAAGCTAAAGAGGACTTCTATTTATCATTGATTCCTCCTATACTATATATTGGAAAATACTAAAATTACTCCAAAATATTTATAAATGAGTGATATTAGGGATGCTAAAATTTTTACAAATACATAATTTTTATAACTAATGTGTCACTAATAAAAAAAAATTAATTTAGACATTCTTTTACTATTTTTAGAAATCCACAAATTATACTCATTATTATATCGGTTTGCCAATGTTATGCATTCATTATGCTTTTTAAATTCATCTTTCATATTCAATGCCACAAAATAGAGTTCGTAAAGACTTAGTAATTCTTTTACAAACGATTGTGATAACCGTAGTAAATATATAATTACTTTTCTGTAGTGTTATGGGTACTATAAATTTTATTACATTGTGCTTACAAATTGATGTGTCACTAATCATGAAGAGGCAATTCAAATCTTCATTTAAGAGCCTTGTAAAAAGAAAAAAAAAAAAAACCTTCATTTAAGAGGTGGTTGAAGCCCGTCAATCATATTTATTACTATATTAGTTTATAAGTTTTATATAATAAAACTTGTAGTATGTTTAGTATTTTTCAGACTTTTTTGTGATTGGTGTCATATCAATTTGTAAGTGTTATATAGTAAAATTTTTAGTATTTTTAACATTCACAAATTATATTCAATGTTACATCAGTTTGGAGATGTTAAACTATATAATTTGTAGTAGCTTTAGTACTTTTCTTAAGTTTAGCTTGTTAGATCTTAACTAGGTTTATAGAATACTGTGACAAAGATGAGATAGACTATTTCTTAGCACTTAATTTTGTTATATGTACACATAAAAAGCTTGTCGATCTTGGATGAATTATCAGCCTACCACTTGATTAGATCGATTAGCATGTTGTTGCAGATTGTTACAATGAGGTCACCGATTGGACCTTGCTTTTAGAAAGAACCTAATGCATTCCTTAGTTTGTACTTTGTACCATGCTTGGACTAAGGTTAATGCATGTATACGTTCATTTATGTAGTAACAAAATGCATTAGGTCCTCTCCATTGGAATAGACATGAATGTATAACCTTCTTTTTATTTCAAAATGCATGCAGTACATAAAGAAATCATTATTGAAAAGAAGCTTCCATTTTCTCCACAACAATAATAGCCAAACCCCAGAGGAGGTCTTCACCAAAAAACACCAGAATCTTGTTAAACAAGGAGGGAGCTGGCTAATCAGCACATCGAATGCATGCTCAGTCGTAGCAGGTCTCTTTGTCACAAGTACCTTTTCCACTGCAACCAACGTGCCTGAGGGTTTTGAAAGCAAAGTCAATAAGTCATCCAAAATTTATGCATGCTCATCCTTTGTGTCCTTCTACTCTTCACTCATAGCAGTTGTCATGTTCCTTGCAATTCCCACATCTGGGTGTAGAGAAAGAGATTTCCGCCATGCCTTACCACTAAAGCTTTTGCTGGGTTTAACAGCATTCTACATTTCCATAGCTTCTACCTTGGTATCCTTCACAACCGGACATTTCTTCATCTTTAGGAATCAACTAAAATTTGTGTCTTCCACCTCGTATATAGTGACCAACATGCTGGTAACAGTGTCTTCTATGGCAGTGTTTCCACTCTACTTTCATTTGGTGTGGGCTACCTTCAAGAAGGTGCCACAACGCAAATACAGGGTTACTATTCCTCGTTGGTTTTTCTAAGATTAAATAGTATATACATTCCTATCTTCAAGAATCTGATGGTTCAGGTTATTGATTGATACACTTTCTCCAATAATATTGATACTAGACTTATACTGTGTGTTCTATTTCAATAAAGCAAACACATATTTATCTGGGTGAATTGAATATTATTTACCTTCTTAATTAAGTTGTTGAACCACAATTTATCGTGGGGAGTTCAATTGGTCTTCATGTTTTATTTTTTATTATCATTATGAATTTGAATTTGAATGTTTTGAGTCAACTTTAATTATATATAGTTGTAGGAAATAAAAATTTTATAGAGTTTGCAATTTCATTTAAATTTGTTGGATTAGTCCTTGTCTAAACAAATATGTTAATGCTTTAACATGTAATTCCAATGTTCTCATCTTTTTTAGTAATCTCCATAAGTTAGTTAGGCATAAGACGTCTATAAATGAACCAGACTAATTTATGGATAACTTGAGGTTGACTTAAGAAAATGTTTGTTTATGCTATCTTATTTGGCAAACAAGCCAGTCTCATACTCATGTTTAAGCGTGTACTATAAAATAAGTCAAAATCAAATATAATAATGTGTTCGTAAACAAATTTGTATGGATAAGACTTGATTTAATGTGTATATAAAAGCAAAAAGTATTTGAGCTCTGCATTTAACTATGTCAATCTCATTATATAGTGAGGAACAAAAAATCGTCAGTGAGTTAATTGTCTACACTTGCACCAATTAAGGCACTTGAAGAATAACGGAACAAAGAACCAACGAAGAACACCGGTGGGGTGTTGGCCAAAGACCATCTGAAGGTTAAGTCAGTGATAGAAGAATTTCCTAGAACTCAAGAATGTGAGAGCTAGGAAATTTCATGTACCTTAAGGAAGAGGAGGTTTGGTATTTATATAGTGGTGTAGAGCTGACCAAGATCCCTTAAATGTAGGAGCTTCTCTTGTTGAGGAGATTTGGAGTTAAGGTTTTGAGATTTTAAGGCTTCTCTTTTCATATAGGGAAGATACAAACGTGTAGTACGGTTTTTGAGCAGAGTGTGCAAGTTATTACCATATAGGGGCACATGCATGGAGAATACGTAAAGGCTTGCGAGACCCAGTGTACTCAATTGTTGGAATGATCATCCATTCATTGGTATGATCATCCCTCTGTCAGTATACACGAGCTACCTGATAAGTATTCGAGTTGAGTGGAACGCTGATTCATCAGGACTTTAAGGGATCGAACGAGGCATTTATCCCTACGGATCCTTGGTTGGTAGGTCCCATTGGAGGAGGCATTTATCCTGACAGGCCAAAGACAAGGTGTAACACCCCAACCTTTACCCCAAAAAGAAAAAAAAAAAAAAAAAGTCAGATTTTTAGACCCACACGTGACACCCCCCACCTACCCACTTATTCTTAACCACACATCCTCACAAATATCTCTCTCCCTCTTGACCGGCTACCCCTCTTCTTTCACACTTAAAACACAAACACAAACACACAAATCCTTCCACCTCGCTCCCTCGAATCGCTCTTCCTTCTTGGTCTCTCGGTTAGTTTCTAAAATTTCGGTCATCAAACTCTTCTCCATGGTTTGTCTTCTCCCAACATGAATGTAAGGTAAAATCTCCATGACCCACCTTTTAATATCTTTGGGTTTTTATCCTATATTGTTAAGATTACTCTTTGTTGTGTGAGTTTTGTTTTAAGGGTTGTTTTGCTGTGTTTGTTGGGACATTTAAGACCTGATTGGATGTTTTTAATTTAATGGGGTGATATGGATTTATTGTTTGGCAACCATGTGAGTTGGGTTTCTTGAGAAATTATTTGGGTTTTTGATTTATATGGGAGATTGGGGTTAATTTTTGAAAGAGGGTTTCCTTGCATTTTGAAATGTGTTTGGCATATGTGGTTGTGATTGTGGTGTTAACTATATATTTGTGCAAGTAATGTGAGCAATTGTCTTTTGCTTACCAAGTGCTTGATGAATTATAAGATTGAATTTCTTGACTTGTGTTGTGATGGCTGTTTTATTAGGTTATGGGTTGTAATCCTAGTTGTTTGTGTGTTAACACATGTAGCTTTAAGGTTAATCAAGTCTTAAAGCTTTTGGAGTGGTACTAAAATTATAGTAATTTTCTTTTGGGATTGTGAATCTGTCCTTGATAGATTTGAGTAAGTTGCATTATGTGATTTTTAATAAATTATAGAAAAATTGTTTTGAGCTAAATTTTTGGAGATACATACTAGACATATAAGGGCTTCTCCCTATTTAATTTCAATCTTTTTCGATAAAACTAAGTGGACCAAAAGAATTTTATAAAAAGGGCTGACCTGTTGGAAGTTATCTGAAAGTGTGATTAGGATGCTGAGACTTTAAGGAATTTACTTCAAGCTTTTGTTGTGTGGTTTGGCTTGTAAGTTCGTAAGTGCTTTTTTTGACAAGTGTTTTACTTTGACTAATTTTATCATAGTTTGGTAGTGACATACGTTGTATCAAGTTGGTAAATGCATATAGTTTGCTGAAGGAAAATTAAAGGCTTTGGTTTTGTTGTAGTCCTATGAGTTTCTTGTGGAATATTTTCCAATTTATGGAGACAAATTTGATAGCATAATTTTGTTTTAGGTCTTGTTATTAATAGGCTTGATACTTGTGTTTCTAGGTTCCAAGGTACTTAGTGATGGAACTAGTAACTTGATTGGTTGAATGCGGTGCCCCGTTGAGGTAAATTTGGATTGAACTGCTGAGGTAAGTAGCTTTTTAATGGGATTTTGAAAAATAACCATGTTGCATAAATATTGTTTTTAGGTTAGACACGTTTTTGGAAACTACCTATGGAAATTATATTTTCCTAAAAACCATTGTGTTGAAACCTTAATATATATATATATATATATGATTATATATGAAAATGCATCATATTTGGTATTGCATTTGGGAAATGCATGAATTGTTGACATGGAAAATATGAGCATCTTTTATTTAATCTTTGATGAGGAATTCATTGATTTTATAGTATATTGAAAAATTTAAAGATGCTTATCTTGTCTTGTTACATGGAAAATTGATAGAAAATCTTTTTGACAAGAGTAAAGTTAAAAAAAAAAAAAAAAACCTTACAAACTTTGTGGAAGATAGATTATTTAAGGTCTTTCTAAAATTACTTGGATCTAAATTATGTATTTGAAAGTACATTTAACCTGTGAGCTTTATGTGATTTTGACACCATGCCATGTGTGATTTCCCGATGATCACCCGATTTGGTTTCCATAGTCTTTGTGACAACAGAATCAAATCCAGGTCAGTGCTCTTTCACTTTGGATGACACGTTTTTCCCTTCTGCCCATAGGGGGAAGAGGTTCTTTGATTGTGTGTGGGTGAGGCTGCTGCCTATGAGGCTAAGAGACCACATGCAAGAGAGGTCCTATTTAACACGCTCTCTTTGCTGCCCATGGGGGGAGAGAAAAACATTGAGGGTATGAGTGAGGCTGCTATCCATGGGGCCAAGAGATTGCATACCAAAGATGACAATATCATGTCGGTTGTGAATGGGTGGATCCCCTGATCGGTCTATGTGGTAGTGTGGTATATTTGTAATAATTTACCTTACGTTAGATATTATGGCTTTGGAAATTATATTGTTGGTGCTCACAGATTCCAGTATATAGTTTCAAGGTAATTACTTTGAGAAACTTTGTATTTCATTATTTAATCATTCTTGTCATATTATTATTATTGAAAATGAAACTTGCATTTCCCCCACTCCTATTAATTATGCTACTTATTGGGCTTTAGCTCATCCTACTTTCCAACAGCTTTTTAGATAAATTTGCTATACATTGGGCATGAAGCTTATTTTATTAGTGGTGACTGGAGCATTATGCTAATTAAGAGATTCAGGGTCCGTTTGAACACAGCTGAAAACTGAAAATTGAAAACTGAAAAATACTGTAGCAAACAATTTTTAAATGTGTAAATAGTATAGTGAGACCCATTTTTAATGAAAAAGTTGCTGAAAAGTGAAATTTGTGGGTCCATGAACAGTAAAATTTGTGCTAAAAAGTCAACTATTGCGGCTATTGTTCATTGAACAGTAGCCGCTACAGTACTGCTACAGTACAATTTAGCTGGAAACGCGTGAAAAAAAAAAAAAAGGCTGAAAAAACGCAGACGTCAAATGTAAACGTCCTAGCCAAACGAGCACTTATGCTATGATTGGTTGGTGACTCAACTTACTAAATTTATTGAGGCCATAGCTAATTCTATCGGAGGTTAGATTCTTGAGATTTGTTAGTCTTGGGCATAGTATGCCTAGATTCTGTCGTTGAGGTTGTCTATCCTAGGAAGAATTGTGATTATATGTTGATCCATTTGGAGTTTTGAAATTTCATTCATATTTGAAGGCATCATTTGTTATTTGTATTGTTTGTAAATGTCTCGTATAGCTCTGACTTATATTGTGGAGAGTTCACAATGTTTATTTATCTTTATCAAAAAAAAGAAATCCCCTACAATATCTCTCTAAGGCTTGATTTTTCATGCTTTAAACCCTTTTGGATTTGGGTTGTGACACAAGGTATTTCATCCTAATGGGTCAAAGTACCAAAAAGACTTCTTAGACAAAAATACCCCTATCAAGTAGAACTTTTATCTTATATTTAAAAAAAAAAAGCAATTTTTATTTTTTAGTGCTCAAATATGTGGGATGACAAAAATTTCCTACTCCACACTCGATCCCTCCTGTATTGCGCGGATTGTTCGTATCACATCATAAGTGCCTGATATTATGCGTCTGCAACGAAAACTTGGGACTGAAATCGAATAATCTTCTCCTTAATTTTCATAGAATTGAATGAGTTAGGCCCACTTTTGATTTGGACCATTGAGTTGCTTTCCAAAACCCACTTGATTAAGGTGGGCCTTATAAACTTCGGCCTTGATGTTACATTTGAAAAACGTGGTACATGAGCAACATTTTGGCATCAGAATTTAATTTTTTACTCCTACTATTGTGTCGGTGGAAGTAAAATTTTTTTAGACCAACTCGTTCCATAGGTCTCACTCTATACATGAGATTCAAGTCACTTCGATGAGTTTTAAGGATAAAGCTCTAAATTTTTGTGTTACAATATTGATTGGACCATTGTTAAATTTTGCTAAATTATAAAGTTATCATTTCTAAGTTGAATTTCTGCACATTTAATCTTGTATGATTTTCTAATTATCAAAAAGATAAATCTTGTATTATTTGTAAATTCAAATATATGTTTCGCACTTGTTTTATATTAAATGAATAAATAATCACACCCACTATTGACTGCCAAACATCCAAACCCTCACAATTGGCCAAACCCTCCACCACACCCAAACCAGCAATTGAGCAACACAGTTAATTAGCAAAATTGGCTTACAAATTACCAAAAAAAAAGAAAAAAAAAATCCAAACTTGGATGAGAGAGAGAGAGATCACGAAGGTTTTTGGCAACTCTTCAAGGATCTTAGGCAGTAGCAATGATTCATCATCGCTCGCCATTGGTTGTGGAGTGATTCTTGTATTGGCCTGTCGATTCATGGTTTTTATGACGGTGTGCCTTAAGCCACACACGCATAGATGACCATTATAAAATAAATAAATAAAAATTTGATTTTATTTAAAAATTTTCAAGGAGGACCTAAATTGAATAGAAAATACTTTTGGGATATACCTTTTTTTTGTTTGGCACAATGATTTAGAGAACACATATAGAATGGAAAATTGTTTTTTAGAACATTTTGCTAAATAAGTGAATAAATACTATAATTTCAATGGTCACATTCCCTATCTCTGCGCTCTCCCCAAAATACTTTGGGCCAAGGAGGAAGATGACAATCTCTTGTCTTGTTGTTTGCTATTAATTTTTACAAGTACTTCATTAAATAGCGTGCCCTTACTACCAGTTAATGATCTAACCTAACAAAAGATATTTTGACCTATTATATTTTTGCAACTTATTAACATTGTAAAAATGATTGAAGTAACATCACATTTATAACACTATAATCATTAACATTATTTTCATCATGCGAGAAGAAGAATAAAAAAGAAAAAAGAAAAAAGAAGCCAAGATTCTCCATACTTTATAGAACACAATCTCTCTCTCTCTCTCTCTCTCTCTCTCACATATACACACACAAAGAAAAACACGTACAAGGTACAACGCTGAGTGAGAGCCATGGCAGAATTGGAAGGTAAACCAGCTTTGGCAACAACTACTACTGTTTTTTATCAAGGAAAACTTCATTTCACAAGCAAGAAAGTGGAGACATCAAACGGTGATGATAGCACTAGTAGTCCACCTCCAAAGCCATTGCTAATTGTTACACCAACTACTAGTGGCCAATACCCTGTAATCTTGTTTCTTCATGGCTTCTACCTCCGGACTTGCTTTTACTCTCAACTCCTTGAACATATTTCCTCGCATGGTTATATTGTTGTTGCTCCTCAGGTATTTCGACTCCCAATTATTTGCTATACATGGATTTGTATCACTTTCTTTATCTCTCCTTTCCATTTGTACTCTTCTAATTTAGCTTACTAAGATTGTTAATTGAACTAATATCTTTCTCACTTTTTTTTTGGTGTCTCGTTTTTATGTTTATGCTTGTTATCTTATTACTTGTCATTATAAAATTGGGAAATTTTGTTGTTCTTTTTTTTTTTTTTTTTTTGGTGTGAAACAATTTCCTTATATTAACTTTTATTAAAATTTTATTTACTTATTTACTAAATATTGTTTAAAATATGTTGAACATTAAAAAAAAAAAAAGTTTTAAAATGTTGTATAATAAACAAATTAACTAAAAGTTGCTGTCAAAGATACTTTTAAGATTTTTGTGAATAGTACTTGCATTGACAAAACTATTATACAATGGGCCCTTTTCATTCCTGATAGGACGTCACTTATTTTGACATATATTGGTTGAATTTTTGTACCAATTTAAGACATTTTATATGTTAATCATTGTTATACAAGAGATGTTTGATGAGATGACTAAGTAAAAATATATAACAGGGCGCCTTTTCATAGTTGTCGTATTTTATATAATGTTTTCAGTTCAAAATGCAATTTTGGTCTATGAACTATTGTTAGTTCCTCATTTATGAATTATTGAATTTTTCAATATTGTGGGGTTTTTTTTCTTAACAAATAAAAGATTTTACTAACCAAAAGAAAGGACAAAATATAAAGGAATATTGTGGTCGTTTTTTTTATTTTTTATTTTTTATATATATATTTTATGAAAAGGAATATTGTGGTCCTTTTAAATTTTAAAAACAAGTCAATATCATCCGTACTGTTCCTTGTCCATATCTTTATGCTGATCTGATCAATAAATTTAGGTTTTGGGGCTACAAATATATATTTTTAAATGGAATATTAAATTCATGTGTTTTCATACATTTTGATCTTGTAATACTGACATGCAGTCTAGTGTGCAACATATGCATTGAGAACATTTATAGCCCAAAAAAAAAAAAAAAAAAAACATTTGTCATATCAATAAATTGTTATTAGTAATGAAAAGAATGGATAATTAAAACCTTATTAAAGCTTAGGGATTAAGTGTGCGTTTGGCATTGGTTATAAAAGCCAACTTTTTTTTACTATTTAGTTTATTGTTGCTACTATTCATGAGTTTTATTGTATGGATTCTACTGTACTATTTCAGCTACTTTTAGATTTGTCTACAATGCTTTCAAAGTTTTTAGTTTCAACCAAATAAGCTGTTTTCAAACAGACACTAAATTAAAACAACGGTTAAAACATTCTATTCAAGGATAAAATTGAAATACGGGACTAAAAATGCTAATTTAATCATGGTTTTTATATAAAGTACTATAGGGTAAATCACATCAACTATCATCGAGATTTGAGGAAATTCAAAAATTGTCTAATATTTTTCAAAAATGACACAAACTCCCTGAAGATACGTACTCTTATTTTATTTTTCTTATTATATAAACCTTTTGATGAAATTTTACTTCAAAAAACGCAGGTTTTGATTTTATTAATTATAATGGCATGTAATTAATGAAGAGGTTGTAGAGGGCATCTATTATCTATATCAAAACTTGAAGGGATGAAATATGGTTTATCAAAATAAGAACATATATATAGGTTTCTAACATTCTCCCAAACTTTAAGAAGGTTAGTATAATTTATCCAAAAACTTAATCACATTTCAGGAAATGGATGAATATATTTTTAATTTTTTTAGTATAGGATATGGAAATTGTATGAAATGTGAAGAAAAGCAGGTTATCTAATGTAAATTATTTTAAGGAAAGAATGGATCGCCCACAAGCCATTTTAGAGTTATTTCAATGGTCACAAGAAGTTATTCTTCTTGAAATTGTTACAGAACTCTCTCTCATTCATGTTTGTGTCATCTTCTTTTTAAGCTATACCTCTACATACCATCGAGTGGACTCGAAGAAATTGAATCAGCAGCAAAAGTGACAGATTGGTTATCAAGTGGTCTTCAGCCTCAGCTTCCTGAAAATGTTGAAGCAAACCTACAAAAGCTTGCTCTAGCGGGCGACAGCAGAGGTGGAAAAGCTGCATTTGCACTAACACTGGGTTACGCCAAAACTTCCTTAATATTTTCAGTATTACAAAGCATAGACCCCGTGGCTGGACGTACTAAATGTTGCCGAACCCAACCCCATATTCTCGCCTATGTTCCTAGGTCTTTCAACTTATCAATTCCAGTTACAGTAATTGGCACTGGGTTGGGTCCAGAGCAAAAGAATTGCTTATCACCACCATGTGCTCCAGAGGGTTTGAACCACGACGAATTTTTCAAGGAGTGCAAGCCTCCATGTGCACATTTTGTTGCTAAGGACTATGGTCACATGGACATGCTAAATGATGATCCATCGGGTATTGTTTTGTTGGGGAATTGAGTGGCTGTATGTGTGTGAATGGGAAGGGTCCAAGAGACCCCATGAGGAGGAGTGTAGGTGGGATTGCTGTGGCGTTTTTGAAGGCTTATTTGGAAGATGAGAGAGGGGATTTTGTAGCTATTTTGGCTGATCCTAGTCTTGCTCCTGCGAAGCTTGAACCAGTTGAATTCATTGAAGAATAAATTCCTGCATGCATAATGCTCAAGTTTATTGGGCATGAAAACATGGATTGTGGAGTACGTATTTGGTGAATAAGTAGCTCAATTTATTGGTTTTTTTTTTTTTTTTTGGCTGAAATTCTATAGTATTTTCACGTGTAACAACTTATGTTTTAATCTAAAGGGCTATTAAGTATTTAAATTGTTAGAAATACTGAATGTAATTGTATTGTATTTCATCATGAAAGAATGTATATAAGTGTTTTTTATATAGGAGGCATATGTGTGCAGTACAAGTAAATATGTGTGCTATACAAGTAACCTAACTGGGCCTAAAGCCCACAATACATTATACACGTTAACATAAATTATTTTTGGTGTGTGAATAGATAATTGACCTCTCTCTCCCAATTTGTTTACCATTTGGATTCTTTTATTTTTTATTTTTTATAGTTGAGAAGATAAAATTTAAAGTCATATCCTGATTGTAAACACAATTTTATAATTTGGAAGGAAAGTCAAATTCCCCTACCCATATAGGACACCAATTTAGAAGGAAATTCTCTCACGCTGTTGCTTTGTGAGGAATGAGCTGAGAAATGCATAAACTGCATGTATAGACTAATGTAGAATATTGTATTGATTATGTATGTATTGGTGAGGAATTTGAAACTTTGGTTTTGTTTCTTGTTTTTAAATTAAATAAGCGCAAAAGAGAGTCCTTGAACCTTAATTGGATAGTAAAGCATAATAGTTTTGTTTCTTCATTCAAGGTTAGACTCCATATAACAACCTATGTTATTTGATACAAAAGATAGAGTTTCCCCTCAGCTATCCAAGCATTTCTGGGTTTATCTATGGAGTTCTTCTTAATTTTGGTTCTACGACACTTAAAATCAACCAGAAAAATACAAGACAAAACAAAGAAGAGAGAGAGAGAGAGAGAGAGAGAGAGAGAGTGAGTTAAGGTTGTGCTTGCAACTAGCACAGCTAATTAATAACAGATACATCAGGTTCGAATAACATGCATGCATCTGTCGAAAAATTATTAGGTACTCCCGGAGTATCATAAATGTGTACTTTTTCTTCTCACATGAATGGTGGGTCTTACCATAAATTTAATTAGTGGGAGCCACTATTCATGTGAAAGGAAAAAATACGCACTTATGATACTCCAAAAGTACACAATAATTTTCCGCAAATGTTCATATATAAAATTGGCTTTTTGCACTTTGCAGTAATTACAAAAGACAGCAAAATTGTTGGTACTAGGACCAAATGATCACATTGTCCACATGAGTTAAAACTATTTGTCGGTGAAAATACAAAATTGAATTTGACACCATGAAGAAATTGGAATTTGATCAATTGTCTTGGTGTAAAATTGAAATCCCAAAATATTTAGGGGTAAAATTGTCATGCGCGTGTCTAGAGACAAAAAGGTCCTTTCACATCAAATTGAGCCACAGGGGGCAAAATGGAATTTCCCTGTATGAAATTTACAAGTTCCCATCAAGATGTATCAAAGGTTATTTCTTATTAGTTGAAGAATGATCTTAAAATGGACATGAATACATGGGATGTGAATTGATTTTGATTGGTTGTTAAAAAAAAATTCAAATGGAGCAGAAGATATGCATGTGTAGGATAAACCGTGGAATATAATGGGGAATTTTATAATTATTAAAACTAGTTATTTGTTTCTACAAAATAAATGATAATTTAAAAGCATAATATCTTCTAGAATTATATACGAGCCAATTTTTATAAACAAACCATAGTAATTTTGACCAAACCAAATAGTGCTAATTGACTCTAAAAGGAGCTCTTTGGCACTTTATTTTTCACACTTCAAAATTTTGTACTTTGCACAAATTTTATGATTGAAATAATTTTTTGAAAAGTTTTAGTAAGGGTAAGTACAAGTTTAATTGTCATAAGAGGAAGTTCCCAATGTATTCAAAACATTGAGGATCCTTCTCCGATGAATAAAGCACCAAAGAGGGGACTCCTGTTTCCCTCCTCTTCAGTTTTGCTGATTACATATTAGAAAATTATATTACTTCTCTACAATTTCTCCAGCCATGAAATCACAGCTTGACCAAAAATTTAAATTTTCAGTGTACCAAACATCATTCTATCAAGAAATCATCACACCACATCACAATATAGCACAATTTCAAAGATCAAACACGCGCTAGCCTTTTAGGTACACATTAGTACCAATATCAACATAATCATATCACAATAACAAGCAACACATGGAGAGAGAGAGAGAGAGAGAGAGAGAGAGATTCACCATGATAATTTTATTAAATAATTAGCCTTAATAAGAGACAATAGTTTTTTTTACATCATCACTCAAGATTAGGAATCACCCAAAATATATAGCTACTAAATCCCCACTCTCACCTTCCAAATAAGCCTTTGCACTCATTGAAATACTCCTCGTGGTTCAATCCCTCTGGAGCACATGGTGACATAAAGCTGTTCTTTTGCTCCGGACCCAAGCTAGTGCCAATTACAGTAAAGAGAATTGACATATTGAAAGATCTAAAAATACAGGTGAGAATATGGGGTCTGGGTCGGCAACACATGATCTATGCCTAGTAGCACTTTAAATTTTAAAGAAGTTTTGGCAAATCCAAGTGCTAGTGCAAATGCAGCTTCTCCACCTCTCCTGTGGCCTGTGTTATTTTATTTTTTATTTTTTAGAGATTTGTGTTTCTCTAATAATTTTTGATGTAATCTTTAAACATTGTGAAAGTTCAATATGGGTATAAAACACCCTTGAACGTTTAAACCCCAAATTATAAATTATCAATTCAAGCTTATTATCAAACAATTAATGTGTGGAATATGAACATAAACCAAACACAGAATTGATAACTAATCTAAGCCAAATATAAACACATCCACATCAGTAAATATAAGGCAAAGATAAAGAGATGAAAGATGCAAACACACGGACAACACACGATGTGTTATCGAAGAGGAAACTGAAGCCCTCGGTGTAAAACCTCTCCGCCACCCTCCAAGCGGTAAATAATCCACTAAAGAATGTAGTTGGGATACATGAACAGCAGAAGACCCTCCAAGCCTAATCTACCCAAGTACTTAAGCCCTCCAAGCTTCTTACTCCAACGAGGTTACGCCGAACCTATTTCTTCTTTAGCTTCCCGAATTCCGCTACTAGACCATAGCATCAACCAATGTATATTGGTTCCTTCCTAATTGCTTCCCAAAGCACCAAATAAACCTTCTCACGGATTGGGTATGGTGAGAAAAGGATTTGGTCAAAAGGTCTCTCAAAGGTATGACAATGGAGAGGATGAGAGTAGAGGAATTTGTAGAGACTCTAAGGTAAAGATTGTGGATGAATCAATCTTGGTTTTCTCTAGGGTTTCTCTAAAAAATTTTCTCTGGAAGCTCTACTCATTTAGTGGGTATAAGGGTCTATATATAGTGGGGTGAGAAAGGAATGCGAAGAGATAGTTTTTCCCAAACGGGGCTGATTGGCGGCTTGGCCTCGCGACTGGTCTGAGTTGCGAGTTCAAGCCGCGAAATAATGGCTTGGCCAGCCTGGGGCTTTTGTCCTGTAGTGCGGTAGCTAGTGCGACCCTTCAGCTCCCCATGTGCTTCTCACGTGCCTGCAGTTGGCGGCTTGCTAGTCGCGAGTCAGCCGTGAGTCCTAGCCGCAAAACTCTGCTTTCTTGCACACTCTTAAGCTTTTCTTTACATCTTCTCACACATTACCCTTACAAGAATCCCACCTAAGTACAGGGTTACTAAGTGCTTAAATTACAAGCAAATTAGCACGGAATAAAGCCAACAAGATGGTTGATTAAATTCAACCTTACAATCTCCCCCTTTGGCTATTCCGTGACAAAATCTTACAACAGACTCTAGACTTAACGCATGAGTTTGGGAACAGTTGAACAAAACTCACTCACACCTAACTCTAGATTCTGATAAGCTCTTGAAACATATGAATAAGTATCTCCTGAAACACAACAACACAATAATATCATTGTATGCAGAAACTTGAAATGCATATGGAGCAAGTATAATGCGATCAAGCAAGATGGAATAAAGCAATAGACCATGGCTTGACCAAACAAGCAATCACTATACAAAAGTGATCACAATGCTCATTCACACAAGAAATGAACATTCGGACATGCAAGTTGATAAGCTCATTTGAAGAGTATCATTTGCAAGTCTAACATTCAACCAATGCATAGAACATATATGCATCTAGGAACAATCCTACAAGGGCACAAGAGTGTTCATCACTCAACCAATGCATAGAACGTATATGCATCTAGGAACAATCCTACGTGAGCACAAGAGTGATGTACTTAAGAGAATGCATAGCATTAACAAGTACTTAAAACAAAAAGCATAAAGGCTGCATAAGCATAGTGTTGCAAATACATGGTACAGACCATAAAAGCCTACAAAATGCATGGAAACAAACCCTTAAACCTTACAAAAGCAACATAGGTACAGAAGTAACCATAAACAAAAACAGATAACTGAATAACATCATCAAAATATATATAAATACCAAAGTTCCAGAGCTGTATCCACACATATAGATAAAAACAAGAAACATAAGTTTTGTTAGTCTATCCAAAAGTTATGTAAAGTATTTAAATGATATCCTCCTAAACACACAGCTCCCCCTTCCATTTTGCACATCTTCTCCATCTTGTGTTGTTCTCCCCTATCAAGAAACATAAGTTTTGTTAGTCTATCCAAAAGTTATGTAAAGTATTTAAATGATATCCTCCTGAACACACAGCTCCCCTTTCCATTATGCACATCTTCTCCATCTTGTGTTGTTCTCCTCCTTACTATATGCTATTGCTCTCCCCCTTTTTGTCACGAATAGCTAAAGGCTATCTTCCCACTTTCGCTGAATAGCATCTAACTGCATTTCAATGGTCGTGAGACGCACTTGAACTTGGTTGTTAGTTGTGTAGATAAGCCATTGAAGTTCAGAGATCCGCTCAACCACATTTTCAATCATGTGACTTTGCCTGGGCACTTGAAATCCAGGGGGAATAGATGGAGCACCAGTTGATGGCATGGGTGTAGCTGAACTTTGACCAGATGGAGTGACTGGTTCACTCTTAGGTGCTTTAGAGGAGTGGCTCTTGCATGCTTGAAGAGTGTATAAGGATATTGATCGAGGACGAGACATAATTTTTCCATCTGATGGAGGATTGACACCTTCACGAAGGATGATCTTCATGATGAGACTACAGAATGGAAGATTCATTCGTGCTGCTGATCGACCCGCTGTTTTCCCAATGATCTGAAATATGTGGGCACAAATGTCAATTGGACCACCAGTAATGAGATCACATAGGAATTTAGCCCTTCCAAGACTGATGAAACCCGTGTTTGACAACGGGTAGAGGTTGGAGAACATAATCAGTTTCAAAGTTGTCAGTTCAGGCAAAAAGAGTGCAGTGCCTATAGATGATCCTGTGCTTCCTACTTCATGTTCATTTCCAAGAACTTGAAGAATGTATTGAGCCTGAAGTGCCCTGTCATCATACGGAGTTCGATCCACATTTTCAGTTCCGGTGATGTGAAGAACCTTAGCGATGTAGTCTGCATTCATGGAGAACTCTGTTCCTCGAACCCAGCATTTCAACTCTACCCCTGTGTATCTGGCATTGGAGTAGAATTCCCTAATCAATTCTTCAATTGGGTCCTCAAAATTACCAAATAGATCAGCCTAATCTCTTTCTGCAAAAATCTTAGGGATAAATGTTGTCCTTAGGGTGTCAAACTTGACAACTCGTTCTACAATAGGAGGAGCCTTCATGAAAATGTCTGTGTAGGTTTTTGAGTCAACAAGTGACCTGAATCTCTTAATGGTAGGTTCTCGAGATGACTGAGATGAAAGCCGTGTCCGTTTAGCAATCGGGGTTGTTGGATCATCGGTTGCAATGGCTTTGCCTTTAGATGAACTACGAGTCATCTGCAAAATAATAGACACACAGCAAAGAACCAAATGCAATACCACAGGGTACCAATATCAATTTGATTAGATTCAAATGAGAATGCAAATCCGAGAGATTTTACTAAATCATAGAGTAAGAACTGGATCTGAATTAATAAATCATAAGCCACACAGAAGCATTGAGAAGAACAAGGGAACAAACATGGTGATTGTTCAAAAACACTAAATATCACAAAGTCACACACTGACATTGTGACAAACTGCCATGAGCATGATATGCAAAAATAATATAGCCATAAAACATGCCATAAAGCACAAAACTCCATAAATAATAAGTACTCAAAAGCATCAACACTCAACCAAATAACCCTCAACAAAATGAAACTGAGAGATGTACGAACATGCTTTTTCTCAAAACATAATGACACCAACACCATTCACAGATTCAAGAAAATAACAGTAAAAACATGAAATATGAAGTGAAAACAAGAAAACCCATACCTTTTTCTTGAAGAATGGTGCAGAAATGATGCAAAATGGTGGATTTTTCGAAGATAAACACGGAGTGTTTTAGAGAGAGAAATGGGGAAGACAATGAACAGTCACAAAAGTACGAGGGAAAAAACTGAAAAGTTTTTGAAAACTGACTTTAAAACACAAAACACGCGTTTTTCGCGACAGAAACAAGTCGCCAGGGTAAGCCGTGAAACACTGTGAAACCAAGATTCTTGAGAAATCTTCCAAGTATTTTTCGCGACTAGAAGATCTACTCGCGAGGGAGTCGCGAAGTCCCTCGCGATTGGACCTTCCACCCACGAACAAGTCGCCACACTGAGCCGCGAAATATGCAAAAACTCAAAATTTGAAAAATCTTCGAAGTCTTTTTTGCGACTAGGATACTGACCAACCAGTGAGCCGCGAAAAATCTCTGAGTGGGCTTGCGACTTGGACATGCGACTGGGCTAACCTGCGACTTAGTCGCCAAAACAGGGGAAAACAATTTTTGAAATTTTTGATATTTTTGTAAAAACAAAATACTTTCCAAAAACAACTAAAAACACTCAAAAATCTTTTTGTGTTTGATCAACAAAGATTGAGTATGTGAAAACACATTTAATCAAGTACAATCACACAAATGAATATGACATTCATTGAACATAGACTTGTGTGTTGTGTGTGGATACCAAGAATGAGATAGTCCTTAGTCGAATGAGATAGTCCTTAGTCTAATGTGAAGTTTTAATGATCAATTCAATCAAGGCATACACAACTAGCACTAGATAATGTGACCTATCTCAATTATAGAAACATGCATATATGAACTCCCACACGAACTTGATAACAGTTCTTTGAAACTTTTCATTTGGCTCCATATTCAACATATCATTTGCACATTTTGAGCAAAGAAAATCTCATTGTGAGATAAATGCCTGAAATTTTTTATATTTCAATTGATGTGTTAGCCTTTGGCTTTTTGGGCATCAAACATTTTATTTTGGTTGCTTTCCCTTTTTCGTAGTCAAATACTAGTATGTGCGACAGACTTTTGTAGGTCAATATCTCTTTTTATTTGGAGATTTACATTTGTAAAGCTCTTTAAGCAAAAACAACAAAATAAAAAAATGGGAAGATATATAAGCATAAGTCCATGCATGTCTCAAGATCAACCAAATCATTCACTAATCATTTATGACAAGGTTGAAGATCTATTTACAACAGTCACATAGATGTCACGATTTGTCCCACAATGATAAGAGTGCAAAAGAGACAAGCTAAGCTTGTATATGCACAAGGCCATTAGTACAAAGGTACAAGGCAAAACATGCTTTGAGACAAAAACTCAACAATGTGATCAAACTTTTTGGGATTTTCTACTTTTTATGTGTTTTTGGATTTTTGACACAAAAACAGTAAAGAATGATAAAAAACAGAACAATCAATGTAAAAGCATTTTAAAACAAACACTCACAAAACAAAGTTTCAACTCAAACTTGCAAGAAGCAAACAACCAAGCATAACCACAACATATGGGAAGTATTAATGCATGGACATGTTGTAATGCTTATGCATGAATACCCTTTGTCACCCACACGTCACGTGTGTTTGGGGTGATATCCTTGATGGATCGGGTACGAGAGTTAGGACTGTCAAACCTTCGTGTGAAGCTTTCCAGGCAATTGGTGAAGACACCAATCATCTTCATCACGTCCATCATTCCTGGATCACAGTTTTGACTTCTCGGTTGCTCACTTCCCCAAGACCTCACGTCACTTCTTCTTCCTCGTGACCGAGGTGCGCTTGCATTGTTGTCTAATCTCAGCTTTTGACAGTTGGGTTTGGTATGTCCTTGCAATCCACAATAGTGACAAACATAATCCGTTCTAGGGCCCTGTTGTGATCTTGGGAGAGATCTTCTTCTAGCTTCAAATCTGCCTCCTAATTGATTTCGGGACTTCTGGAACACCCGCTATTCAGCCATCTGCTTCTTCTTTTCAACCTTAATTTTCTCAGGAGTAGGCTCTTCCACCACCGTCTCTTTGGCCTTCACAAACTTTACTTTTTTGGTGACCTTGACCGATAAGCTACTTTCTCCAATGTATCCCAAACCGGACTTGTCTGAAGAAGGTTTTTGAGATGAAATAACCTCTTCTAACTTCCTGGAGGAGACTCTCTCTATCTTGGCATGAGCTTGCACTACCTCTTGCTTAAGAAACCTCACTTTCGTATAGGCTTCAGATAGCTCGCCATTTAGTGTCTCAATCTCGTACTTAGCCTTTTTATATCTGACCAAAAGACTTCTGTGATCCTTTTCGGCTTTCTTCATCTTCTTCACAGCCGCCTTTGCCACCCTTGCATACTCTCCCGATTTCTCAAGGAGTAAGGCATAATTTTCTTGAAGACCAGATGTATCTCAGATTCTTCAACAATCCCAATAAACTCAAAATCAAAATGCTCACCAAGCTCCTTCACAAGTGTATCCAAATCATCTGACGATTCCACATGAGCAATGGTCATGAATGCAGAGAAATTTCCTTCTCCATCACAGCTCTTTTCTGAGTCAGAGTTTGATGAATCCGAGTCACTCAGAGTAGTGGCATAGACCTTTCCTTTGGACTTCAAATAGTTGGGACATTCCTTTTTGAAGTGTCTGTGTCCATTACACTCGAAGCAAGTGATTCCTTGTGAGGATTAGGAATCTCTACCATCTTTCCTTCAGGATTCTTTCTTCTCCTTCTTAGAACTTTGAAACTTCCCTTTGTTACCAGCTCTCCCACTTTTCTTGAGCTTTAAAAACTTCCGGAAGTTCTTCACAAGATACACCACATCTTTATCTACTGCATCCTCCTCCGAGGAGTCATGAGAAACTACCCTCTCATCAATTGTTTTAAGAGCTAGTGACTTGCTCTTCTTTTGTGTGGGTAGGGACAACTCATATGTTTGCAGGGAACCAACCAACTCTTGAACCTTAATGTCGTCAAGATCCTTACTCTTTTCAATGGTGGTAACTTTGGCTCGGAAATTTTCTGGTAGTGACCGAAGGATCTTCCTTACAATTTTCGAGTCCTCCGTCTTCTCTCCCAAATTAAATTTGCCAACAACAATCTCGTTCAGCTTACTATAAAATGAATCAAAGAATTCATCCTCACTCATCTTCAGCTCCTCAAAGCGAGTGGTCAACATCTGAAGTTTGGTATCCTTCACTTTCTTTGTACCCTCATAGGTAGTCTCCAAAATCTCCTAAGCTTCTTTGGCTACTGTCATATGAGAAATCCTGTGGAATTCATCTGGGGACACACCACAGAAAATAGGATTTAAAGCTTTACTGTTAGCATTGGCTGCCGCGAGAGCTGCCTTATCCCAAGTGGATTTCGCTGCCTCCGGCTTAGTCCAACCTACCTCAACTGCATCCCAAATGGTATCATCGATAGAACATAAAAATGCTCTCACTCTGACTTTCCAGAAAGCATAATTGTTACCATCAAAGAATGGTGGTGCATTAAGAGATTGAGACCCATCCATCTCAAAGGGGGTCAGGGATCACACTAATGTATTAAAACCATAACAAGTGTACCCGTTCTGATACCAATTGAAAATTCAATATGGGTATAAAACACCCTTGAACGTTTAGACCCCAAATTATAAATTATCAATTCAAGCTTATTATCAAACAATTAATGCGCGGAATATGAACATAAGCCAAATACAGAATTGATAACTAATCTATGCCAAATATAAACACATCCACAGCAGTAAATATAAGGCAAAGATAAAGAAAAGGAAGATGCAAACACACGGACAACACACGATGTGTTATCGAAGAGGAAACCGAAACCCTTGGCGTAAAACCTCTCCGCCGCCCTCCAAGCGGTAAATAATCCACTAAAGAATGTAGTTGGGATACATGAACAACAAAAGACCCTCCAAGCCTAATCTACCCAAGTACCTAAGCCATCTAAGCTTCTTGCTCCAATGAGGTTACACCAAATCTATTTCTTCTTTAGCTTCCTGGATTCCACTACTAGACCATAGCATTAACCAATGTATATTGGTTCATTTCTAACTGCTTCCCAAAGTACCAAATAAACCTTCTCACAGATTGGGTATGGTGAGAAAATGATTTGGTCAAAAGGCCTCTCAAAGGTATGACAATGGAGAGGATGAGAATAGAGGAATTTGTAGAGACTCTAAGGTAAAGATTGTGAATGAATCAATCTTGGTTTTCTCTAGGGTTTCTCTAAAAAATTCTTTCTGGAAGCTCTACTCATTTAGTGGGTATAAGGGTCTATATATAGTGGGGTGAGAAAGGAATGCGAAGAGACAGTTTTTCCCAAATAGGGTTGATTGGCGGCTTGGCCTCGCGACTGGTCTAAGTCGCGAGTTCAAACTGCGAAATAACGACCTGGCCAACTTGGGACTTTTGTCCTGGAGTGCGACAGCTGTCGCGACCCTTCAGCTCCCCGTGTGCTTCTCATGTGCTTGTAGTTGGCAGCTTGCCAGTCGTGAGTCAGCTGCGAGTCCTAGCCGCGAAACTCTGCTTTCTTGCACACTCTTGAGCTTTTCTTCACATCTTCTCACACACTACCCTTACAAGAATCCCACCTAAATACAGGGTTACTAAGTGCTTAAATTACAAGCAAATTGGTACGGAATAAAGCCAACAAGATGGTTGATTAAATTCAACCTTACACATTGTTACTTGGTTTAATGCACTCTTGGCACTGAGCATGTTAATTTCATTTTCTTGTTGTGCTTTATTGATTTACATGTTTGAATATTCATTGCCTTGATTGATTGATTATTGTAGTCAAATTATGACTATTACTTGTATGTTCAGGATGTATGGTTTCAATGATTATTAATTAATTTCATTACTTGATCAATTTTTTTTTTTATTTTGTAATCTATATCCTATGTGTTAGATGAAGTTTATTCATATTTCAGGAAAGACAACTAAAAGGTATTAAGTCTGGTAATGATCGAGGGAAAACCTTGGTCGAAATCGAGGCTATGTTGGGGAGATAAACACCTTAAAGAGCTTCTTTGAATAATTAATATAACATATAGATACAACCTTATAATTTTTGAATTGGTGAGGTCTAGTTTCTTAATATAAAGAAAGTGGACTACAACCTTATAATTGCATCTAAAAGGATGAAGGAAACCAAGCAAATTTATTCACATTTGTTTTTTCATACAATAACTAAGGAAGGAGGGATTTAAATTCAAGTTCACCTCTCTCTCTCTCTCTCTCTCTCTCTCTCTCTCTCTCTATATATATATATATATATATATATTTATGAATCAAGTTCACTCTATTAGAAGAATCAAATTAAATAATGAAATCTACTATTAATGTGTGATGAAAGAGAGAATATCATGTGCTGTACTTAGAAAGTACTAAATAATGCTTGATTTTATATTTGTTCTCAAGCCTCATTAAGTACTCATTTATTTATTAGACAAATAAATATCAACGAAAACTTAAAATTTTATTGAACTGGAAAGCAAAGTAATTTACTGGTTGCCCATATAACAATTACACTACTACTATATTTGTGTAATATACCTACCCACGAAAAAAATTAAAAAAAGAAAAGAGTAATATACTGCTATTTTCTAGAGAACATCTAATTTCAAAATCATGATGCCTTCCAAAATATGTACATATTTTAAAGTTATTTGCTCTTCTTTCTCTTGCTTCTCTTTTTTTTTTTTTTTTTTTTTAATTTTTTAAATTTTTTTAAGTTTATGGGAGACGTATTTGCTCTTCACTCTTTAGTCTTGAACCCTAACTTTTTTTTTTTGATCAAGTACTATAACGCCTCTTATGTATTTTAGGGGCTGTTTGAATTTAATGTTTTTAATTACTCATCACTCAAAAACTGTGAGTCCCATGCATGCACCCTTTGTTTGGATCAATTTCCACTTTCTATTTCCATCACTCGTATCTCAACAAATTGAGTTATGAGTGATAGAGAATGAAAACAAAAAAAAAAAAAAAAAAAAAAAAAACTTGTTTTTGAGTTATCAAAATAGAATTAGGGCTCGTTTGGTTTGGCAATGACTCAGTTTTCATAACTCAATACTCATAACTCATAACTCAAACTCAAAACCTATAACTCATAACCCAAATCTCACTTTATCTCAAAAACTCTAAAATTCTTGTTTGATCACATAACTCACATTTTGCCAACATAACTCTAATTTCAGAAACTGAAAACACCAAAGGGCTGTTTGGTTGTTTGTTTGTTTGTTTGTTTTTTTTTTTTTTTTTTTTTTTTTTTGTCATCACTCATCACTCGTCACTCAATTTTCGTCACTCATCACTTATCACTTAAAATACCCTAATTTCCCCAACCCCACCCGTTTGGCACTCATCACTTAGTGACTTTGTTTCAAAAAAAAAAAAAAAAAAACCCAAAAAGTCAAACATTGAGGCTAAAATTTCAAAAGTTGTGGGTTTAATTACAAAAATGCCACATAACTTAGTTTTCTATAACTTGAAAATATCTAAAATGTGTTTTCAGTTTCCATAATTCATCACTTAAAAATCAGAGAATTGAGTGATGGAAACAAAAATAGGAAACACAGCTAAACAAGCTTTCTTGGAGTGGGTCCCACTTATTTTGAGTTATGGGTGATAAAAACAGAGTTATCGGTGATAGAAACATAAAAACCAAACAGCCCCTAAAATTCTGTTTTCAATTTCTATCATTCATTACTCAAATTTTTGAGTTTTGAGTGATGGAAACATCATCCAAAAACCAAGTCAAACAAGATTTTTTTTGGGTGGGACCCATGTATTTTGGAAACTCAGTGATGAAAACTGAGTGATATCACTCAAAATCATGGTGATCCAAACAAGCCCTTAAGGATTTGTTTGGATGAAAAAAAAAATTTCACTCATCAATCATCACTAAAATATCACCACTCATCACTTATCTCTTTATAACTCATTTCTTATCCCCCAATAATGATGAAATATCTCATACAGCCTGTTTGGCACCTAAAACCCTGTGATGTTTTCAACCTAAAAAGCTAAAAAAATTGGGACCCACGGACTGGGCATTGTGTAGTGCCACAGAACGGCAAACCGCGAAGCCCTTCATGCCTACATATTCTCTTCTCCACCCTCACCCAGCTACGCCGAAGCCAGAAATTCGTTGTACATATTCTTCCTCCGTCCTCATCCCTGATACCGAACCCAGAAAGTAGTTGTAGACCTCCTTCCGTAATCCTTAGCCTTGAAACCGAACCCAGAAAACTCCATTGCGTGCTCTATTTCACTTTGTTCCCCACAACACACACAGTTCGCCACTCTGAGCTCTGCTTTCAAAATTTTCCACCCACATAGCTTGAGAGAGAGAGAGAGAGAGAGAAGATATGGAAACCCACTCAGTTTCCAAGCTACTGATCTTGCTTTTAATGGTCTTGTATCATGGTTCTGAGCTGACCTAATCAGGAGCGGAGGCAGGTACACAAAAATAATCCTTTATAGTATTGCAATTTACAATACCTGTCATTTTGACCTCAAACGTCCTATACTCTGAGAACAAATAACACTATTTTGTCTTTTTCTATTTATAGATTCCATGAGAAATAACACAAACGTTCCGTAGGTTTATTTGTCTTTTTAAACAAAACAATATTTTTTGGGTCCCACTTAAAAACCATATTCCTTTTTTTTTTTCTTGCCGCATGTTCTTAAGCAACTGCAATTTTTTTTCCCTCCGGTGCCTTTGTCACACAATTATTTCCTTTGAATTAGGGTATCCACATCATCAAAATAATAATAATAATAAAAAAAAATATTTAAGACCTTTTATATCAAACTAAAACCCTAGCCTTCTAATTGTTTTCTCTTCTATCTTAACCTTTTCACAGTTTCAAACAATTTATTTTTGCCATAGACCAAAATTTTAATTTCTTAGTTCTTTTTTTTTTTTTTTGATGGTAATTTCTTAGTTCTTATCACTTAAAAGAATAGAGAAAGAAATGTTGAATTTTATATAACTTTTTAAGAGTATTCAAGGCCAAGAAAGTACAACTTTGCAAGTATATTTCTATATCCTTTACACTTTTACATTGATTTTTTTTTAAGGTATCAAATCACATATTTAACTTCTATGTCTTTAAATTAATCTCTTAATTTGATTGTTATTAACTATGAAGTGATTTTATTTATCTTAATTATATAAAATGTGTACTTGTAAGCAATTGAGATTACGACAAAGCCTAATCAAAATAATGATTTTCAAATCAAATTTTAAACGAACTTGTATTGAGGTATATTTTGCAAATCTTCCAATTGAGTAAATTAAACTATGTATGCAAACATAAATTAAAGTTTATATTATATTTGGTCTTATATGACAATTACATTAGTATATAATTGTTTATCTAGTTTGTTATTTATATTGATTAGTAATATTTAAATTAATTTTACTTTCAATTTAGTCTTTCAATTTTGCCCTCGAACTAAAATTTTGGCTCCGCCATTGACACAATGCACTGTCACCTACGATAAGAAGGCTATTCTCATCAATGGCCAAAGGAGAATTCTTATCTCTGGTTCCATTCACTATCCCAGAAGCACTCCGGAAGTATGTCCGTAACCTTTCTTTTTTCTTTGACTTCATCTAAAAGAAGTGGTTTGTCTGTGGATTTTTGTGACTGTTTGGACTTTTTGTGTAATAGGTTTTGTAATTGTTTAGATGTGGGAAGACCTTATTCAGAAGGCTAAAGATGGAGGCTTGGATGTCATAGACACTTATTTGTTTTGGAATGTTAATGAACCTTCTCCTGGCAATTTACCATTCTTGATCTGAACCATTTCTTACTTCCACTTTGTTTTGGTCTATTCTCTTCACTTTACACTTCATATGTTTTAGACTTTTAGTTCTAAGCCTTTTCATTTTTGTGTGAACTTGGTTTTTAGTATAATTTTGAGGGGAGGAATGATCTGGTACGGTTCATTAAGACAGTGCAAAAAGTAAGGCTCTATGCTCATCTCCGCATTTTTTTTTTTGGAGAAGTGCTCATCTCCGCATTGGACCTTATGTTTGTGCAGAATGGAATTTTGGGTACCTATTAATTTCCACTTTTGTTTTGTTTTATTGTTTTGGCTAGATCTACATGTGTAACATGTTTTCTATCTTTATGGCAAAGTAAATGCATGTTAGTTTTTTTTTTTTTTTTTTTTTCAAAGTTTGTCTGAGTGGTTGATTTGGCTGTCATTCTCTCTTCGATACAGGGGATTCCCTGTTTGGTTGAAGTGTGTTCCTGGTATGAGCTTCAGAACAGATAATGAGCCTTTCAAGGTTTTTCTTCCTCTACTTCCCTCTGTTGTTTCCTGAAAATTTGAGGCCTAATCTGATATGTCAAATTGAAGTGGAAAAAGAAAGGAACATAGTAACAATTATGATGCTCATGTTGGTTTAATAATTAAAATTGTGTTAATGTTTTGTCATGAAGACGGCAATGCAAGGGTTCACCCAGAAGATTGTCCAGATGATGAAGAATGAAAGGCTATTTGCATCACAAGGTGGTCCCATTATCCTTTCTCAGGTATGGCTTCTTGACATATGATTTGGCCTTGTAAAGTTTTAGGTCCTGTGTATCTGTTTTGATGGATGTCAAGATTTGTCTGGTAGGCAGTAGCAACTTTTATGTTTTGACCAACAATGGATTTGGCATTGACAGCAGTGAATGGCTCTTGTATGAACTGATTTGCAGTATATTCTTCTTCTGTAGATTTTAGTTTGTAACTTTACCATGATGCTCTTGACAGTGTTCTTCAATTTGGTATTGGTTCCAACTTTTAAGCATTTCTTTGAACCTTCAAGCATTTGATTGAACTCTTCATTTTCGTTGTTATACGTTTGAAGCATACTCAATTTATCCGTGTAGAAGGGTAGAGGATGCCAGATGAAGAGACCGACAAGCACCAAACTTCTCCTTCAGATGGAGTCTTTAGACCGGAATGGGAGGGAGCAGGGCCGTGGGTTTGGGAGCTTAAGAAAAAGAAATATAAGTATGATGTATAAAAAAAAGGTCGGTCTGAAAATAAATTATGACAGTTGGTGGGGAGCAAAGCCTGAACTTTGGCGTGACAACACTATGACCGTGGGTCCCATTATGTGAGGGAAATTACCATTGTGGCACCATAAATTATTACAACGTAATTTCTGACATACTCATTGTTGCATAAAAGTGAATTAATAATAAATATTCAATCCTTAGCGGGGGGAGTATTATAATGACAGGAAATACCCCTTTTTTTTTTTGGGATGAGAATGACATGAAATACCTTATTTGCCTCCTTTGACGCAAAAGACAAAAAAGCACATCTTAATTTTGTGAATTCGCATTACCTTTTGTAGGAGTAAACTTCTATTCCTAGTAAAATTCTATTTCTATATATAAAACCAACGGTTCTCACTTAGTAATGATTAAAAAAATAAAAATAAAATCTCTACATCAGGGGGAGTTTCTCAAAAAACTCCTTAGAGCACTATCATCAGGTCTCTCAAATGTGCCAAATGCTAAAAATTTGGCACATTTGACACATCAAATACAAAAATGAAGGCTCATCAGCTGTGTTAAATGTTCCAAAAATTTGGAACGTGCTACAGTACGCTCTCATATTTGAGAGCGTACGGACAAATGTGGCATTTGTGTTTAATAATTTTTTATTATCTTTTCTGTCTCCTCTCTCCTCACTTTCTTTCTTTTCTCTGCTCTCTCCGTCACTCTCTATCTCTTCCCTCTTAGTCCTCCGGCTCAAGGTCTCTTTCATCCTTGCTCAAGATCTCTCGCCGCCTCATCTCGCCATCAACCTCCACAGCCCTCGTCGCTGACCTTCACAGCCTTTGCCGCCGACCTTTAGAGCTCTTAATCGGGTCCTGGGTGTGACATTTGGGATGGGTTTCTCTGTGTGGGTTTTGGGTTATTGATTGGTCGGTTGGGTTGGGATTTTGGGCCAATGGTGGTGTCGTGGTTGTGGCGGTGGTTGGTTGAGTTTTGGGCCGGCGATATTTGTGGCTGTAGTGGGCGGCGGTGTTTGTGGCTGTAGTGGGTTTCGATGTGTGGATTTTGGGTCATTGGTTGATCGGTTGGGTTGGGATTTTGGGCCGGTGGTGGTGTCGTGGTTGTGGCGGTGGTTGGTTGAGTTTTGGGCAGCTGTATGGGCGGCGGTGTTTGTGGCTGTAGTGCGTCGGCAAGGTTTGTTGAAGATTTTGATTTTCTTTTTCTTTTTCGTTTCTTTTTTGTTGAGGTTTTTGGATTTGGATTTGGAATTTTTATGGAGATTCAGTGATTGTGATTGTTGTTTGTGGAGGTTGATTTGCCGTTGCCGTTGTCGTTGGTGGTTTGTGGAGGTTGATGGTTTGTTGAAGATTTTGATTTTCTTTTTCTTTTTCTTTTCTTTTTTGTTGAGGTTTTTGGATTTGGATTTGGAATTTTTATGGAGATCCAGTGATTGTGATTGTTGTTTGTGGATGTTGATTTGCCGTTGGTGGTGATGTGCTGTTGCCGTTGCCGTTGCCGTTGGTGGTTTGTGGAGGTTGACTGTGATTGTAGTTTAATGTGATGAAATTTGTTTAATATTATTTAATGGGTTGAATATATTATTTTAATATATAGAATGGAAGTATAAAACAGCTGATAAATGACATGTTGTAAAATGGTGTGTTAAAATGATAAAGTAGGTTTTTAGTGTTGTAAAATGACATTTTTTATGAAAGACCTGATAAGAATGCTCTTAGCAGGGGGACAAGTGCCCCCACTGAATAATATTATACTGACAGGAAATATGTATATATATATTTTTTATGAGAATGAAAGGAAATACCTTATTTGCCCCCTTTGACGCAAAAGACAAAAACATATCTCAATTTTGTGAATTTGCACTTGCAGTACCTTTATTAGTAGTAGACTTCTATTCCTAGTACAATTCTATATATGAAACCAATGGTTTTCACTTAGTAATAATTAAAAAAATAAAAATAAAATCTCTACATTAGGGGGAGTTTCTCAAAAAAATCCTTAGCAGAGGGGGGCAGGGGCGATAGGTGTCCCACTGAATAATATTATAATGACAAGAAATACCCTTTTTTTTTTAAATTTTTTTAATGAGAATGACAAGGAATACCTTATTTGCCCCCTTTGACACAAAAGACAAAAAAAATATATATCTCAATTTTGTGAATTTGCAGTACCTTTCCTAGTAGTAGCCTTTTATTCCTAGTACAATTCTATATATAAAACCAATGGTTCTCACTTAGTAATGATTAAAAAAGAAAAAGAAAAAGAAAAAAAATCTCTACATTGATTCATTGAATAGTAGTTTGAACATAAAAACTTGATGGACTAGACAAAAAGGGAAAACAGGATTGAGATTAGGTGCAATACTGTAGCAACTTTAAATCTCAACTATTAAATATAAAAAATGAGGAAAAGTAAAAATGTAAAGGTAAAAATGTAAAAAAAGTAAAAAAAAAAAAATTGTGAGGGACTTGGGTGAATTGCACGATGTAATTGCATTTAGCAATTGCACCAGATCCCAATTCGACATAAATGAGATTGAGATCAGGTGCAATTGCTTCAATTGTGCAATTGCACCACACAATTGTACCATTTCCTTCACAATCTTTTTATTTATTTATATTTTTAACTTTCTACATCTTTTTAATATTTTTTTATTTAATGGTTGAGATTGAAAATTACTTTTTGTAACTTTCAATCTCCACCCTTCAATGCTATTGCATCAGGTGCAATACCTAGGGTATTACACCTGTTCTCAATCCACAAAACCGTACTACAAGTCTACAACTATAATATAAAACCGTGGGTCCCACTTGGTAATGATTAAAAAAAAAAAAAATAACAACTTTGCTACACCTGCACGGAATAGAAATCAGTACTAGCATAGAACTTACTGGGTAATAATTTCGAATAGGAGATCAATGAATGAATGATTGCTTAGTCACATATATTGAAAAAGATATATTCAAGACTATTGAATGTGAAGAAATCATGCAACGATTTCAAAATATAAAAAATCGTCGAGAGCAATTGAGTAAAATAAGCTAGGTGTGAAAAAATAAATTAAAATTTACATTTTATTTTAGATTCTGTATGACAATTACATTATCATATAGCTGTTTATTTATTTTTTTATTAAAATTGATTAATTTTTTTAGATTAATTTTTTACTTTTAATCTTGTATAAATATATCCGAATAGAATTAGGAATAATTAATGCACTACCGACTACAAAGCACATGTAAATTTTGAATCACCAACGTCATCATGATAACAATAACATACCTATGCTTTTACCACATTCTTAATCCTACAACTACTAGGACATTAACGAGATTGTAATTTTAATTCTCTCCTCCTAATTCTATAAATACCACCCCCTCTCCCTTTTAGTTTCACTCGTCTCTCTTTCTAACAAAGTTTTCTTTCTTATACATAGTTTAATTTCTTGCGAATTTTGCTCTCTCGAAGGTTTTCTCAAATAAACCCCAACTAAGAAAGTACGAACTCTTTTTTCTTTGCTCTCCCTTCTAATTCTTTTTACTTCATTGTTTATTCATAGCTGCACATACTATGTACTATGTTACAAAGTTTTGATTTTGCAAGGGAAACAAAATTAGATAGTGTTTTTATCGCAAATAATTAAGGTTTGGTTCTATTTATTTACAGAGACAAATTAATTTGTTCTCCAAAATACTGTCGATTTAATACTTCAATTTGATACGTGGGTTTGTTCAATATTACTGTGAATAGAAAAATTTCATTATGTTTTTGCCTTCAGTTACTTAATTTTTGCTTCTTTTATTTTGTTATAGATCTTAATGTTTTAATGTTTTTCAGCAAGCATGTATAAGGGTAAGACAGTCATTGTCTTAAACAAACAGAAATCTTGCATTAATATTCTCCTAAAAACTTTAGGCATTTTGGAGTCCCTGCAAGCAATTGTAGAAAAGGATTATAAATACCCTTTCTATGAGGGTCGGTGGGTGTATAATTTATGGTCCACGAAACCTTTCTTTTCTTTTATTTTAATTCTTATTATTTTCTCGATTTGTGAATAGGGATCGGTAGTAGAAAATAGATCAATTTTGGTAAGAACTTAATGCTAGAGGTCTTAAAGATTATCTATTATCAGTGCAAAACCTTCACATGATTTAAGACTCCTTTAAATACTTTTTTTTTTTTCTAATTTTTGCCTTTTAATTTTGATATAAGATTGCTCTTTTATTTCATTAAAATATAAAAACTCCCGCAAAGCAGTATTAAGTGAAATTGTACTACCGATTATTCATGTATCAACTAAGTGACACGTTGTATCTCTGAGCTTATTTTTCAGTCTTCTAGTCTTCATAACAAAAGCAATAATTTTTAACTGTAATGACATTTAAAACAAAAAATGATCTTTGCCCCAAAAAAAAGTTGTCCTGTTCTATAATTCATATTGCAAGAATTACAATTATTTATGCACAGGTCAAGCACCTCTTCTAGAGCTTGATTTAATTTCTTTCTTTTTCATTTATGTTTAATTATATATAGTGTGCAACTTCATCTAACTATGGTATATCCACAGTTCCCTTCAGCCCTCTAAACATGGAATCCAACTCAGAAGAAAGATTTCACGACAATGAAGATGTAATCGATGATTTTTATGATATGTGGCTGGTAAGGACATTGTATGTGATGTTCTCAACTTTTGTTTTATTAATATAACAAAACTAGATATTTTGAAAATAAAGAAATTTTTATCTTGGAAATTATTAAGCATATTAAGTTGTTTATATAAAATTTTTAAAACCTCAAATTTTCTAAAATACAATATTATACTCTTATCTACTTTCAACAAATAATATATATATATATATATATATATAAAACCAATAAGCCAAACCAAGTACACACTAAAACTTTGTTGATGTAGTAAATTACTAACAAGTTTTTTATTTTTATTTTTTTTTATTGCTACAGAAAAATCATCCATCCGCCTTGAGCTCTTTCGAAGAAATAAAGAGTGTGGCTCATGAGAAACAGATGGTTGTATTTTTGGATTACGACGGAACTCTCTCACCGATTGTAAACAACCCTGATCAAGCTTTCATGTCTACAGAGGTTAATATTTTTTCTAAAAAAGTTAGAACATACATTTAGTTGTGACTTTTGACTATGCATACATCATTAAAGATTATATATATATATATATATATATATATATTTTTTTTGGAGAAAAATATGATACTTAATCGGTTAAACATTGTGCAATAGAAGTGATGTCTATACCATATAAAAAGTGACTTGAATCAAAAACATAAACATACTGTTTTTCTGCAAACTGACCGCTCCATTAAAATGGTATATATATGGAAGTTTTATTTTATTCTTTTATTTTTTTAATAAATGAATTTGTTTCTCCAGCAAAAACATGTTGGCTTATAACACTCTATTTCTGCCTCTCGATTGACAGATGCGTTCAGCGGTAAGAGAAATCGGTGAACATTTCCCAACTGCAATTATCTCTGGAAGGTCTAGGGATAAGGTAAATAACTCACACACAACTAATGATATAATGAGCTAGACCTAATCATATACGAATTTTTTTTTTACTAACAATTTTTTTTTCCTCTCTACTCTAGGTGTTCCAATTTGTGAGATTGAATAACATCTATTATGCTGGAAGTCATGGGATGGATATATCAACCCCATCAGTTTCTATCAATTATGGTAACCACAAGCATCAAATTAGCACTATTGATGAGAAGGTATATTTCTCAATTGTTTGTGGTTTATCTTCTCTGCTTGGTGCTTATTGCAATGAAAACTGTTTTATATTGTGTTCAAAACTCCTATATAAAATAATTGCTATGAAATATCCATATTGTTTTTCATTCTGAGCACATTATTTGTTTTATCTTGCAGGGTAATGACATGGTTAACTTCTGTCCCGTACGAGATTTCTTGCCTAGAATTCAAACGGTAAGAAATGATGTATATATATATATATATATGGTTGAATAACTTTGTATTCTCTTTGTCAAAGTCAATAAAATGACAAACTCATACTAAAATGAATGATTTTTAGATAAAAATCTCCACCTTTTGTTCCTAGGTCTTTGTAGTATTAGAATGCAAATAAATTATCTCTTTCTTTTTTGTTTTTATTTCAATAATGTGTTTGCTTCTCTTGTTGCAGATAAAGGATAAATTGGAAAAAATAGCAAAAGACATAAAAGGTGCCTCGGTTGAAGACAATAAATTCTGCCTCTCTGTACACTTTCGGTGTGTGAATGAAGAGGTAAATAGCATAAAGCAATAATACTAATTAATTTGATATGATATGATCAAATCAAATAAAGTGATGTAATAAAAATGATATTGTTAACACCTAATTAAAATCATGGAAAATTGTAATTTTACTTTTGTGGATGTCATGTCTAAATCATTGCAGAATGTTGGCAAGCTTAAGGAGATGGTGGAATCTACAATGGAATTCTATAATGACTTCCGTATATCTGAGGGAAAAAAGGTATAAAAAGTTTTCTTGTCTCTATACTAATTATAAGATCTCTCTATTTTTTTAAATATAATTTTTCATAAAGTACTACCCGGTAAAGTTTTATAATGCATATCTTGTGATTTTCTTTCTTGGAAAATAGATCATAGATATTTTGTTAAAGATTTATAGTTGACTCCAAAATACTAATTTTGATTAAGTTTTAATTCTTGTTGTATGTATTTTTGTTATAGGTCATGGAAATTTGCCCTATTATAAATTGGGATAAAGGTCGTGCTCTGCAGTATCTACTTGATACTCTTGGTTTTGAAGACTCTAGCAATGTCCTTCCTATATATATAGGAGATGATAAAACTGATGAGGGCGCTTTTAAGGTATGGATAACCTACTCGATAGTAATTCATTATTGTTAACAATTTTAAAAGGTTCTAAAATTGTGGCGATTCTTCTTAAATCCTTGTTGAATCATCAATCCCCTCTTTTGTTAAAAAAAAAAAAAAATCAACCCCCTCTTCTTCCATTTCAAATATTGATTGCATCCAGAAAATGTTGCTAAAGATAGTCTTGGTGGATGTTGCAACATTATTGATATCATGCGTTTAACTTTGTTGCTAGTTTTGATGAATAATTAGGCATGTATTTCGATCCATACTAATATAATTTGTACGTAAATAAATGTTTGCAGATGATTAAAAGCATTGGAAGAGGATTTACTGTAGCTGTTTCTACTGCTCCAAAGGAGACAGAAGCCCTTTACTCTTTACGTGACCCAACAGAGGTCATGTCCTTCCTAATTCTTTTAGCAAAGTGGAAAACGGGTTGTACTTTGAGTAAATTAGTTTAATTCCTCAATATAGAGAAAAGATTATAGGCAAATTGATGCTTGTTAATTTTTAAATCAGTGAATTAGCATCCTCGAATTAATGGTATGCTTAGGAGGTTAATTAGGTAGATGCGGTCAATGGCGAACCAGTTAATAGAAATGTGATTTTCCCTGTTACATTATTGTCATTTATGGTCATTTTATTTTTATTTTTATAATGGCTATTTTTTCTTATGTCTTTCCCCTATGCGAAGGATCTAAAAAGCATGCTTGTTATTATTTACTTATCAGTTATATGTACCATCGGGTCATGATCAATGGCTCATAATAGCCATGTTAATTGTTTGATTGAAATCAGCTTTGTGGCCCATTATTCACTCCCAATTTTCACTTGACATCAACACTTCCTCCATTTATTTATTTTTTTCTTTTTATGAAAAGATTATAAGTTTTCATGGCAAAATATCAGGTATTACAACTGGTTCTATCTTTATTTATTGTATCAACTATGAAGGAAGTCTTGACATTAAGACCTCCTCTACATACGTAGTTGAAAAAACCATAAGCTATCCACTAATAATACATCCAAAATGTCCACATTAATGAAAAATAAGTAATATCATTGACGAAGCTAGCATAAATTTTGCACTGCAAATTTAGATAGATCACGAACACCTACAAAAGAGGAGTTGTCTGAGAGTCTTCAATGCCTCAGTAAGCAAAAGATTGGACAATTTAAGGTTTTTGTTTTTTCAAAAGTAATATGTGCACTGTCAATTAATTGAATTGGCAACTTCAATCCTATGCCATTTGCCTTAAAATTTTAAACTTCACTACTTCTGTATTTTTGCTTCAACAAACAGATAAAGGAAGTGATCGAAATCTCAATCAACCAAAAGTGTTCAGTGGTCTTGTTACTTGGTGATCGATTTCTTGGTCCAGCAATGTGAAAGCTCATGGGCAACCATTTGGGCTTCACTAGCACCACCCTTAAATCTTAGGCCTCGTTTGGTTTGGCCATAACTCAATTTTCATAACTCAATACTTATAGCTCAAAATCTATAACCATAACTCAGTTTCAACTTTCTCTCAAAAACTCCAAAATTCTTGTTTGGCAACATAACCCAGTCACAAAACTCAAAATTTAAGCCTACTTTTTGCCAAAATGGTGGAGCCCACCCATTGACACCACATTGTTTGCTTATGGATGGTACCTGCGGGGGGATTTCTCTTACCTCTAACAAGAAATTTTCTCCCAATGTAGCACACCCAGTCTAGAAACAACCCAAACCCCATAAAGCGAAAAGCACTGCACAGACCTCCTTGTTTGACGCCAGCTCAGATCGGAAACAGGTTCGGTCTTCTTTACTCTTATTTCTATTTCTATTTCTTTATACTTTTCATCAATACCCATTAACATCTCTTTTCCCAGAAACCCATTTCACGCACCAATACCCAGCTACATCGAAACCCAGCTCCACCACCACCAACGGTAAACCCAAAAATCCACAATCACAACCTCCACCACCAACAGCCCTCAACACAACCACAACCTCCACCAAAAAACCCACAAACATTGAAAACCCAAACCCAAACCCAAGAATCCTTAGATCAAAAACCAAAATCACAAAAATGAGGTGTGGGTTTTTGTTTCTGGGTATAAATTTATGCATGTATGAAAATGGTGGAGTGGGTCTGAAGAAGAAAGAAAGAAATAAAAAGAAAGAAAGAAAAGAAAAAAAAAAAACGTTGGAGTGGGTCTGAAGAAGAAAGAAAAATAAAGAAGAAGATGAGGAAAAAAAACAAAACCTTAGAGTGGGTCTGAAGAAGAAAGAAAGAAAGAAAGAAAGAAAGAAAGAAAGAAAGAAAAGGAAAGAAGAAGAAGAAGAAAGAAAGAAGAAGGAGAAAATGCCGTTGGTGATGAGTGGGTCTGACTTGACAACACACAAGTTAAGGCCCCACAAAGTCCTTATATTTACCAGCGTGCCATTGAGAATTAGTTCTCAGTTTTTGAAAACACTGGTTTCTTGTTTTCTATTTCCATCACTCTAACTCAAATTTTTTGAGTTTTGAGTGTTGGAAACATAATGTGAAAATCAAGCCAAACAAAAAAATTTGTGTAGGTCCCACATGTTTTGAGAACTCAGTTATGAGTTTTGAGTGATATGATCCAAAACTGTTTTAAACCAAATAGGCTCTTAATCATTCTGAGCCTCAATAAGAAACACCATCCTTGGTTCTTCTCCTATTCGTACAGCCCATACAACCTCTGACCTTGTCTTATTGGTCCATCATCTCCTCCCTTGCCGCCGCTTCCGGCACTAACCCTATAATCTCTCATCAAATTTATTGGTTCCATAGTGCATGTTGGATTAAAGCACTTACTTTTTTTTTTTTTAATTATTATTATTATTATTATATCTTTTTGTTTTACTATGTCCCCTAAGAACTTACTTTAATTTGAAAAAAGGTTAAACTATTATTTTTGACTTAGTAATCTTTTGGATAAAAATAATTAGGCAAAAATACAATTTACACCCATTAACTTTTGAAAAAAAATAAAGGATTGAATTAGGACTAATTAGACAACGACGACAACCACTTAATGTGCGAATTTAACTAAATCTTAATACGTTCTTTTAATATATTGGTTACTAGCAACATAAAAAAATAACAAAAAATTTAGATGAAATTCAAAAAAAAAAAAAAAAAAAGAATAGAAAATTTAACTAAATCTTAATACGTTCTTTTAATAAATTGGTTACTAGCAATATAAAAATATAACAAAAAATTTAGACGAAATTCACAAAAAAAGAAAAAAGAAAAAAGGAAAGGAATGAAATAATACAACAATAAAAAATGACAATAAAAATAATTATAAAAATGTTCAAATATGCAATTGAGCGATTTTTTTTTTTTTTTAATAAAAAGATTAGATTTCTTTTCAAACTTATTATGGTTGTTACTTCATAAAGGAGTTTGCAAAATTAAAATTTATAAAATCCAACTTAAGCTCAATTATGTAACAAGAAGAAAGTTATTTAGTTACATTATGTATCACATGTGAAACAAGAAACAAGAAAAGAAACATAAAACATAGAGTCTCCCCCTAACATCATATACAACCCATAAAACTGAAATGCATAATACATCATGAGCCAAAATAAAAAGAAATACATCAAAGAAGCTCCTAGATACAATCTATGTACCCCAAAACAAAAACTGCCCCTATCTCCATGCATAATATGTACTCCCCCTTTTTGTGACGAATTGCCAAAGAGCAATCAATGCTCGTCATCAAAAGGAGGTGGTGGAGGAGACCGTTGAGCACTCGCCAAATCAGCACGTAGAGCCTTAAGCTCTGCAAGCACATCCACCAAAATTTTTCCATGCACCGCTTGAACGGTTGTGATAGTGTCCAGCATATTCCGTAGAGAAGCATCACTAACAGAAGAAGGTGAAGGATCAACAGCAGTGGGATCGATAAACTCCTTAGTAGAAGGGTCATTAGATGGAGGAGGCCGAGATGCGTCACCTATGGAAGACTCAACTCTGGGGTGTTTAGAGCTAGCTTTCATCTGAGCTGCTCTTTGCCTAAGGAAGGTGGCACCCATGGGAGCGATGATATGGACAAGCTCGGATGCATGAAAATCCTCTAAACCCAAATCTAACAAAATCCTATGAATGAAAATGGGAAAGAAAAGACCATGTGATTTAGAACTACTCCTATGAACCTCAACTAGAGATTGAATGAAAAGAGTAGGAAAACTCATAAGAGCATCAGTCACAAGGGAATACAAAAATGCACATCTCTTAGTAGGAATGGTGTGCAAGGGAAAGATAGGCTAAATAGAATGACAAGCAATCTGGAAAAACAGATAATTAAGCTTAGTAAGCTCATGAGTAGTAATACGAGGATTGGAACACCATTTAATGGTAGTACTGGTAATGTGAGACATGATCTCATCAAGGGGAGGGACCTTGGAGTACGGATAGACCGGCTACCGTACCAAAGGTACACCAAGAGCAGAGGCCACTACCTAAGGTGTAATGACATACTCTTCACCCCTTATCCAACTCATCACATATTGAGTGTTGGAATCATCGGAGTGGACAGAAAGGTTCGAATAGAACTCTCTAATCAAGGTAGTAGGAGGAGGGTGCTCAATGTCCATAAGAGGTAACCAACCCCGACTCTCAAAATTCCTACATATCTCAGGGTTTAACTCATCTAGGATAACTCTACGCTTAGCCCATACAGATCTATAGATATAGAGTTTCTCATAATTCTCTTGGTTTTTCTCAAATTGAAACCTATCACTCTCAAAAACATGGTTAAAGGAAGAGGACGTTTTCTTATTTGCTCTAGTTTTCCTAACCATGATGCTAAGAGATTTGAATGAAAGGAAAATAGAAATAAAGAAAGAAACACAAGGGCAGACTGCATTAGAGAGGGTTAGAGCACAAAAATCTCAATAAATAACAATCTATATGATGCATGTAATGAATGCACATATGATGCATGCTCTAATGCATTGGAATTTGTTCAAAATTACTTCATAAACCATCAATTGACTTGAACATAGAGTTTTAGAGCAAAAACCCCAATTTTTGAAAAACCCAATTTCAAAAATTAAACCAAATTGAGCAATTAATCATCAATTGACTTGAACACAAAGTTAATCAATCAATTACATAAGTCAATTTTACCAATTTTAGCCCAATTGAACAAAATCCCCAATTTCACAAAGTTTCAAGCCTTAGAATTTCAAATTTTTCTCAAATCACAAAATTAATCAAATTAATGCATGAGAATCATGTTAATAACATCCAAGAACAAAAACCCATTAAACAAAATTGATTTAAAACAAATGATTTGAACAAAAATCCCAAAATCCCTAGGTCCAAAATTTTCAATGAAAATGCATGAAAATTGTGATTTTAATGAAAAAGAAGGGGTATTTAGGTCTTACCTGCACTTAAGGACAAAAGCCCTTGAGAAATTTGAGGAAGAAAACAACAAAAAAAAGGTTTAGATTGGATCGGTCGAAGAAGAACAGTGAACATGTGTTTGAAAAGTTTGAAAAAGTATGAAGAACACATGAGAGAAAACTTTTTAAAACACCTTCTGACCAAATTTCGATCGGTTGAAAATAAGCCTCGATTGATCGAAAAATAGATTCGATCGATCCAACATCAATCGAGCACCGGTCGAGCCAGGCAAATTCAAACCCAATTTTTTATCGCATTTTCGATTGGTTGAGCAACAGCTTTGATTGGTCGAAAATTTGGAAAAGTCAAATTTTTGAAAAATTGAGCAATTTAATGCAGGAACTCCTCAAAGCATAGTGTTTCATGAATGAAATGCATGAGTATGAGATTAAAAGCTTTTCAAAAACACTTGAAATCAACCCAAATCTTCCAAAAACAAGTTTTTCAATCAAATTGTCCTCAAAAACACAAACATTAAGCACATTTTGCATGAAAATCAAGGAATATATAATCTTGGATGGCCACAACAAGATCACACACAATATCATGTACTAAGTTTAGCAAAGAATAACTTGTTTAGTGTGTGCAACCAGCAGTAGCTTGAGATACATGTGAGGTGATAAGTAGATAGTGATCAACCACAATTTCTACAAAATTCATCACATAAGTTTGAAAGAGACTATCACCTAAAGAGTTGCATCATATAACTCTCACATCTCTTAGAAAACAAGCTTGCAATCATATAAGTTTCTTTTTTTACCTCATAATGTACACACCAATTTTATTTCAATGTGAAAATATTTGATTAGCCAGATAATGTACACACCAATTTTATTTCACTGTGAATTTATTATAGCACAATAATGTACACACTAATTTTAGCATTAATCCGAGGCTACACCTTATGTTTTTTTTGTGCATGTGCTACACTTTCTCGAGTACAAAATCATATGATATGCATTAAGGTGTTCATGATTAGCTAGTAAACAGTGGTAAAATGGTTATTTATGCCTTTCTTATAGGATTTTTTAGTCCTTACAATCAAAAGCAAGTGACTTTAAAATCAAGATCATGTGATCAAAAACTATAAACAATTCTCACACAACATGCACTACATAGCCAAAACTAGCAAAGTGCAGTAAAATAAGAACATCCAAGCTAAACAAGGTACATAAGCATGTTATGTAAAGATAATATAGCCAGCCTTGATTACATGTCCAAGAGAAATAATGCAAAACACATTTTTCCTTCCTCCCCCCCCCCCCCCTTTTTTTAATAAAAGGAATAACAAAAACAACCTGTTAGGACATATGTGTGTTCACTTGTTAAGAACATATGTCACTTGTTTATGTAAATTGGCTAATTCTTTTGACAAAACTCACTCTACTTGTAATTGGATAGTTCTAGGTGTTTTTAATATTTCAAGAAACAAGGTTTCATGATCAAGTGTTGAAGTCATCAAGTCTATCCAAGAAAAAGCAAGCTGAATTGCAATTTCATTAAAGCTCGACACTTGCTCGATAGCTACCTCGACACCTGCTATCTGTCGAGATTTATAAAATCAGCTTTTCTGATTTGATTTTCTTGGGATCCGTGAATATGGTTTTGGGCCTTCTTTTCTTCTAACCCTAAACATATAAAAGGATTGTTTTAAGAGCCGTCAAGTGGTACACAAGTTGAAAAAGCATTGAGCAATCCTTATTCAAGCAAATTGTGATCAAAAGACTAAGTTCTTAACCTAAGTTCATCTTCTCTCTAGAAGTTGCTGTGTATGTGCACCATAGGGTTTTGTAATCAAGCATCTTCCTGATCTTTATTGTGTATGATGAACTGAAGAACTTTGCAGCCAACCTCTCCTTCTCAAGTTGGTGTTTGAAGTCGCGTACTGGGATCCACGCATTGGTTAGTCACGTACTTGGGAGCCATGCATCAAAGGTGGAAATTGTCACTACAGATCAAGTCCAATTGGGTATTGGGGTAAGGGTTCAACTGTAGGTTGGTAAGGTACTTGGGATTCCTTTACTTGTAACCGCTTGATTTGATAATAGTGGGGTTTTTGCCGTTAGGGTTTTCCCCATTCGTAAACAAATCACCGTGTTATTTATTTTTCCGCTGCATATTTAGTATTTGGTGATTTGTTTGTGCTTCCACGTATTTGCATGTTAAATTGATTAATTAATAATTTGGCTAATTAATTAATTGATTTTATCACAAGGGGTCATTCAGTTTATGGCCTATCGCAACCTATCATGAAATGCATGAATGTTATGCAATGCAAATCCTAAAAACAAAAAACAAAACAGCAAAAGGAGAATGGTCACAAAGAATATAGAGATGAAGCACAAGGACCATGAAAGCCAAAGATGACTAGGGACACAGAATCATACCAATTACTTGATGAAGTATCTCAAACTTACTTCTATCAAGAGGTTTGGTGAAAATGTCAGCATTCTGACGTTTAATAGGGATATATTCAAGAGCCACAATCTTTCTTTCAACCAGATCCCTAATAAAGTGATATCTAATCTCTATGTGCTTAGTCTTAGAGTGTTTAACAAGGTTCTTAGAGATATCGATAACACTAGAATTATCACAATAGACAACCATGGTGTCTTGTGATATCCCATAATCACTCAAAAGCTTTTTCATCCAGAGAAGTCGTGAACAGCAACTTCTAGCAGAAATGTATTCTGCTTCTACAATAGACAGAGAGACAGAATTTTGCTTTTTACTCATCTAAGCAACAAGATTGACCCCTACATAAAAACACCCATCAGTGGTGCTTTTTCTATCATCAGCATTGCCGGCCCAATCTGAATCTGAGAATCCAACAATAGACAAATTTGACTCTTTGCTATAAAACAATCCATAATCACAAGTTCCACTAACATATTTTATGATTCTTTTAACAGCATTCAAATGTGAAATCTTAGGATTAGATTGAAACCTAGAACATACACCAACACTGAAAGCAATATTAGGATGACCTGCAGTTAAATACAAAAGACAACTAATCATGCTTCTATATAATGTAACATCAACAGACTCACCCAAAGGATCATTGGTTAACTTTGCATTAGCAGCTATTGGTGTTCTAGCATGTGCAGCCTTTTCAAGTCCAAATCTCTTGACTAGATTTCTAGCATACTTTGCTTGGTTGATGTAAATTTCAGAATCCGTTTGCTTCACTTGCAATCCCAAGAAATAAGTCAGTTCACCAACTATACTCATTTCAAATATCTTCTTCATTTCATCTGCAAAAGATTGAGCAAGAGAATCATTAGTAGCACCAAAAACAATATCATCAACATAAATTTGAGCTATTACAAAATAATTCTTATCCTTCTGTATGAAGAGAGTAGTATCTGCAAATCCTCTTTTGAATCTGTGCTCAGTGAGATATGCAGTTAACCTATCATACCATGCCCTGGGAGCTTGTTTCAATCCGTAGAGTGCTCTCTTCAATTTGTGGACATCATCCAGTCTGTGAGGATCAACAAAACCCTTTGGTTGTTCAACATACACCTCTTCTTTCAACATCTTATTCCAAAACGCACTCTTGGCATCCATTTGATACAACTTGAAATTCAAATGACTTGCTATGGCCAAGAGTATCCTAATGGATTCTAGTCTTGCTACCAGTGCAAAGGTCTCATCAAAATCAATCCTTTCCACTCGTGTGTATCCTTGAACAACAAGTCTTGATTTGTTTCTAATAATGGTACCATGTTCATTTGACTTGTTCTTAAAAATCCACTTAGTTCCAATCACATGTACTCCCTTTGGTCTACGAACTAATTTCCACACATCATTCCGAACAAATTGATGAAGTTCTTCATGCATAGAATTAACCCAATTAGCATCTTGAAGTGCTTCATCTACTTTTCTCAATTCAAATTGGGATAGATAGCATGAATGAATAATTGCATTCAAGGCTTTTGTATGTTTTTAGACCTCTTAAAATACAAGTTGTTTAATCTAATTATTTAACCAAGTGATTACTTAGGTAAATTATTCAAATCTAGGTTAACACAAGTAAATCATATCAAGTAAACAATGAGGAAAATAAAGAACACAACGATATGATAACCCAAGAAAACCAAACTGGTAAAAAACCTGGGGGGGATTTAACTTAGTTATTCTCAAGGTAAAACAGATTCACTATGAAAGAATTGAAGTTTTACTACCACGACCTATTGCTACCACTAACATCTTATAGCGATTTAGACCACTAACATCTTATTACTACCTCGAGTAGAAAACTTACTACCACGACCACGTGACAGCTTTAAGTCCACGGACTACTTCTTTCCTTGATCCACAACAACCACAAGTACTCCCACTTGTGTTTTTCTTTAAGTTCTTAAAACAACAACTGAAGCGATCACCAAGCTCTCGACATCAATCTTGATCTTGATAACCCTAAGTATGTATGAAGGCAAACACCTCTAGATCTCACAAGAGATTCATATACATAACATATCAACAACCTTTAAAACATGGCTAGAGTTTTTCTTTTTATACTTGGAGTAAAACATAAAACCCTACATAGCAAACCGGGCTTGGGCTAAGTTGGAAAATTCTACAGAAAAACAATCTGCATGAGTTTCGATCGATTGAGTCTAATTTTCGATCGTTAAGCCTTCCAGATTTACATAATAAATCTTGTAGTACACTCAATTCCAACTTTATACATAAACACACTTTGAGTAGCCTAAATCTAAACTCTAAGTTTTGATCATGGTTTGCCAACATTACATATTGAAGTTCTAATACATTTAGATCTTAAAGTCTTAGAATGTAACAAACTCCCCCTTTCGCAATCCGTGATAAAACACATAACAAAACATAAATGCTCAAAGTTACAAAACAACCCAATAAATATTAAACTAGCCTAAAAACAATTCAACCTAACTGCTATCCATCAGTTGCCAGTGTAGACAACAACACGGCTGAATAAACCTGTATATTCCTGAAACACTCAACAAACACATAAACTCAAAATATAAATCAATAATCAATGTAGCACATGTGAAACAAGAGACAATAAAATAACCAAAAATATAAAACAAAGTGTCTTCCCCTAACATATACAACCCATAAGAAAATAAATACATCAGAAGAGAAAATAAATACATCACAAGTCAAAAACATATACAAAAAGCTCCTAGATACAATCTAAAGCTCCAAAAATATCAAAACTCCCCCTATCTCCATCAGTATGTACTCCCCCTTTTTGTGACGAATTGCCAAAGGGCAATCAAGACTCATCATCAAAAGGAGGCGGTGGAGATTGTCTAGCACTTGCCAAATCAGCATGGAAAGCCTGAAGCTCCGTGAGCACATCCACCAAAATCTGTCCCTAAGCCACCTGAACGGTCATGACAGTCTCCAGCATACTCCACAAAGAAGCATCGCTAGAAGAAGAAGTTGGTGGAGGATTAACAGCAGCTGTGGGATCGACATACTCCTTAGCTGTGGGGTCGCCAGAAGAAGGAGGCTGAGATGTAGCACCTATAGAAAACTCGACTTGAGGGCGTTTAGAGGTAGCTTTCAACTGAGAAGCTCTTTGCCTAAGGAAGGTGGCACCTATGGGAGCAATAATATGGATAGGCTCAAATGCAGGAAAATCCTCTAAACCTAGATGTAAAAGAATCCTATGAATAAAAACAGGAAAGAAAATACCATGTGATTTAGAACTACTCCTATGAACCTCAACCAAAGAACGAACGAAAAGGGTAGGAAAACTCATAGGAGCATCAGTCACAAGGGAATACAAAAATGCACATCTCTCAATAGGAATGGTGTGCAAGTGAGAGATAGGCTAAAGAAAATGACAAGTAATATGGAAAAACAGATAGTTGAGCTCAATAAACTCATGAGTAGTAATACGAGGATCAGAACACCATTTAATGGTAGTACCGGTAATGTGAGACATGATCTCATCAAGGGGAGGGTCCTCATCATAAGGATAGACATGCTGTTGTACCAAAAGTACACCAAGAGGAGAGGTCACTACTTGAGGAGTAATGACATACTCTTCTCCCCTTATCCAACTCTTCACAAACTAAATTTTGGATGAAGTGGAGTGGACAGAGAGGTTCGAGTAGAACTCTCTAATCAAAACAGTCGGAAGAAGATGTGAAATGTCCAAAATTGGTAACCAACCCCAACTCTCAAAGTTCCTACGTATCTTAGGATCTAACTCATCAAGGATCACTTTATGCTCAGCCCACATCGATATAAAGGTGTAAAGTTTCTCATAATTCTCTTGGTGTTTCTTGATTCTAAACCTATCACTCTCAAAGGCAGAAGAGGAGGAAGAGGAGGTTTTCCTGTTGGCTCTAGTTTTCTTAACCATGATGCTAAAAGGTTAAAAGAAAAACAAAAATAGAGACCAAAGAAAGAAAACAAAGAAAACCAAGGGCAGACTGCATCAAACAGGGTTAGAGATAAAACAACAATAGAAAATATCATTCTATATGATGCATGAACTGAAGGAACAAATGATGCATGCTCTAATGCATTGAAAATAGTTCAATTATACTTTAGAAACTAACAATTGACTTGAACATAGAGTTTTAGTACAAAAACACCAAATTTGGAAAATATCCAATTTCAAAAATCCAACCAAATTGATCAATTAATCATTATACTAGTTAGTAAACATTATATAATGAGTTAATCAATCAATTACATAAGTCAATTTTATCAATTTTAGCCCAATTGAACAAAATCCCCAATTTCTTAAAGTTTCAAGCCCTAGAATTTAACATTTGTCTTAAAACACAATTTTAATCAAATTAAAGCATGAGAATCAAGTTAATAGCATCTAGAGAAAAAAAACCCATGAATCAAATGTAAAAGAAAACAACCCAAAAATAAAAAATCCTAAAACTCCCATGTTCGAAATTTTAGAGAAAAAAATGCATGTAAATGCATGAAAACTATGATTTTAATGAAAAAGAAGGGAAAAAGGAGACTTACTCAAGCTAGAAGACAAAAACCTTTTGAAGATTGGAGGCAGAAAGTGACAAAAAAGACTTAGATTGGATCGGTCGAGCAAAGAGAGGGTAAGAGCTTTTGATAAGATTTGAAAAGTGTGAAGAACACGTGAGAGAAAAGTCTTTTTAAAAACTCATAGACTGATTTTCGATCGGTAGAAAATTAGGTTCGATCGATCGAAGAGCAGCTTCGATTGATCCAGCACCAATCGAGCACCGATCAAACTAGGCAGATTGTAACCAAAATTTTTATCTCTTTTTCGATTGGTCGAGCAATAGGTTCCATCGAATGAAAATCTGGAAAAAACAGATTTTTGAAAAACATTGCATTTTAATGTAGAAAATCCTTAAAGCACATTGTTTTATGAATAAAATGCATGAGTATGAGATGAAAAGTTTTCCAAAAACACTTATATTCAACCTAGATCTTCCAAAAATAAGATTTTCAATCAATTTGTCCTAAAAACTCAAACATTAAACACATTTTGCATTAGAATCAAGGAACTTTTAATCTTAGATGGCCATAACAAGGTCAGACACAATATCATGTACTAAGTTTAGTAAAGAAAAATTTGTGTAGTGTATGCAACTAACAAAAACTTGAGATACATATGAGGTGATAAGAAAATAGTAATTAATCACAGTTTCTACAAAATTCGTCACATAAGTTTGAAAGTGACTATCACCTAAAGAGTTACATCACATAACTCTCACATCTCCTAGAAAACAAGCTTACAATCATGTAAGTTTCTTGTTTTGCCTCATAATGTACAAACCAATTCTATTTAATTTTGAATTTGTTATAGCCCAATAATGTACACACCAATTTTATTATTTAAACAGAGCTAAACCTTATGTTCCTTTTGTGCATGTGCTACACTTTCTCGAGCACAAAATCTTATGATATGCACTAAGGTGTTCATGATTGACTAGTAAATAGTGGTGAGATGGTTATTTATGCCTTTCTCTTAGGATTTTTTTGTCCTTACAATCAAAAGCATGTGACTTTAAGATCAAGATTATGTGATCAAAAACTATAAACAACTCCCACACAACATGCACTACAAAGCCAAAACTAGCAAGGTGTAGTAAAATAAGCTCATCCAAGCTAAACAAGGTACATAGACATGTTATGTAACCAACCTTGATTATAAATTCAAGAAAAATAATGCAAAACACATTTTTCCTTCTTTTTCCTCCTTTTTATTTTATTTTATTTTATTTTTTGAAAATAATAACAAAAACAACCTAGCATGAAATGCATGAATTGAATGAATGTTATGCAATGCAAATCCTAAAAACAAAGAAAACAAAAATAACAAAGAAGAATGGTCACAAAGAATAGAGAGATGAAGCACAATGACCATGTTAGAAAGACTCAATTAGATCGAGCCTTTTGCATCCAAAACTTTGTAGATGCAACTCTTGTATTGGAGTTATTATTCATATTAGAATGATGAGTAACTCCAAGATTGGAATAAAGGTTTAAAGCCTTTACCAACTCACCAATAAGTACCATTGGATCTTGTGCTTGAGGCACAGGTACTTTTGGCTTATTTGTTCGCTTTGCAGCTTGCAACTTAAAACAGTTTGGACGAATGTGTCCAGTCTTTCCACAAAAATGACAAACCCATAAAGGTCTATCATGCTCTTTATCCTTAGGAATGGTAGGATTCTTAAGCTTAAACTCTTTAAGATCAACCCTAGTCTTACTAAGAGGAGTAACTTCTGCTGGTTTGACAATCTCACTCACGGGAGGCTCAAAAGAAGAAACAAAATTTGTGGAATGAGTCTTAGGCACAGAGATGCTATCTTCAAAATCTAGACCAGTTTTGTCTAAGGGAGACTTTTGAATACTCAACATGTGTTCAAGTTTAGAACTAGCAGACCTATTTTTTTGTTCTCTAGCAACAGATAATTCGAGTTCCAAATTCTTAACTTTATCAAGTTACAACATGTTCTCAGTCTTCACCTTATCAAGCAATTTTTTAGCATCAAACAATTTCAAGAGAAAATTTTTCTTATCAAGTTCAAGGGAAGCAATTTTCTGTAAACCTAAATCAACATTCATAGCATCTTTTGCAGCAACCTTGCAAAGCTTATTATAGGCTTCTTACAAGTTAGCATTCTCAGAGAGTTCCCCATCAAAAGGGTTCTCATCAGTTACAACACTTTCATCAACTATAGTAGTAGCTGTGAAAGCAATGAAGTTTCCATCCTCATCACTGTCGAACTCATGATCATAAACTTCATCATCACTAAGGGTTACAGCCATAGCTTTACCCTTTGATCTCAAGAATGTAGGACATTTTGTGTTAGGTTCTAAGGAATTAGGAACTAATGTATTTGAACTTCAATTTGTAATGTTGGCAAACCATGATCAAAACATTTTAGTTTAGTTTAGACTTACTCAAAGTATAGGTTTATGTGTAAAGTTAGAATTGAGTTGCTGTAGGATTTACTATGTAAATCCGCCTGGCTCAATCGATCAAGAATTAGACTCGACCGATCGAAAGTCGTGCAGATTGTTTTTTCTACAGAATTTCAAACTCAGCCCAAGCCCGTTTGACGTGTAGGGTTTTATGTTTTGTCTTAAGTATAAAAGGGAAAACCCTAGCCTCGTTTTTGTGTTGCTCTTTATGCTGTGTGTGTGAATCTTTTGTAAGATCTAGAGGTGTTTACTTTCACACATACTTAGGGTTTCCAAGATTCAAGATTATGTCAAGAACTTGGTGATTATTGAGAAGCTGTCAAGGAGCTGTCGAAGGGATAGGAGCTTTCTCGATTAATCCACTAGTTGTCGAGAAGCTATCGAGCTATCTGTCCGCAGGTGTTGAGCTATTTGTCCAGCTTTATTGAATAGCTTTTCTTCACTTGTTTCTTGGTTCAATCTTCATGGCTTTAATACTAGACTTGAACAACATGTTTCTTGAAGTATTAAACACATCCTAGATCTGACCAATTACAAGTAAAATGTGTTTTGTCAAAGGATTAGCCAACTACATAAAATAGTGACATATGTTCCTAACAAGTGAATCACATATGTCCTAACAGTACAAGTGATATCAGAGCAGGTAGCTCTCTTGTTGTAGATCCTTTGATCTAAGAGCTGATCCTTGACCCCGGTTGTTATGGAACACGGACACTCTCTTGTTATTACACCTTACTTTGATGGAATAATTATGCTTATTGGAAAGTAAGGATGAAAATATTCCTGAAATCTATTGATGAGAGAGTCTAGAACTCCGTTGAATACGGATGGGAGAAGCCCACTACTCTTATGAGTGAATGGCAAACTTCTCAAAAAGAACCAGCCGCTTTCAATAGCAAAGCTATGAATGCTATCTTTAATGCTGTTTCTATGGAGGAATTTAAGAGAATCTCTAATGTTGAGGTTGCTCATACTGCTTGGAATATCCTCCAAACTGTGTATGAAGGCACAAAGGCAGTTAAAATTAAAAAGCTGCAGCAATTAACAACTAGATTTAAAAGCATTAGGATGTCTGATGATGAATCTTTTGATGAATTCTATGCTAAGCTTAATGATATTTTTAATTCTGCATATAATTTGGGTGAAATCTATGATCAATCTAAAACTTTTAGGAAGATTCTTAGATCTTTGACTGAAGATTTTAGACCCAAAGTGATTGCCATCACTAAAAGCAAGGATGTGGACTCCATCCCTGTTGATGAAGTTGTAGGATCTCTACAGTCCTATGAGTTGGACCTACCTAAGACTAGCAAATCCAAATCAATGACTCTTAAGTCTGTTGATGATATTGATGTAAGTGGATTTGATGATGAGCTCTCTGCTACAGAGATTGCTTACCTTGCCAAGAACTTTAGAAATTTTCTTAGGAACAATAACAAAAGGGCAAGAGGTAAGAACACTATTGAACCTATAAATTTTAGGAGGAATGATCCCACTAAGGCTAATAACACTGAAAAACGTAAAGAAAAAGTAGGTCAATCTTCAAATAATTCTATGGGTTAACAATGTTTTGGGTGTCAAGGGTATGGTCATGTGAAATTTGAATGTCCAACATTCTTGAGGTCTAAGGGTAAGGCTATGGCTGTAACCTTTAGTAATGATAAAGTTTTTGACAATGAGTCTGGTAGTGATGAGGATGGAAACTTCATTGCTTTCACTGCTACTGCTGTAGTTGATGAAAGTATTGCTGTTGAGGAGAATCCTTCTGATGGAGAACTCTCTGAGGATGCAGATTTACAAGAAGCCTGTAATAAACTTTGCAAAGTTGCTGCAAAGGATGCTATGAGTGTTGATCTAGAGTTAAAAAAAATTGCATCTCTTGAACTTGAAAAGAAAATTTTGCTTGTGAAACTGTTTGATGCTAATAAATTGTTGAATAATGTGAAGATTGAGAACATGCTTTTGCTTGATAAAGTTAAGAATTTGGAACTTGAACTATCTGTTGCTAGAGAACAGTCTAATAGGTCTGCAAGCTCTAAACTTGATCACAAGTTGAGTGTTCAAAAGTCTCCCTTTGACAAAACTGGCTTAGGTTTTGTAGAAAGCATCTCTGTGCCTGAACCCCATTCCACAAACTTTGTTCCTTCTTCTGAACCCCCTGTGAGTGAGGTTGTCAAACCTTCTGTGAGTGAGGCTGCTAAATCTGTAGAAGTTACACCTCCTAGGAAGATTAGGGTTAATCTTCAAAAGTCTAAACCTAAGACTTCTAATCCTCCTAAAGGCAAGTTGCAAGATAAGCCTGCATGGGTTTGTCATTTTTGTGGAAAGTCTGGGCATATTTGTCCAAACTGTTTCAAGTTGGAAGCTGCTAAGCGAGCAAATAAGCCAAAAGTACCTGTGCCTCAAGCACAAGATCCTATGGTACTTATTGGTGAATTGGTAAAGGATCTAAACTTTTATTCCAATCGTGGAGTTGCTCAGAATTCTAATGTGAAGAATAACTCCAATGCTAGAGTTGCATCTAAAAAGTTTTGGATGCAAAAGGCTTGATCTAATTAAGTCTTTCTGACATGGTCCTTGTGCTTCATTACTCTACTCTTTGTGACCATTGTTCTTTGCTATTTTGTTTTCTTTGTTTTTCTAGGATTTGCATTGCATAACATTCATGCATTTCATTCTAGGATTTTTTTTTTTTTTAAAAGGAAGCAAAATGTGTTTTGCATTATTTTTCTTGGATTTGAAATCAAGGTTGGCCAATTTATCTTTACATAACATGTTTATGTACCTTGTTTAGCTTTGATGAGCTTATTTATTGCACTTTACTAGTTTGAGCTTTGTAGTGCATGTTGTGTAGGAAGATGTTTATAGTTTTTGATCATATGATCTTGATCTTGAAGTCACATGTCTTTGATTGCCGGACTTGAACTTTTTAAGAAAGGCATAAATAACCATCTCACCATTGTTTACTAGCCAATCATGAACACCGTAGTGCATATCGTAAGATTTTGTGCTCGAGAAAGTGTAGCACATGCACAAAAAGAACGTAAGGTGTAACCTCGGTTTAAATGCTAAAATTGGTGTGTACATTATTGGGCCATAATAACTTTAAATCAAATAAAATTGGTGTGTATATTATCCTGGCTATTTTTAATAAGTTTCTAATTAAGTAAAATTGGTGTGTACAATATGAGGCAAATCAAGAAACTTACATGATTGCAAACTTTTATTCTAGGAGATGTGGGAGTTATATGATGTAACTCTTTAGGTGATAGTCTCTTTCAAACTCTATGTGATGAATTTTGTAGAGATTGTGATTGATCGTTGCTCACATATCACCTCATATGTATCTCAAGCTTTTGCTAATTGCACACACTATATAAGTTACTCTTTGCTAAACTTTGTACATTTTATTGTGTGTGATTTTGGTTTGGCCAACCAAGTTTGAAAATTTCTTAAGTTTTATGCAAAACATATTTGTTGTTTGAGAATTTAAGGTGAATTGATTGAAAATTTTAATTTTGGGAAAACTGGGTTCAAAACAAGTGTTTTTGAAAAGCATTTAATCTCATACTCATGCATTAAGCTTAGTATAGAATTCATCAAAACTTTCATCATTAGACATTCTTATACTTTCAAATCTAGTTGTTAATTGCTGTAGTTTATTGATTTTAATTGCCTTTGTGCCTTCATGCACAATTTGGAGAATATTCCATGCAGTATGAGCAACCTCAACATTAGAGATCCTCTTGAATTCCTCCATAGAAATGACATTAAAAATAGCATTCATGGCTTTGCTATTAAAAGCGGCTACTTCTTTCTGAGAAGTTTGCCACTCGCTTAAAGGAGTAGTTGGCTTCTCTCATCCGTATTCAACGGAATTCCAAACTTCTCATCAATAGATTTCAGGAATGCTTTTATCCATACTTTCCAGTAGGCATAGTTTTTCCCATCAAAGTGAGGTGGGATCACAAGAGAGTGACTGTGTTCCATGACAGCAGGGTTGAATGATCAACTCTTAGATCAAAGGATCTAAATACTAGATGTCATGCCTCAAACCCAAAGGGGTCCAAAGCATGAGAAATACATCCCAAAAGTACCTGTAGATTTTTCCTTTTTGGAAATCCAAACTATAGTAGATCTTTATTTTCCTTTCATTTACACAGGATAAGAATATATAAACATAAATCTCCACATTACAAGTCAGAGCTCTACAACACATTTACGAACAATAACTAAAAATCATGTGCCTCCACATAATACATGAATATATAATACAAAACTCTTGGATTACACAAAGTCACAATCTTATCAAGAATAAGAAATCTTAATATCGAGTCTAGGCCTACCACGCCTAAGGCTAACAAACCTTAAGTGACCAACCTCCAATAGAATTAATTAAAGTCTCGTTGAACCTAGCAAAATCGAGTCACCAACCATTTACAGCAAAAGTCTCCAAATTTAAAATAGCACTTCAATCATCACCAACGAAGTAAGCTTCATATCCAAGGTATAGCTAATTACTCTGAAAAACTGTTAAAGTATGGGATGAACTAAAGCCCAGTAAATAATATAAATAATAGGGGTAGGGAAATTGCAAGTTTCATCTTCAATAATAATAATATGACAAGAATGATTAAATAATGAAACACAAAGTTTCTCAAAGTAAATACCTTGAAACTATATACTATAATCTGTGAGCACCAATAATATAATTTCCAAAGCCATAATATCTAACATAAGGTAAATTATCAAAAATATACCACACTACCACATAGACCGGTCAGGGGATCCACTCATTCACAACTAGCATGATATTGTCCTCTCTGGAATGCAGACTCTTGGCCCTATGGACAGCAGCCTCACCTATACTCTCAAGGTTTTTCTCTCCCCCCATGGGCAGTAAAGAGAGCGTGTCAAATAGGACCTCTCTTGGCCCCATGGGCAGTAGCCTTACCCATACACACAATCAAGGAACCATGGGCAGCAGGGAAGAACGCGTCACCCAAAGTGAGAGGGCACTGACCTGGATTTGATTCCGCTGTCACAAAGACTACGAAAATCAAATCGGGTGATCACCAGGAAATCATGCATGGCATGGTGTTAAAACCACATAAAGCTCACAGGTTACATTACTTTGAACACATGGTTTATATCCAGGTAATTTCAAAAATCTTAAATAATATAACTTCCACAAAGTTTGTAAGGTTTTCAACTTCATTCTTGTCAAAAAGATTTTCTATCAATTTCCCACATAACAAGACAAGATAAGCATCTTTAAATTTTATAATATACCATTAAATCCACGATTTCCTTGTCAAAGATTAAATAAAAGATACTCATTTTTTCATATCAACAATTCATGCATTTCCCCAAATACAATACCAAATATGATGCATTTTCATATATATATATATATATATATATATATATTATGGTTACAACATAATAGTTTTTAGGAAAATATAGTTTCCATAGGTAATTTCCATAAGCATGTCTAACCCAAAAACAACATTTATGCAACATGGTTTTTTCAAAAATCCCATTAAAATCTACTTACCTTGCAACTCGCAAAAGCCTAATTCTGTAAGCTCCAAAGGAGATTGGCTAGAACCTAAATAATATCAAGCAAACCTAGCATTTAGCCTCACACATAATATTTTCCACTTCCAAAGTTTCTCAACCAATTAATTTACAAGGCATAGACTCCCATTATTCTCATGAATCATTCAAGGTATTATCTCTAACATCAAAACCTCAACATTTTATAAGTGCTTCCCACAATATTTACACCACATCAACAAGAGACTCATGATATCAAAATTATAATATCCTCCAAAACAAACAATTTAAATCTTCGACTAGTTCTAAATAATCAATAAAAATTATATTCACCCTTTATTTCACATTAAAAAGTCAAAACCCCCAAATCTTCACCACTTAGATCACCACCATTGGTAAAAACCATAAACCCACTCATTAAATAATTCCACCAATACAAAACCCATACATATAAACACATAAATATCATTTCCAATGCTCAAAAATCACATGGGTATCATTATTAAAACTTAGATAAAAATAACCTCAAGCAAAAGTGTAAAACCCCTTAAAAAGATTAGATATTTTTACCTCAAAAAATGGATGTGAAGGTGCTTATGGGTTCTTAAGGATTTTTCGGTGATCTTGCCGGAAAAATGATGTGGAAATGGTGGGTGTGGTATGGAAGTATCGGTGGAGAGGATGAGAGTGATAGAGAGAAGTGTGTTTAAGTAAAAAGAAAAGAAAAAGAAGTAAATGAGAGATATAGCCGGACATGAGAGGGTGAGATAGATTGAAATGAGTGGTGGGAGGCACGTGAGAACTTAAAAATCTAATCTTTTTTTTTTTGGGTATGACTGACTGGGATGTTACACTAGAGTTAACCCGCTTTGATACCACTTGTACGTTTTTAGACCCCTTAAAACACAAGTTGTTTAACCTAATTATTTAGCCAAGTGATTACTTAGGTAAATTATTCAAATCTAGGTTAACACAAGTAAATCATATCAAGTAAACAATGCGGAAAATAAAGAACACAATGATATGATAACCCAAGAAAACCAAATCGGTAAAAAACTTGGGGAGAATTTAACCTAGCTATTCTCAAGGTAAAACAGATCCACTATGAAAGAATTGATGTTTTACAATAGCGACTTAGACCACTAACATCCTATTGCTACCTCGAGTAGAAAACTTACTACCATGACCACGTGACAGCTCCGAGTCCATGGACTACTTCTTTCCTTGATCCACAGTAACCACAAGTACTCCCACTTGTGTTTTTCTTTAAGTTCTTGAAACAGCAACTGAAGCGATCACCAAGCTCTCGACATCGATCTTGATCTTGATAACCCAAAGTATGTATGAAGGCAAACACCTCTAGATCTCACAAGAGATTCACACACACAGCATATCAACAATCTCTAAATTGTGGCTAGGGTTTTTCTTTTTATACTTGGAGTAAAACATAAAACCCTACACGTCAAACCGGGCTTGGGCTAAGTTGGAAAATTCTACAGAAAAACAATCTGCAAGAGCTTTGATTGATCGAGTCTAATTTTCAATCGCCTTGCAGATTTACATAATAAATCCTGTAGTACACTCGATTCCAACTTTACACATAAACACACTTTGAGCAACCTAAATCTAGACTTTAAGTTTTGATCATGGTTTGCCAACATTACATATCTAATACATTTAGATTCTAAAGTCTTAGAACCTTACAGCTTTGGACCTAAATCTCATGTTATCATTCAAACTCCCTAGTATGTTTGTCACAAGGTGAATTAACTTTACACTAAAAGATGGACCTTTGACCAAAGAAGTAGAGGTACCTTTTTGTTTAGATGAGGAACTATGCTTACTTTGTTCTTGTTGAGTTTCATGAACAGAAGTGGATGGTTCAGAACTTGACGATTTTGAAACAGCGTCATTCAACAATTGTAGATCTTCATCACTATGCTTCCTAACATAATCTTCAGGAAGAGAATCATCAACCTCCATAGTCTTTTCTTGAACTAGAGAAGTGTCTTCTAAATAAGATTCTGAACACAATTCATCATTGATCACCACATTTGAAGACTCCATGACTGTTTTAGTTATCAAATTGTACACTCTATATGCTCTACTGGTGGAGGAGTACCCTAGAAAGTATCTCTTGTCGCTCTTTGCATCAAACTTTTCTAAGTTCTCCCTATCCTGCAGAATATAACAGTCACTGCCAAATATCTTGAAGTATTTGACAATAGGCTTCTTTCCTCTCCAGAGTTCATAAGGAGTTTTCTTGGAATCAGGTCTGAAATGCACTCAGTTGAGTGTATGAGAAGCAGTGTTAACTGCTTCTCCCCAGAAGAACTTGGGCATCTTCTTGTTATGTAGCATGACACGAGCCATCTCTTGAACAACCCTATTCTTCCGTTCCACTATTCCATTCTGTTATGGTGTCTTGGGTGATGAGAACTCTTAATGTGTGCCTTGATCATTGCAGAAAGTAGCCAGTTTTGTGTTTTCAAATTCTCTTCCATGATCACTTCTAATTCTGGCTATCACGGTGCCTTTTTCAACTTGCAATTTCTTGCACAAGTGTATCATCTTTTTAGGATCCTTAGCTTTATCTCTCAAAAGCACAACCGATGTATATCTAGTGAAATCATCCACAACAATTAGACTATACTTTTTTCCACCTAAACTCTAAACTCTGGCAGGACCCATGAGATCAATGTGCAACAACTCTAGAGGTCTTGAATTTTGAACTTTAGTTACAGACGGATGCTTGGACTTCACTTGTTTACCAATTTGACATGGTCTACATATGCATTTCACTATCTTTTCAAACTTGGGCAAACCAATATCTGCATCACACTTCGAAATCATCTCTAATTGCTTGTGACTTGCGTGTCCCAACCATTGATGCCATAGGTGTACTTGATTGATCTTTGCACTAAAACACTTGTTGCTTATACTTGGTGTTATACCATAATAGTTGTCAGCTGTCCTAACACCAATACACATGCAGTCACCTCCTCCATCAAGTATCTCACATTCATATTTGGTAAAAAGAACATTCAATCCATTGTCACAAATCCGACTGATGTTGAGTAAGTTAGCCTTCAGCCCATCAACATACCAGACATCTTCAAAAACTGGCAACCTTGGAATGTCCACAGTTCCAATGCCTCTGATCACAGATTTGCTTCCATCTCCAAACGTGACTGTCCCAATCTTTCCTTCAAAAAGTGTATTGAATAAAGCTTTATTTCCTATCATATGCCTGGAACAACCAC